>JAJHZJ010001073.1:0-309336 GCA_023548195.1 Bettongia penicillata ogilbyi
TCAGAAAGTCATTAGCCTCCATCTGTTCCATTCTAATTTTGAGAGAACTATTCTCTTCAGTGAGCTTTTGAACCTCCTTTTCCATTTGGCTAATTCTGCTTTTGAAAGCATTCTTCTCCTCATTGGCTTTTTGAACCTCTTTTGCCAATTGAGTGAGCCTATTTTTCAAGGTGTTATTTTCTTCAGCATTTTTTTGGGTCTCCTTTAGCAAGGTATTGACCCGTTTTTCATGCTTTTCTTGCATCTCTCTCATTTCTCCTCCCAGTTTTTCCTCCACCTGTCTAACTTGCTTTTCAAAATGCTTTTTGAGCTCTTCCATGGCCTGAGCCCATTGGATATCTATTTTGGATTTTTGGGATACAGAGGCCTTGACTTCTATGTCTTTCCCTGATGGTAAGCATTGTTCCTCCTCATCAGAAATGAAAGGGGGAAACATCTGTTCACCAAGAAAGTAGCCTTCTATGGTCTTATTTTGCTTCCTTTTTCTGGACATTTTCCCAGGCAGCTACTTGACTTCTTAGATTCCTCTCCATCCCTGCCTAGATCCACCCAGCTAGTGCTTGGGGTCTGAGATTCAAATGCTGCTCCTCAGCCTCAGGGCTTCCTGCGGCGGGCGGAGCTGCTATTCAGGGTAAGATTAAATTCAGGTTCTCAGGTGGGGGCAGGGCTGCCTCCCAGGCTCAGTTCCCTCAGGGTGTTTATGCAGAGATCTTCAGTAATGGCCCTGTGCTCCTGTCTGCTCCAGGAGTCCCAGGCCACGCCTGCCTCTGCCGCTGCCTCTGCCGTTGCCTCCCGAGGGGGCCTGAGTTATGGAGGCACCCCGTTCCCCTCTCGGCCAGCCCAGAAGTCTCTCTCACTGACCTGTAGCACCTGTGGGTGGAGGGACCTTCGCAGCCGCCAGAGATTCCGTCCCTGAAGTCCGCTCGGATCCGCTCCTCTCGGGGCCATGTGCCCAGGGCTGGGCTCCACTGTCCAGTGCTCGAAGGACCTTTGGTGCCAGATTTTCAGGGCTCTCTGGAATGGAAATCTCCTCCACTGCGTTGCTGCGCAGCTTGCACTGCTACAGAATTTGTGGGGAGTTCTTTTTACAGAAAATTTATGGGCTGTGGGTTTGGAGCTAGCATACGTGAATCTTTCTACTCCACTACCTTGGCTCCTCCCCCCAATCTATATTCTTTAGTGATAGAAAGAACATGGATGATTAGAACTCTTACGCAAGGTTTAAAGCACTTTGTTCAAGGTAGTCCTGTGAGGTGGGTAGTAAAAGTATTACCCTCTCCATTTTATAAATGAGGAAACTGAGGATTCAGTAAATGGTGACTTACTCACTGTTGTATCATCAGTCAATGACTAGGTCTCAGACCTAGTCATTTTGTCCCTGAGTCCATACTGATCTCAACACCACCTATGCCTCTCCACTAGGTTCACTTGCCTCTGTAACAATAGCATCCCTAACCTTAATCCCTTTTACTACTAAAGAAACAATGCAAAGAGAGTTGGTATACTTTGCTCTAGGGTCAAACAATCAAGATGAGAATGCAGATCTTTTGGGTTTAAATTCCATGCTCCTTCCAAGACATCACACTAGGAAAAATTCTTTCCCACAAAACCTAAATCTCAGAGTAATATCCACTTGGAAGTTGGAAAGAACATTGAACTGGCATCAGAAGATCTGGATTGGAATCCTGACTGGTTCTGCTTCTTCATCTTTGACCCTAGGAGCAAAACATTTCACTTTCTGGGCTTAGTTTGCTTCTTTTTATAAAAGAGGGGGTTGGGCTTCAGGATTGCGGAGTTGTTTTTTCAGCTCCAAATCTTAGCATCATCATTATTTTCTATATCCCTGAATCCTCTGCACACTAAACATGTGTGAAAAAAAATAATTATCTATTTCATTGCTAAAGGTTTAACAGCAGGTGCAGTGAGCAAGACAGAAATCTACCATTTGATAATAATGTTGTAAATATTTTTCCTTTTTGGATTGAGCAACTAATAATTTTCACTTTTCAGAGAAATTCTTTCAAGAGGCCATTAATTAGCATGATAAGTGTCTTCTCTCTCCCTCCCTCCCTCCCTTCCTCTCTCTCTTTCTCCCTCTCTCTCTCTCTCTCTCTCTCTCTCTCTCCTCTCTCCCTGTGATCTCTCCATCTCTTCTCTCTATTTCTTCTTTCCCCATCTCTCCTCTCTTTCCATCTCTTCTCTCTCTTCCCTATCTCCATCTCTCTCTCTCCCTCTCTCTCTATTCCTTTCTCTTTCCCTCTCTGTATCACTTTCTTCCTCTCTCATTTTCTCTAATTTGTTCTTGCACTGTGATTTTGAAACTCCTTTTCTCTCTATCCCATTTTTGTCTGTTGGTCTGTCTGTCTCCCCTTCTCTTCCCTACTAGTAAAGCATGAATCTCACTTAAAGTCTGATTTCTGGAGGAATTTTTCAAGGAAGTTCTGAGAGCTAATGAGGCTTTCCTGTTGGATTTTTGGGATGCCTGGCAACTGAAGAATAGGTGATGCATTTACTGGAACAAGTAAGATGTGATTTTGGCTGTGATGTACATTCAATCCAATCCACATCTACTGACTGTCATCCTCCCTCTGAGTCAGGGTGATATCTCTGTTCTCTGTACCTCACAGTGTAAGCTGTCATCAGAGTGCTCGTTCAAAAAAGACCCTGGAGGTGAGGTTGTTCAGCAGCCTTGGTTACCCCATCGAGAAAGCAAGCACTGTTTATTCTCACTCAGCCCTCTTCTGCTCTAGGAGGATGACTCATAATTTCAGTTAGCCATGGAGTGTCAGGGCTGGGAAAGGCATTGAAGCTCATCCTGCTTATCTCCTTGGGAAGGAAACTGAGACCTAGAAAGGTGGAAGATGATGTATCTGGGGTCACACAACTAACTACTGAATAGGCAGCATGATATAGTGGTTTTGTGTCAATACCTTGTGGCAATTACTCAGAAACAGTCTTTACCTCTCTCCCTTGGGTTTCTCAGGTACACAGAGGGATTATGTATATCTCTTCTTTACAGTCATCAAGTAAAGCACCCACTGGCTGTCTTCCCCCATTTGTTAGAGGATGACTAGCACCCTCAGTTTCTTTTGACCACTTAAAAGTGGATTAGTTTTTACAAAGGAATATTTGCTTCAAAGATACAGCAAGAACAAGTATATAAATATTTCCTTCTATAACCTAGGGCCATATGGCTCTTTTAGACCACCTCAGTCTTTGAATGAGTAGTCTCTATACTTAGCTCATTTTCTACAAAGCCCTGAGCTCACCAAGCTCATATTCAAAGGCAGCATCTCTGCTGGATGAATCCTTGTCTCAGCTTCTAATGCGCAAGGACATTCCTTGCTCATTGGGGCATTGATCTTCAGAGATCTGGTTAGCAGTGAATTTCACCTCTGACACTTAATTTAAGCCTGTGTGACCATGGAGAATTCCATCTTTCTGGGCTACAGTTTCCTCATCTATAAAATGAGAGAATTGTGCCAAATGACCTCTAAGCTCCTTTCCAGTTCTAAATATATGATTCTATGAATAACTCATATGTAGAGGACACAATTGCAAAAACCCATTTGATATAAATCATCCTATTTGACTCCCACAACAGCCCTGAGGCCAAGAGAATTTCTAGCTTAAGGTCACACACCTAAAGTTGATGAAGTTGAATAAAAAAAAGGGTCTTCTAGACTTAAGCTTAAGCCGCCATTATGCAACATTGCCTTTCTTGTACAATCTCTTAAGACAGGAAGCCAAGAATCCCTTTTAGAAGGGAAGCTCAGGCTTCCAGCTTCCTCTGTCTCCTAGCCAGGATATTTCTGTTTTCAGAGTCCTATGGAAACTCTGGGGGTAGGAGGTAGGAGGGTATATGGATTACAGTGATTTTCAAACCTGAAGATTATTACAGTAATTAGCTAATTGCAGCATTAAATTCAGGATACTTTAAGCTTTGTCACGGACAGGCTTACAATTGGGTTTTCCTGTCTAGAATATGTGATTTTTTTTTCATAGGATGCCCAGTAACCCAACAGATATCTCTCAACCTAGGGTCCCAGGGAGGAATAATGTCCACTTCACTACCTTTCTCCCCTGGACCAAATACATTGTAGGCCTGAGAACTGGGAAATGCCTGGGAAGGAAAATCACCTTCTTTTAATTCCTCTTAATCAAATGTTTCATATTTTCCTTTGTTCATTTAAGAGGATCTCTAGAGTCCCCAGCATGGAAGCCATGACTATTTCTACAGAGAGAGCTTCAGGGTTAGTTAGAGGGCAGAGAATGCTGAATGGGCCCCAAGCAACACTCTTGCCCTTCTCTCCCTTCACTCTCTTTTCCCCCCTCCCCTCCCCCACATAATATACATTTCCTGGTAATTGCTTTTTTCACATAGGCCTATAGTGCAGTGTATTGTGTGTGGGGATGGGGTGGGGGTTGGGGGTGGTTTAAGGAGAAGAGGAAGGAGGAAAATGATAAGGCAAGGGCCAGGCAGGGCGGGGCAGAGAGAATTATTTCTGTCCTATAATCAAACCTCTTATTTGTGACATGCTTTTAAACTTTCTGGGACATATCTTGATCCAGGAACAGATTAGCCCGAGTATATATTCACATTGCACACTGAAAGACACATTGATATTTAGATTTTGTCTAGTTGTGACTGGGGGGAAGAGGGTGGAAAGAAGGAAGGTTGATCAGTAGACCCCTGATCAATTGAATTCCCCCCCCAGGCCAGATAAGGAAATGTACTAAATATATGGGGCAGATAAGAGACAAGAGAAAGTCCTAACAAAGCATGACAGAATCCTAAACAAAACATAAAGAAGGTTTTAAGCTTTGTTACCCCTTTGAGAGGTGTGAAATTCTCCAATCAAAATTTTATGGAACTGGAGGCAGAGAGCCAATGGGTAGTTGAAGCCCTACTCTTGACTTCTCTCAGCCTTGGCCAATGACCCTTTCAAAAGCAAGATACAGTCTCTAAAGAATGGAGGCATCGGATAATTCGGAGAAGTGCAAGCTCTATAAATTATGACTTGAACCAGTTCTAGCTTTCAAAGTGAAATTTGTGAGAAGAAGAAGCCCAGGGATCACAGCTGAGTGAATGACTCAGTAGACACCTGCACTCTGAGGGCATATCACAAGGATACCGCAAGAAGAAGTATATCAGGCCCTGCAATACCAGAGGTGTGAGTTGCCTTAGACACTTATCTTCTTTAAGCCCATACTCTGTACCACTGTGCCCCTTTTCTCACGAATACTATGTAGTGAGTGAGGATGGTGGGGTATGTTTTGTTCCTATGTTCATTCTATGCCATCTTAGTAAATGTTTTCACTTCGAGGTGTGCCTTGTGGTTGACTATTAAAGATAAGCACACCAGTAGGGGCTAATGAGTTACAGAAGCACCAGTTCACAGAGTACCTAGAAAAGAGGTGTCCTAGTGAACTTAGCATGAGAGAGAGAATTGAGGAGTGACATCAGAGGGAGTACTACAATATTATTCCATCTCTCCCTACTCTTGACTTCTCTTAAACATTTTCATTGTAAACCTTCAGGCCTTAAAGCCACTGTGTCTCCTGGTTGGCCTTCAGAGGATCATAACTGGGAAGGGCCTCTAGCTCAGTTCCCCTCATTTTACCAATGTCCTAAGTCATACAATTAGTATCATAGAATCCTAGAAATTTGACAGCTGGAAGGAACTTCAATGGTCATTTCATTTAACCCCATAAATGACAGGGATCACAACTATGAAATGCCTGATACGTGTTCCTTCAGCCTCCGTTTGAAGATCTCCATGGAAATTGGACAACTATAATTGCTAGGAATTTTTTCCTCATATCATATCTAAGTTCGTGTCAACCATTTGTTCCTGTTCTGAATAGGAAAAAAATCTAATCTTGTCTCCATTTGATGTTTTTCAAATACTTGAAAATTACCCTCACATTTTTCATGCCTCCCCTGACTCCACCAAGATTTCTCTTCTCAGAAATGATCCTCCAATGGCATGCATGGCCCCAAGGTCCTTTACAATCTTCCTTCTTCTTTTCAGGATCCTCTCAAGACTTCTTAAACAGTTGTGCACAAAACTGAATGCAATGCTCTAAATGAGATCTGACTAGGGCAGAGAACAAGGGTAAAGTCATTTTCATGGAAGTTATGGCCCTCTGAAAGGACATATTATGGATAGCATTCTGGGTTGGGAGTCAGGAGGACCCGAGATCAAATTCAGCCCCAGACATTTATTAGTTCTGTGAAGCTGGACAAGCCATTTAACTCGTTTGCTTTAGTTCCTTAAAATGAGCTGGAGAAGGAGATGCTAAACCATATCTCTGCCAAGAAAACCTCAAATAGGACCATAAAGATCAAATATGATGGAAAAATGACTGATTAACAACAGTAAAGAACACATTAGGTTTCTTTTAGCTAACCTCTAACAGTCCTGACTCATGTAGAGCTTGTAGTCCACTTAGACTCATATCGTTTTTCTGCAGAATGACTGCTTAACGCTGCCTACTTAATTTTGTACTTGTGAAGTTGACTTTTTATAATCAAGTGTAAGATGTGACATTTATTGCTAATGGATTTCCTCTTAATATGTTCAGTCTGATGCTCCTAGCCTATCAAGATGTCTTTGGATCTTGACTATCCCCAATGGAATAGTATCTTTCCTGACCTTGTGTCATCCCAAAATTTGAGGACTGTGCCATGTATACCTTGATCTAAGTCATTGATGAAAATACTAAATAGCACAGGGCCAAAACCCAGAACCCTAGGGCACTCCATTAGAGACCTGCAGTCATGTTGACATGGCATTATTAACAACTACTCTCTGAGTCCAGTGAGTCAACCAACTCTGAATCTAATTGAATCATCATCTAATTCATAAATCTCCACTGTCTCTACGAGGATAATTGGAGATCCTTTTATCAAAAGCTCTGCTAAAATTCAGGTAAGTTGTTTATGCAACATTTGCTTGTCTACTAGTTAACAATCTTACTAAAAAGGTTAAAGTTACTCTATCATGACCACCATGGACTTCATGAAGCCATTGTGGCTCTGTAAAATTGTTTATCTTTTTAGATGCTCCCTAATTATCTCTTTAATGAGTAATTCTAGAATATTTTCAAGAAATTGAGATCAATTCTTTTTTTTTTTTAATTAGAAATTCTCCCTTCTCCAAACTTGTGACACCTTTTCTGTTTTCGAAGATCTTTCACATACCATTAGTAATGGTTCAGCAATGACGTCTGCTAGGTTTCTTTTGGACCTGAAGATGTAATTCATCTGGGCCAAATGATGTGAATTTATCAAAGGCAGCTAGGTGATCTCATACTATCATTCTTTCTTAGTTTGGGAATCATTCTTTCAGTCATCTCCAATTCAAAGAGTTACACACCCCTTGGCAGAGAAAATGGAAACAAAATAGAAGTTAAGAAAGTTCTGTCTTCTCTCTCTGTTGCCAGCTTCATTATCCCATTAACCACAAAGGTCTTTTCTCTTCATTGATCCTTCTCAGAGAGCTTTGAGAAAGCTACCTGGTGCAGTGGAGAAAATGCTGAATCCTGAGTCAGAAAGACCACAGTTGAAATCTCGCTCAGACACTTATTAGCTATTTGACCTTGGGCAAGTCCGTTTGCCTCAGTTTCTGTAAATGGGGATAATGAGGTAAGGATTATGAAGTGCATAGCATTATGCCTGGCACACAGTGTTATATAAATGTAAACTATTTGTATTATTAAAAATTACCATCTTTAGCTTTCCTCTTTAGCCCCTCAATTAATTCTCATCATTCATAGGATGATGCCATAATCGTATCTTCATCCTCATCTATGAAATGGGGATAATAATAGAACCTCTTTCTCAGAGTTGTTGTGGGGTTAAAATGAGGTAATATTTGTAAACTTCTTTGTAAACTTTAAGTGCTATATAAATGTTAATTACTACTAATATTGGCTTTGGTTACTCAGGATCACATTTATCTTTTTAAAGTTAGAAAATTTTACAGTTATATTTAAATGCAGAACTTCTCACCCTTGTCCCGGTGCTCTTTCCATCATACCAAAATCTCTCTCCTCACTTTCCTCTCTTCATCATCATTAAAATTTATATTATCTTCTAATCTTAATTCTCTTGTCACCCTTATCCTATAAGTGACCATGTCTTACCACATCTAGCCATGGATTACTTCAACTATTTGGCTTCTGATTAACACTCCTGGAGAAAATCATACCAAAGAGTTGACTGGGGTCCCCTATACACTATGAACTAATGTCTACTATAATCTCAGACAGCGAGATTCATCTTTCAGAGTTCAAATCTGGCCTCAGATACTTACTAACTATGTGATCCTGGAAAAGTCACTTAACTGTCTCAGTTTCCTCATCTGTAAATGAGCTGAAAAAGGAAATGGCAAACCACTCTAGTATCTTTGCGGAGAAATCCCAAATGGGGTCATGAAGAGTCAGACGTGGCTGAAACAACTGGAAGACAATAACAGCCTGATCTCACTGCTAGAAGAAAATAATTTCTTCCTTTTCTATTTACACTTTCTATTACATTCTTCAAAGCAGCTGTCTCAAAACCTTCTCCTCCCTTCTTAAGTCTTTCACAAACCACACTCCCTCTCAGCAAAGTTCCTCACTTCATATTTTCATGAGAAAATAGTGACAATTTACTCAACTTCTCTTTACCTCCCTTCTCTATACCTAATCAAGCTTCTTGATGTCATCTCCCCTTCTCTTCTCCTTTATTCCAGTCTTTGACAATGAGGTGGTCCAACCTCTGTCTGCATCCTTGGTCCTCTCCCCTCCCATTTCCTCCAGAAAACTACCCCCACAGTCCCTCCTTCTAATCTCAAGTCCCTCCTTATCGACTGACTCCTTCCCTGATGCCTGCAAACACATCCAGTATTTAAAAAATGATCTCAACCTTAAAAAAATCGTCACTAAAACTTACCATTCCTTAAAGTTAGTCTATATTTACCCCCTCTTCATAAAATCTTAATATTAGTACATTTGCTGGATTGTAACACATCATTCATCCTTCAATATGAGCGTACCCCAAATTTCTATCCTGTTCTTTTTTTTTTTCCACTTGATAACCTCTCTTCAGGGATTTCATCAACTCTTCTGAATTCATCAATGACCATCTCTATAATGAGGATTACAAGATTTATAGACCAAGTTCTCACCTTTCCTCTGGGTCCCGCATCACCAACTACTTAATGGCTCTTTCTAACTTCATGTATCGTAGAAGTTTCAAACTCAATATGGACAAAATAGCACTCTTCTATTTCACCACTCTTCGTAATCTGTTTCAAGGGCACCACTATCCTTCCAGTCACCAATGTTCTTAGCTTCAAAATTGCTCTCAACTCGCCTACATCCAATCAGCTGTCCAGTTTTGCGATTATACCTATATTACCTATGTATTATATCATACCCATATCATTTAATTCATTTATTAATTAACTCAATTAATTAATTATTAATTAATTAATCAGTAAGAAGATTTATTAAATACCTACTATGTGCCATATCATCAAGATATAGATACAACAAATAAATAATCCCCACCTCAAAGGGGCTACAATATCTCCCACTTCTATCCCATTCTGTTCATTCACAGACACATCTTCCCAGTTTTGACTCCAACCACTTCTTAGCTGAAGAATTTCAATAGTCTCCTAATTGTTTTCTTTGTCTCAAGTATTTCCTCTCTCTAGCTCAAACTGGATGTATAGTAGACATCCTAAACTCAATGTGTCCATCATGGAACTCATTATCTTTACCTCTAAACCTCACCTTCCCTTTTGCCCATTTTCCCTTTTACTCTAGAGGGTAACAACATCTTTCTAGTTGTTTATCCTTTGTTTTTGAAGAGAACAGTAACATCAAGTGGTGATATCTTGGCCTGCATGTGATCTTGATTTAAATGAGGCGGTTGTACAAGGTCATCACCTTCGCTCTTTCTTCCAGAGTCATCAAAGTCTCATGGCAAAGTAAAAGTCAAAATGACTAGTGATGGACCAGGATGCAACAGATGATTTTGGCATCGTTGATGCCTGACCAAGCATTCTAAGCACTCTACAATGGCTGCTTCAGTCACCTTTATGACCCTTGGAAAAAATTGTTCTCCTCCATACATTCTACCAAGGAAGTCTCCAGGTGCTTGAAATAGCTATCCTCTTAACTCATTGATTGATCTGAGGCCTGTTAACTTGGTTTAACCCACCTGGCTAGATACCAAGGGGTATGAATGGTGTTCATGATTCAGCTTCTTGGGGCCACAGAGTTGGGCGACAGGTGGACACCCAAGGTGGATGAGCAGCCCTGAACATCCCAATCACAATCTCGCAGTCATCCTAGATTCCTCACTATCTCTCACCACCCCCATATCCAATCTGTTGTGAAAGTTTGCTGATTTCACCTTTGTAGCACCTCTCTAATGTACCCCCTTCTCTCCTCTATCACTACCAGCACTCTAGTCCAGGCCCTCATCCCCTTATTCCTGACTTATTGTAATTGCCTGTGGGTGTGTTTGCCTGCCCAAACCTTCACTCTAATTCAACTTTCTTCCAGCCACTAAAATGACTTTCCTGAAGAAAAGGTCTGACCATGTCAACCCCCTTCCCATTAAACTTCACTGGATTACCACATACTCCTTTTAGATTCAAAGCTCTTTATAAGGTAGCCTCCTCTTACTTTTCCGATTTTCTTATTCCTTACTCTCCAGACCATGCTCTTTGATCCAGTGGCACAGGACTCTGCTAATCCACAAACAAGAGATCTCATCTCTCAGTTCTGCACTTTCTCTCTGACACTCCCGTATTCCTGTTATGCTCTCCCTCCTTTGCTTTATCTACTGACTTTAATCCTAAGCTAAATTTTCCTCTTATAAACAAAACTTTTTCCAATCCCTTTTAATTCTAGTGTCTTCCCTCTTTTAATTACTTCCTACTTGTTCTGTAAATTGTTTGTTTGTACTTTTATTTTTTTTTGCTTATCTCTCTTGATTGTGAGCTCCTGAGGGTAGGGAATGTCTTTTAGATTTTCTGGTTATCTTCTGCACTTAGCACAGTGTGTGTCACATAGTAACCCTTTAATTGATTATTGACAAACTGTAAAATATAAATGAAATAATAAATGAGTAATATATAAATAACAAACATAAAAATATATAAATGAAATAATTGCAAAATTATATATATATAATAAAGAGGCATTTCTACAGCACAGTTCTGACTATTTCAAGCTGTTGCTCCCAAAGCCCCAGTAACCCCCATTATATATTTGGATAAAATGCAAACTATTCTGCTTAGTATTTAAAATATTTCCCAGGATGACTATAGCCTATATTTTCAAGAATACATAATATATTCTAGCCAAAATGTCCTTCTCATTGTTTCCTGTACATATTAAACCACCTCCCTTCTCCATGCCTTTGCAAAGACTGTGCCTTATGGCTAAAATGGCCTCTTCTCTGCCTCTTAAAATCCTTAAATACATTCCCTCTGAATTTAGTTCAAGTCCTAGTTTCTGTATAAAGTTCATGGTTTCTGCCCCCCACTTCTAGAGTCCCCTTGAAATTACTGTCTGTGTATGTATGTGTGTGTATGTATATATATATATATGTATGTATGTGTATATACATAAATATATAAATATATTTGTATGTATGTATGCACGTAGTATGTATGTATGTATGTATGTATGAGTACAAATATGCTTCCCCAAATAAACTGCCAGTCCTTGAGGGAATGAAAAGTTTCATTTTTCTCTTTGTAACAATTGCACCTAGAAGAGTAAATACCTGTTGATTGATGGCATGTACATGTCCAAGCCATCCTCTCTCCCATATTTTTAAAGAATTAAAACAAATTTTTCAGGGAACAAAAATCTAATTTCTCTTCTCACATTGCTCCTTTCTGGGGAAAAACAAAACAAAAAGACATAAAAATAAAATCCTTGGAATGAATATCCATAATCAAGAAAACAAATTATTGCTTTGGCCATGTTAAAAAAAAAAAATTTGATCTACACCCTTAGTCCATCAATTTTCTGCCCATCTTCTCCTTTCTTTCTTTGGATTTATTTATGTTTTCCTTTCTTCATAACTTAGTAAGAGGAAGATAGAAAGTCAAAATTTTATGTGATACACTAAGGGTATCATTGGAGGACATTGAAGTATGTTTCTACTGAGAAAACAGTCTTATGTTAACCCTCCTGGGGCCAAAGTGTCGTCTAAATTCTTTAGATAACCCAGACCTAGCACTCCATCTATTACTCAAGCTGAAGAATTCTGATCTAGAGTATATAGTTTTACCAAAGATGACCCTTTCCTCATTGCCACCACTAGAAGACTGTGAGGTGGTGAAAATAATGTGGATTTTGAGTTAAAGGAGACAAGTCTTAGTTAGACAAGATGGAGCCTCCATTTCCTCATCTTTAAAGGGAGAAATTGATACTTGGACAATCCATCTTACAAGTTTGAGGATCAAATTAGATATGTTTGATTTGCTGCATTAAGGTAATAGCTATAAAAAAAATGAGCAATTATTATAAGAGTTTCCATTAGGGGTGGAGTCTTCTATTCTTGCCTTATATCATAAGCAAAACTTCAAAGCTTTGAACAGGGTAGATACTTAAAATTGTTGAATAAATGCATAAATAAGACAATAGAATAAGTTATAGAAATATTAATGGGCTTCACATCAGTTTCCAAAGGAGTAGTATCAATACTTTTCTTCTGAGCTTTTCTCCATTTGATTCTGTTTATATCTTACTTGTATGAAATTGTTTTCACATTCTTTCCCCTAGTAGATCGTCAACTCCCTGAAGGCATGAACTATTTTATTTTCCCTTTATGTCTTCAGCTCTTAACAAAATGTCTCCAATGTAAAAGAAACCTTTCCTCCTCTTTTTTTCATGTTGTTATCTTTTTATTAAAAAAATAAACTTTATTTTATTTTTAGTTCTAAATTCTCTTTTCCCTTCCTCCACTATGCCCAGAAGGCAAGAAAAATGAAACTCACTTCAAATATGTATGTTCACATAAAACAAATTCCTACATTAGACATATCCAAAAAAAAGAAAGAAGAATGAAAAGGAGATATGTTTCAGTTTGAACTTTGAGTTCATCATTTCTCTTTCTGGATGTGTATAACATGCTTCGTCATGACTTCTTGAAGTTGTATTGATCATTGTGTTAATCAGAGTTACTAAGTCTTTTAAAGTCATCTTTGTGATATTTTTGTTATATAAAATATTCTCTTTTCATTTTACTTTGTATCACTTCACACAAGTCTTCTCAGATCTTTCTGAATCCACTTATCATTTCTTATAGCACAATAGTATTCCATCACATCCATATGCCCTAATTTATTCAGCCATTCCCCACTGGATAGGTATCCTCTCAGTTTCCAATTCTTTGTGTGGGAAACAAGGAAGAAATACTGTTTTCATAGATTACAATGTCCAACTTTAAGTGATAATAGTTGTGACCTAGCAGAGTCAGATTAAAGATCAGAAACTCGTGCACGGACTGGATGAACTGTTTGAGGGAAAGTCTATCAGGAAGGAGAACATGAAGTCACATGGCCAACAGACGGTGTGGTTCAAAGTCCTAAATTTGGAACAGTGCAAATGGCTTACATTGGTCTGAACAAATTGTAACTTTCCAGTAGACTTACTTGGGAGCTACCTGTTCAGTCAGGGGGAATGAACGTAGAGGGCACTCCCTCCTCCTGAGGAGAAGTGGTTAGCTTTGGCCAAAGTGTTCATTTCTTCTGAACTCTACTTTAATAAAATTTCCTTCATAACTTTTTGTGTGTCAAGTGTGTTTTTAACATTTGATACCACAAAAGATGTGTGTGAGTGTGCACACACACATATACACACCCACAGCCATATATATGTATATATGTATGTGTGTGTATACACACACATACACACACACACACACACTCAGGTAGAAACCTATTATCAGGATTACTGGGTCAAAGGGTATGTTTATTAGCTTTTGGGTCCTAGTTCCAAATTGCTTTTTCTGAAGCAGCACCTCAGAGTTGTTCTAACTCCCATTTCTCTAATTCATTAGTGATATGGGAAGTAATGAGAGCTTGGATATCTTTCTCTGAAAAATGCCTCTTCATATCCTTTGACCACTTCTCAGTTGAGGAATGGAATTCATTTTGGAAATTTGACTCAGTTCCCTAAATATCTTAAATATTAGATGTTTATTAGAGAAATGTAATACAGAGATTTTCTCCCTACTTTTCATCTAATATTAACTGCATTGGTTTGTTTCTGAAGTTTTCAAAATTTTTAGTTTTATATAATCAAAATTAACCTCCTCTGAACCACTTTGTCTCTCATTTGGTGACAATCTCTTTCCCTATCCATAGTTCTGACAGGTAATTTCTTCTGTATTTCACTAATTTGTCTATGATACCAAGCTTTATGTCTAAATCATATGCCCATTTTGAGCTATATTGATAAATTATGTGATATAGCTATTGGTTTATACCGAGATTTGGATTTCATGAGATTTTTTTTGTCTAACAGTGAGTTCTTTTTTATTAGCTAGTTTCTTTGAGTTTTTCAGGTACTAAGTTACTATGCTGCTGTGTATTGGATGCCTAATCTATTCCACTGATGAACCCCTTTATTTCCAACCAAGTACCAAACTGTTTTGATGTTTAGCTTTGTAGTGTAATCTGAGATATGGCACTTCTAGGTCCTCCTTCCTTATCATTGCCTTTCATTGATTCTCATGATACTCTTGACATTTTTTCCTCCAGATGAACTTTTTTACTATTGTTATTTTTCTAACTCTATTAATGATTGGTAGTATATTTCATAAGCTACTGAATAAGTAAATTAATGTAGGTAGTATTATCATCTTGTTATAATAACTAAGCCCTAACCATGAGTAACTAATATTTCTTCAGTTCTGTCTATTTGTATGAGTAATGTTTCGTAATTGGATTCATAAGTTCCTGTATGTGTCCTGGCAGATAGACTCCCAAATATTTTAAACTGTTCATAGTTATTTCAAATAAAATTTCTATGAGTTTTGTTGATGATATGTAGAAATACTGTTGATTTGTGTAGGTTTATTTTACATCTTGCAACTTTTCTGAAGTCATTAATTGTTTCAGTTGATTTTTTTGGTTGATTTTCTAGGGTTCTTTATGTAAACCATCATCATCTACAAAAAAAGTAGTTTTGTTTTTTTCTTTGGAGTTCTTCAGTTTCTTTTTCTTTTTAAAAAATTATACTTTTAATACTTATGTCATGTACTGATATGTATGTTGTTTATAATTAATTTATTTTAGTTTTCAACATTCACTTCCATAAGATTTTGAGCTTTACATTTTCTCCCTCTCCCTCTCCTTTCCCATTCTCAAGATGTCATGCAATCTGATATACTTGCACATTCATGTTAAACATATTTTCAAATTAGTTATGATGCAAAGAAGAATTAGAACTAACGGGAGGAACCATGAGAAAGAAGTAACAAAACAAAACAACCAAAGAGGAGAGAAAATACTTCCATCAGCATTCAGACTCCAAAACTTTTTCTCTGTATGTGAATAGCATTTTCCGTGATACGTCTTTTGGAGTTGTCTTAGGTCCTTGCATTGCTGAGAAGAGCTAAGTCTTTCAAAGTCAGTCATCACCAACTTCTTTTTCTTGTCTTATTTGTATAGCTGCAATTTCTAATACAATAGTGAATAGTAACAGGTGTAATGGACACCCTTCTTTGCCTTGTTCTTATTCAAAAACTTTCTAACTTAGTCCCTTAATCAACAATGTTTGTTTTTGTTTTAGATAAATACTACTTATCATTTTAACGAAAGTTCCACAGGGTGGCTTCACAAAGAGTGGGAAGATTTTTTATGAACTGATGTAAAGTGAAATGAGTAATACCAAGAGGATGTTGTTTATAGAGCCAGTATTATTGTAAAGATGATCAACTATGAAAGATTTAGTTACTCTGATCAAAACAACGACCAAAGACAATTCCAAAGAGGCCCATGATGAAAAATGTTATCAATCTGTAGAAAGAAAACTGATGAAATCTTAGTGAACATTGAAGCATACTTTTTTCACTTTCTTTTTCTTTAATTTTTGTGTATTTTCATTTTCAACACGGCTAATATGAAATATTTTGCATGACTTCATAGGCATACTAGATATCATTACTGCCTGCCTTCTCAAAGAGAGGGGAAGAAGTAGGAGGGAGAAAAAAAAACCTAGAATTCAATTCCTTTTAATGAATGCTAAATGTTAAAAAATTAAAATGTAATTGGGAAATATTTAACAAAATTGACAAAATATACATTTAAAATTTCTATTAATTTCTATACTTCCTAATGTTTTCAGTAAGAATGAGTGTTGTATTTTGTCAAAAACTTTTTCTGTATCTCTTATGTAATGATATGATTTTTGTGGTTTTTGTTATTTATGTGGTCAATAAGCATAATTGACTATATAAATAACAAAAACCACAAAAATCATATAATCAAATAAGTTTCCTAATATTGAACTAGCTCCGCATTACATTTGAGCCTTGACATAGTGTTTGATGTCTGTGTTATACTGTTGTAGTCTCTACTTCATTAAGGATTCTTTTATTTCGACTTTTATTTCTTTTATTTCAATTTTGCTTAGTAAGTTTTTAAATTGTAAATCTAGATTCTTTGTCTTCTGTCATATAATAGTCTTAGTTCTCTGATGGTTTATAGATGTGACTGCTAAGTCTTGTATGATCTTGGATGTGATTTCTCAGTATTTGAATTCTTTCTTTCTGACTGCTTAGAACATATTTTCCTTGACCTGGGAGTTTCAGATTATAATATTTCTGGGAGATTTAATTTTGAGGTTACTTTCAAGAGCTGGTAGGTGGATTCTTTCAATTTCTATTTTGTCCTCAGATTTTAAGTTTTCTGTATAATTACCATTTATGATGTCTTAGAATATGATGTATAGATCCTTTTCTAGTTATGACTTTAGGGTAGCTCAGTGATTTTAAATTATGTCTCCTGGATCTGTTTTCCAGGCAGGTTGTTGTTTTCCCTCTGTATTTCAGGTTTACTTTGATTTTTGTAGTTTTCTGATTTGTTTTATTATTTTTTGATGTCTCATGTAGTTATTAGCTTCTATATGGGCAATTCTAATTTTCAAGAAGTTACTTTCTTTGGTAACATATCCTACTTCTTTTTTTTTTTCTAATTTGTTCTCTTTCTGTGTCTTTCTTCCTTAATTTTGGCTCTTTTCTCATTCTTTCCCATACTTCTCTCAATGGGGTTCTAAAAGAACATTTAATTCTTTTGTAATTTTTGTTGGACTTGTGTTCCGACTGAATTTTTCTTTGAGGCTTTGCTTATAGATATTTTAAAACTATTCTCTTCTACAATGTTTGTGCATTGAGCTTTTCTGTCACTAGAATGGCTCTTTATTGTTATTTCTCTGTTAAAATTTTCCAATCTGCTTCTTAACTTTGGACATTATGTTCATTTTGGGCTCTGCATGGTTTGAGGGGATGGGGGGAATCTGGACTGAACTTCTGTCCTCTTACATTCCTCTCCTGCTTTGACTAAATCCAAACTTCACAGAACAGATCCCTTTAATCAAAGGATTTGTTCTGTAAAACTTGGACTCACTCAAAAGGCTGTACCCAAGGACCTAGAAGGTCACACGTGCTCTCGAGGATACAGGTTTTCCACCCCAAACTAAATCTTTGTCACAGAGGTGTAGAGGAAGACCTAACTTCTGTTCCTTTCTCTCACTTCACCATCTTGGTTCTACCCCTGAAAGGTACTTAATAAATGATTTTTGATTTGACTTTGAAATGAAGTTTTTTTTAGAAGAAGTCACTTTATTTTAATTAAATTTTCTTATTTTGTTGAATGTCTAAGCTAAAAGGTAACTTAGAGGTTAAGGTCAGTGATTTTATTTTACAGGTAAGGAAACTGAGGTCCAGAGAGGTTAAGTAAGTGGCAGTCAACACTTGAGTAACAGAAAGTTTCTTTGAATTAAAATTCTCTATTCATTTACCTGCTAGCAATAGCTTACATTTATGTAGTGATGTAGCTTACAAAGTATTTTCCTGTAGGTAAATAGATAGTGTAAGTCTTTTTATCCCTATTTTACTGATGGGATGCAGAGAAGTGAAACATTTCCCCAAAGTCAAATAGTAGCTGGGCATCCCAACCTTATACAAATGGCGTACAGGAGACCTCATTCCAGGGGACAGAATTTATTTCCTGAACTTCCCCATTTTAACTCTTCATTTAAAAAAGTCTTTTCATTGAATTATTAGAGAAAAGAAACACTCCTTTCCTGACTCCCCACCCCCAATGAAGGTTGTGGGAGAAGGAGTCCATCCAAACATTAAGCTGTCCACATTTTGCTCTTCCTCCTCTTGTCTAAAACATGGGTGTGAGAAAATCTCGCCTAGAGATTGATCAAGGCCTTTGGATTTGTGTATGCGAGAGAGACACACCTGCATTTACACGCAGTTTGACTTTCTTTTAAACCAGTAAGACCATAAAGGACTCTGTTCCTGAATTTCAATTGGAAACACAGTCCCCGAGGAGGCCATTCAGTCCTGAACTATCTCTCACACAAGTCCCACACAGCCTGTGGAATTCTATTCCCCTCCTACAGAGCCAGGGCTGGTAGTGTTTCCTGAGGAAATCATGCCTTAGAAGGATCAGAGTTTGGACTTCAATGTAGCCTGGGGGCTGCCTTGCACAAATGAACAGGACTTGAATATATTTTTTTACCCCACCTTAATACAACACAAATGGCACTCTCTACGGATAATTCTTTTTTTCCAAAAAATCTCTCTTCTTTCTTCCCTTCTATTGTTCTCTCTCCCTTCCCTTCCCTCCCCTCTTCTCTCTTTCTTTCCTTTTCTTTCTCTCCCCTCTTTTTCTCTTTTCTCCTCTCCCTACTTCTCATCTCTTCTCTTTGCTTTTTTCTTACCCTTTTATTCTTATAAAAATGATATCTAGTTTGGAAACACAGAGGGAGGAAAAAAATCCTTTTAAAATCAAGGCAGTCAGCTCTACAAATCCAGAACAACCTAAGGAAACAACCAATCATTAGTTATGAAATGCCTCAGGAAACATGGGAGAAAAGACTCCAAATTTTGAGGGAGAGGACGTAAGTTCAAGTGTCCCCTTTTCTATTTAGCAGCTGTGTGCCTTTAAGCAAGTCACATCATTTCTTTTTGAGTCTTGGGTTCCTTTTTTATAAGACAGGACTAACAATATTTGTGTTGAAGAACTCAGTGAGGAGAACTCAGCTTCCACTCTCTTTTTCTGACTCCCCTCTACCTAGCCCTTCAGCCCTTCTAATCAGTGGACAAGTCTTACCTTTTCCTACCTTTGTAACACCTTTTCTATGTGCTCCTCTTTTCTCTTTCAAGACTCCCAATATCCAGTGCAGCCCCCTCAGTCCCTCAGGCCTGGACTGTTGCAAGAGACTGTTGGTTGATTTCTCTGCTTTAAGTTTATCTCGTTCTCAAGGCATCCTTCACTCACCTGTCTAACTGGTCTTCCTAAAGGGGGAGAGTCTTTCTTTGTCTTTCTTTTCTTTATCTCTCCCTGAAGGCCTTGGGTATGAAGTGACAAAGAAAGTCAGGTGGTAAGGTGGAAAAGACATAACAAACCAAAGACAACTATATTCTCTGTACTTTGAATTTTTATTGAGGATTGTGTATATTAAATGGACAAACAATTTAAGAAGATCTTAGGTATCACTCTGCTTGGCCAAGATCTATAAAGAATTTGCTAGCCAAATAGGTTTTGACTTTCCTTTTGTCTCCTTGTAATGGCAATGGAGTAATACCAATTAATCTTTCTCAGGAAATTATTATAATCTGGACCAATGTCTATTCCTCTAATCCATTCCCATTTTGATGGCATCAAAAGCTTGTTTGATTTTTTAAATTTGTGTCTTAAAATCCTTTCTCTGTCCTTGCCTCCTGACAGCTACCCTGATTACTTGCTCCTCTGGAGGCAGAAATATTTCACCCTAAGAGATTTAAAAAGAATTAAAAAGAATTCTCTCTACAAACACACATGGAAAGCTTGGTAATTGAAGAGGTGGAGGGAAGGAGTAGGGTTAAGGCATACTTTCTTGAACAGAAGAGAATAGTCTGCCTAGAATGTTATAACGGGATGCCTAGCTCCCAGCTTTTCCGGATGTTCATGCTATGTCCAAACTTTCGTGATCTTGAGGAATAGGGTGGCTTTATTTACATTCCAATACATCCTTTTCTACAAACATATAATAAGTACCTCCTAGGTGCAAAGAACTATACATTGCAAGAATCTTGAAGTAAATTCTTATTCTTGTATATTAGGAGACAAATGCAATTTCAGTAGCCATGACAGACACTAGAGTTCCTTGAGGGAAGGAAGATTTTTTCGTTTTGTCTTGCATCTCTAGCCCCAGCACAATCTCTGGTGCATAGTAGGCATTTTGTAAATGCTTGTCATTCATATACTTTTCCACCCCAGGTCCCCTACATGAACTAGTCCTTAACTTTTACATTTTCCTTTACCCCAAGAAGGCTCCTGTTGGGCAAAGGCCCTGCTGGACAATTAATTCCTGGCATTTTAAAAAGGTCTTAAACTTTTATAGTGCTTTCAATTTCATGAAAACCATGATCCCTTAAACCTGTACAGCATTCTTCTAGAATCAAAGAAACTCAGAACTAAATGAATCTTCAAAACATAAAGCTCAAAGCTCCTGACCATCAATCCCTGAATGTAATCCCCTACCACCTGGAAACTAGATAGAATATTGGATAGATAGAACATTGGATTTGGCATTAGGAACATTCTTGAGTTACATTCCTACCTTAGACACCTTATGTGGGCCTCAGGAAGTCACTTAAGCTCTGTCAGTCTTAATTTTATTGCCTAGGAAATGGGGAAAATAGCACATTCTTCACAAGACTGTTTTGAGCATCTTATGACTATACAAAGCACTTAGCAAATCTTAAAGTATTGTATAGATTATATCATTATGAATATTAATTACTATTATTAGCTATTATTATCTGCTTGAATACATCTAGTAATGGGGAAATTACTGCCTTTCAAGGCAGCTCATTCCACTGTTGGACAGCTCTGTTGGAAAGTTTTGCCTTCTATTGAACATTCATCTGCTTCTTTTCAATGTCCATATGTTCAAAGTCCATACCGACTTTAGGATCAAGCGTCATCTTTCATACGATAGTATTTTAAAAATCTAAAGACCAATTGTGTCTCACCTACATCTTCTTTTCTTACTTTCCCTAGTTCTTTCAACTGTTCTCCATCTATGTTTTACAAATATTTTTATCATCTGTGTTGCTTTCATCTAGTCACACTCCAGCTTGTCCACCTCGTACTTCCTATAATGTGCCGTCCTGAACTGAAGGCAATGTTTCAAGTTTGTTCAGGCAAGGGCAAAGTACAATTGACTGTATTGTTCTCTGTATGTCTGAGTTTTACTCAAGAAGATTAGGAAGATATTAGTCTTATGGGCTTACATATCACGTTGATGATTCCTGCTGGACTGGCAGTTATCAAAACTCTTCGGGACATTCATACATAAACCATCATCAATTCACATCTCCTAATTTTATGCTTATGCAGTTCTTTTATCATAATAAATTAGATATGAATAAACTGAGCCCATTTTTCAGAATGTTGAGAATATTTTATGTGCCATTTTGATCAACCAGTTTCTTGATTAATTCCTCTCAGCATGTTACCTGAAAATCTACTATCCATGCTGTGTTATGCTTTCATCTGTTACTCCCCTACTGATCCAAACTGCTACATTATGTATTATATATAATATTATATATATATATATAATATATAATATATGTATGTATACATATATTATATATAATTATGTATATATACATGTATACACACACATATATACACACACATGTATATATAATAGTACTATCAGGTCACCCACATTTGCTGCTAAAAGCAAGTTCATTATTAGTAATATTATGAGAAAGAAAGAATACTGACACATTCTAACATACCCAGAGGAGGATGATCAGGATAGTGAAGGATTTGGAAACTCTCATTAAAAATGGATAAACAAACTAGAGATATTTAGCCTAAAGAAGAAAAGATTTAAAAGCAGGGAATCCATAAACAATAAAGTAATATATGCATTATATCTATATACATACATATATATATATTTACAGCAAGTTTTTCAAATAAAGACTTCATTTCTCAAATATATAGGTCATGGAGTCAAATTTATAAAAAATAAGAGTCTTTCCTCAATTGAGAAATGGTTGAAAGATGTGAATAGACAGTTTCACAACAAGAAATCAAAGCTCTTCATAGTTATAAAGAAAAAATAGTCTCAATCACTAATGATTAGAGAAATGCAAATTAAAACAACTCTGAGGTTTCACCTCACACCTATAAGAAATGACAAATGCTTGAAGGGAGGAGAAAAATATACATTGATAAACTGTTGGTGGATACGTGAAATGGTCCAGCCATTTTGGAGAACAATTTGGAAGTATCTCCAAAGGACAGTACCCTGTGCATACCCTTTGATACAACAATACCACTATTAGGTCTATACTTCAAAAATATCAAAGAGAAAGGAAAAAAAATATTTATAGCAGCTTTTTTAGTGGTGGCAACAAAATGGAAATTGTCATGCTGCTCATCAATTGGGGAACGGCTGAACAAGGTGTGGCATATGATTGTGATGGAAGATTATTGTACTAAAAGAAATGATGAAGGGGTGCTTTCAGAAAAACATGAGAAGACACACATGAACTGATGCAAAGTGAATTGAGAATTAGTAGATCATTATGCACAATAACAGCAATATTGTATGATGATCAAGTATGAAAGACTTTATTACTCTGTTCAATAAAAGGATCCAAGACAAACCCAAAGGATTCAAAATGAAAAAATCATATCCCCCAACAGAGAACTGATAAAATCTGAGTGCAAATTGAAATATAATTCCTTCTTTCTTTCTTTCTTTCCTTCCTTCTTTCCTTCCTTCCTTCCTTCCTTCCTTCCTTCCTTCCTTCCTTCCTTCCTTCCTTCCTTCCTTCCTTCCCTTATTTTTCATTTTTGTGATAAGGCTAAAATGGAAATATATTTTGCATGATTTCACAAATATAATTGGTATCCAATTGTTTGCTTTCTCAGTGGATGGAGGAGAAGTGGGAAGGAATGGGAAGATTTGGAACTCAGAATTTAAAAAAGAAAAGAATGGAAGGGGATGAAATCAAGAAGATGGAATGCAGGCAACAACTCTTATCCAAAAGCTAAAAAACAAATTAAGGACAAATAAACAATAAATGTATTTGGGAATAAAAACCAAGGGGTCATTTATAATTCTCTGGTATTTGAAAGGATGTCAGAAAGAAGTAGGATTTGATGTGTTTTGTCTGGCCTCAGAGGGCACAGTGAGTAACAATGGAGAAAAATTTGAGTTAGGTGGACTTTGGCTCCATATAAAGAAGCCTTTACTTGTTACTGAAGCTATCCCACGATAGAATGAATTGTTGGGTGAGTTATTAACCACTCAATGAAGAGATGTCTTCAAACAAAAATTATACGATCAAATGTCAGGTATTGTGAAAGGCAGAGCTGTGTCAAACACACTGCTACACTGATGTCTGCAATACTATTGTGTATAGCCAAACCAGATAAGAATGTAATTGTGGAGTGTTTAACAAAATGCATTTTTAAAATATGGAGCATACATAGTGTTAATTGATAATTTCCAATATCACCATACTTTTCTACCAGTGATCCATATATAGTTAGTTTTTGTTATTGCTGTTCACTTTTTTCAGTTGTATACGATCCTTTGTGACTCCATTTGGGATTTTCCTGGGGGGAATATTAGATTGTTTTGTTATTTCCTTTTCCAGTTCATTTTACCCATGAGGAACCCAAGGCAAATGGGGTCAGATGACTTGCCTGGGATCACACAGCCACTAAGTGTCTGAGGCCAGATTAGAATTTAAGATGAGTCTCCCTGACTGCAGGGTGGCCACTCTATCCCCCATACCAACCAGCTGTCCTTACACACAGTTTAGTGTCCCTCATTATTATTTTAGTTTGACAGCATCCTAGATGACCTTCAGGGTTCTTTTCAGCTCTGAGATCCTTGGATTCTATCATCTTAACATCTAGGATTCACCATCTTTTCCTATTTTCAAACGTTTATCCTCTGACCAACATATACAGGATAGCTAGACCTAGATGGCTAAAGAGGAGAAAGTGAGGCTGGTGACCTGCACAGCCCTCCATCACTCAAAACAAAGTACAAGTCATATCATCATTTCTCTGATGTCATGGTCTTCTTTGAAAATGAAGGATGAAAACAACCTGTGAGTAGACTGAGCTACCTTTAGAAGAATTCTTAGAAGCTCTCCCTTCTGTTCCGCCTTCCCCTTCTCCTCTCCAAAGGAAGGTAAATTTGGATGGCTAATGGATGCCCAGTTAACTTGGGGTATAATGGTTGGCCTTCTCCCTTCCCTTCCCTTCCCTTCCCTTCCCTTCCCTTCCCTTCCCTTCCCTTCCCTTCCCTTCCCTTCCCTTCCCTTCCCTTCCCTTCCCTTCCCTTCCCTTCCCTTCCCTTCCCTTCCCTTCCCTTCCCTTCCCTTCCCTTCCCTTCCCTTCCCTTCCCTTCCCTTCCCTTCCCTTCCCTTCCCTTCCCTTCCCTTCCCTTCCCTTCCCTTCCCTTCCCTTCCCTTCCCTTCCCTTCCCTTCCCTTCCCTTCCCTTCCCTTCCCTTCCCTTCCCTTCCCTTCCCTTCCCTTCCCTTCCCTTCCCTTCCCTTCCCTTCCCTTCCCTTCCCTTCCCTTCCCTTCCCTTCCCTTCCCTTCCCTTCCCTTCTTAAAGATGAGAGCAGGAGAGAACATTGCAGATTAAGTAAAGCTGGAAATGGTTTTATGGAGGTAGGATTTGAACTGGATTTTTAGCTATCACTGACCTAAGTATTCTAATCTGTAAATGAGAGGATTGGACCAAAAAGAATTGTTTCTCCTTCAAAAAAAGTATATACATATATATATATATATATATATATATATATATATATATATATATATATTTCAAAAAAAAGAAATAGGAAGGCTCTAAGTTCAAGCCTACTCATTGTACAGATGATAATGGAGATGTAGGAAGAAGGAAAGTCTTGTACAACGTCATTCAAGTCTCAATGGCAAAACCAAGATTGGAACCCATATTTTCAGACTCCAAATCTAGTAGTCTTTCACTGCTCTTTCCAACTCTGGTTCTGGAGATTATGATTCCTCATTCTCTTCTTTTTTCTTCCCTAGAAATAGGGATTATCACAGGGAATGAGGCTTTTGTCTGAAGAAACCAATGGTCTCATACTTGGCTTTGTGTGAAAAGTCACCTCTATTATTGGAAGAACCATTGATTTCTTAAGCCAGCAAGCACATTGCTCCCGTGCCCTGCGGGACTGGCTTTCCTGAGCAGAGCGTGCATTTGCAGAATGGGCACTGTGAAACTTGACCATTGCCTCAAAGTGCCTGCAAATATACTCTGTAACTGAGAAAGCAGACGACAGGAAAAACGATAATATCATGTATCTTGAGTTCAGTGGTGGTGGTCTTCGTTAATTCCATTAAAAAAAAGTAGTCATATTTGACACGTGAATTCATCTCTGTTTCCCAGGCTCATTCAATCAGAATAAAAAGAGATTTTCCTGCCTCTGCTCCAAACTTGTACTCAGAATATAAAAAGAAACCTGATATAATCAAGTGCAGACTCTCTGAGAGCTGGCTTGTCTTCATTGTACTTTGATTTTAGATCATTGGTCATTCAAAACACTGTAAGAAATTACATACATGTTAAAAAGAAAAGAAATAATGAACACTGGGTAGCTAAGGGGAAGCTAAGAGTAGATCTTAAAAAATAAGGCTAGATGAACCCTTGAATCAAAAGAAAGCCTAAAAAAGGATTTAGCATGCAAAATACAACTATAAAAATATGGATTTAATGATCCCCAAGTTTTCTGCTTCATCTTTATTTGTATTTCCATGTAATTTCCTGAATGAAATCCTCGAGCAATTTTGTCTTCTATTGGTCTGAATATAGGCTATATTTTTTCCATCTAATTTGGGTTTTCTAAACTCTGAGTGTGGTTTGTATTCATGCTCATACGTTATTAAATTTTATTTGTAAAAGAAAAATGTTGAAAAAATTCACAGTAAATAGCTGCCTAATATGGTACTAATATGAAATTTTTCAGAGTATATTTGTGCATTTCCCCTTCAAACAATAATAATAACTCACCCCTATATGGAACTTGCAAGTTCAAAGGGATTTCAGGAGTATAGCCAGTATTCAAGGGTGGTCCATACTTGAACCAATATGGCATTATCAATATAGAAAGGAAATGTCATCCTTTAAAACCTGCAATCTGGTGAATTAGAATTGGCCCAAGTACTTTAGATAAAGTCTATACATGTGAGCAACTGTTTAATGGTATTTTAAATGAGTAAAATGCAATTTTGGGTTAAAATCAATTAAAAAACTCATGGAAGGAAATGCCCCACTATAAAAATCACAACACTCATCAGAACGGGCATTAGAATGTAGAGGAAAATAAATATTAATTTAGGGGAAAGCAAGGAGTGGGGAGCAAACATATAAGTACCTCCTCTGTGCTAGATCCTGTGCTTAGCACTTTACAAGTGATATTTCATTAGATCTTTAATAACTCTCAGCAAGAGCGTGGTTACATATAATTTCACTTTGAAATTTTGTGGGGATTATAATTTCATGGACCAAGTCAAGTCACCAATCATTTATTAGGCATTTATCATGGGCTAGGTTCTGTGATAAGCACTTGCAATACAAATACAAGCAAACAGAAAGATGGTTCCTACTTTCAAGGGATTTACATTATAACAGGGGTTAAAAAACATTTAAAAATAGAGCCGAGGAAAAGTTAAGTTGGAGATTGAAAAGTAGCAAGTGTTGGTCCTTCTTCAAAATGGAAATTCTAGGAAAGATTCACCAATGGGAGAAAGGGTCCAAATGGGCAAAGAGAAGGGTGTTAATACTGTACCAGTACAAGTTGCCATCCTGCATGTGCTTTTCTGCCTTAAGCACATATTTTTGTAAATTCTTCTGAAAAGATTCACCCAACAAATTACATTTGATGACATTTTTAAATGATAGAAGAAACTGTACCCTAAAAGGGTTTCCAAGATACTCCATACCCACAAATGATCACACATGATTCCAAGACAGATGTGACCAAGGAAATAATTGTATTCAGTGATATAGGGGATATTTATTCAACTTCTTCAATAGGGTTATATTAAATATCTATTTTGTTCAAAGCACTATGCTAGGCGATGGAGATATGAAGACAAAAACATCTACTTTTAAAGGGCTTGTACATCATCAAATGAGGCACACGAAAAGGAGACATAAGCTCAATTAAATTGTGAGCCAATGCCATGGAGGATGTACATGGAGAATTCTCCAAGACTAAGTCCAGTGAAGAGCCATGGCTCAACTCAACATTTTTTGCTCCAATAGCTACCAGGGTTCTGCGCATAATAGGATCTTAATAAATGATAATTTAACAAATAAATGTGTCTGCTCAGTTGTTCTCAATCAGTGGGGATAGTATCCAAATTGTCTTGCCTGAAGTTGACATCATATTAGAGGGAAAGGGGGAGGGAAAGAAGCCTTTATTAAGTGTCTACTATGTGCCAAGTACTGTGCTAAACACTTTACACGTATAATCTCTTTTAATCCCCACAAAAGCCCTTGGCTGTAGGTGCTGTTATTCTCCCCATTTTACAGTTGAAGGAACTAAGGCAGACAAAGGTTAACACTGCAGGCGACAAAACAAAATACTAACGTCAATTAGCAGATGGGAAAACTGAAGCACATAGAGGATAGTGACTTCTCCAGGGTCACATAACTGGTGAGTGGCTGAGGTAGACTTTGAATTCATGAGTCATCCTGTTTCTAAGTCAAGTGCTACATGTTTCACCACCTACCTGCCTCATTTACCTTTTCCTTTCATGGCTTCAAGTTCCACATCTATAAAATGAAGAGGCCTAGATAATATCTGAAGTGCTTCCAATTCTAATATCCTGTATCGTAAATCTCTGGAAACTCCCTAGCTTCCTTATGATCTTGTGACTGTCTCCTTTCATCTTAAGTCAGGTGACATCTTAGGGGACTCTTGGATTCAAGCAGACACTAAAATGCTGTCAGCTCTGATGACAAATGACCTTGTTCTACTTTGGCTTCCAGAGGCTTAGAATCCTCCAGGGCTTAGTCAGGTGCAACCTGCTTTGTGAAGCCTTCCCTGGTCTCATCAGCTGAGACTGATTTCTCTCTCACATTTTTCTCTAGCTTTTATCTGAATCTCTCCCTTCTTTCCCCCTACCTACTTTGTAATTTGTTCATGAGAGATGGTATGGTACAATGGAATGAGCAGTAGTTATGGAAGCAGAGGAAGGGAGTCCAGCCCCTCATCCCCACCTTCACCTATTGGACAGATGAGGAAACTGAGGTTCAGCGATGTTTCAATGATTTCCCTAGAGTCACTCAGCTAGTAAGTTGCTGGGGCAATATCTAAACCTAGGTCTTCCCAAATCCAAATCCAGTATTCTTTCCACTACATGAAACTGCCTTTTAGTTACTCTAGCAATTTGTGTATCACCTGTGCCAGATGGCTAGGAAAACAAATGATTTCAACCAGCTTTCCTTGGGCATCAAGTCTTAGGCATTTAGCTTATTATTTTATCTGGAACTTTGTTAGACCCTAGAAATCAGCTCATCCCTTAATTTACAAAGAGGAAGCTGAGATACTGAAGGCTAAGTGATCACATGACAAAATGGAAGGCATAGTTTAGAATTCTCCTAACCCCTAGTCTAGGACTTTTTCACCACCATTGAACAGATTAATAATGTGACTTAGACTCCTGATCTCTCTTACCTGTTTTCTGTCAAGCTTGCAGATCAATAAGCTTACCTTAAGAAAAAGTCTACTTTCATCATTTAAACCCATCATCTCCTCTCCGAAGCTGACATAATATAGTCGACATGATATGGAGAAGAATAAGGATATTCATAAAAATGACCTACCTACCCTGTGCATGAGACAAATGGTGGCAAAGGATACTACTGCACATGGAATTTATTAATAGAAAACTCAATGTTTACATGTAAACTGAAACAAAAGTGAAACAAAATTCAATGTTGTATAGTTGCTTGACCAAGCTTATACCTTGAAAAATATCAAGAAAATGCATCTCTGCTTCCCTGCATTGCAGAGGCAAGAGGCTCTGGGTATACAGTGCTACAAATGCAGGCAGATGCTCCAGAAGGTTGACTGTTTTTGTTGAACTGTTTTTTTATCCTTTTTTTTAGCTTAGAATTTGGGGGGCACAGAAAATTGGGCTTACGTGATATAGGTAGAAAGTGTTTGAGGCTGAATTTGAACTCAAGTCCTCCTGATTCCAGGATTGGTGTTCTATCTGCTATACAATCTGGCTGCTCCTAAACTTAGTTTTAAGGAATTTCTTACTGGGGGTAGATACAAAAGAAAAGATAAATTTGAAAATAATTATGATGTCTTTTTAAAAAAAAAAATAACAAAATTTTGAGCAGAAAGTTAGTATCTCTGGCTCCAAAGCTCAAGTTTTCATATTTCTGAATCTGATGCTGTATCCACTTAGCTAGTTCAAGTACTCAGAGAAGTAGTCTACACTGGGCCATACTGCCGTATATTTGGAAACATCTGGATGTGTGGCTTATACACAGAAGAAGAAAATACACAGGAGAAAAAAAAAGAATTCATTTATTTGGAGTGAAAAAGGCCAAACAACAGATGATATAGGGAAAAAAAAATTGTTAACTTCTGGAGTATACCAAGACTTCTGTGATCTAATCTGGTAATCCTTTCAGAGGGCCAGATCATGATTCCTCTTTGGCTGTCTGTCCTAGGTGATTTATCCATGCCTCTATTAGTTCACCTGAAAGAGTCTACACAACAAAATCTTAGACTCTTCATTAGTCTCATTTCTTATAATCATTTTTTTTAGTATATATGAGGAAGTATATATGAGGTTGGAGTCAGTTTAATATAAGGAATTTAAGAAGCCAGTTTCAAATTCCAGTTTAACTTTTCTTTTTTCAAAACGTATTTTATTTTCAGTTCACAGAACAAAACAAGCATTTCTATAATACAGTACAGTAAAAAGATGATTGCACATGAAATTGCAAATCTACAATGCACAACATGCTATTCCTTTCAAATATATTTAACTTTTCTGGGCATCAAGTCTTTATCTGTAAAATGAGAGGGTTAGACTTGATGGTGTATGAGATGACCTCCAAATCTAAATCTATTCTTATTTATGATTATCTGACAAGGTCCAGGGATTCTTAATTCTTTTTCATATATCATGGGCTTTTTTGGCAAATCTAGAAAAGACTGTGGACACTTTCTTAGAATTATATTTTATATTCATTACAATAAAATACACAAAATACAAAAGAAAGCAATTGCATTGAAATCTACTCATTAAAGGACACAAGTACACACACACACACACACACACACACACACACACATAGATACATATACACATTTAAATTCCATGAACAAAGTTCCAGTCCAGAGTTTCACAAGAGTTTGACTCTATCTAGTTTCCAGATTTGAAACTTCTGGCCCAGACCCTGAAATATTTCAAAACAACCATCCTTGTAAAGGGATTTTGCTATCTTGAAAACATAAAAGAATACTGGAAATTGAAGATCCATTGCTGAAAGGCAGAATCTTTTTAGACATTTTCTGTGGATTGGGAAAAATCCACCTGACTAACCTCACAGATGTAAAGAAATTGTGTGCAAAAGTATTGTGAAAATACCAGAATTTCTTTAATTGTCAGAAAACCTTTGAAATTGAAATACACACGCTATGAGATAGGATTTTAACACTGGGCATCACTTAAATCAACAGGTATAAAGAAAAAAACATTTCAGTTTTTGAAATACTAAGTAGCAGGAAATCTATACACTGAACCAATGTGAAATCTGAAGGGATCAAAATGTAACTAAATTTGAAGCTTAAAGAAAATAAAATATTCAAAAAGATTAAAAAAATAAATTCCATGAACCTTTTGTTTAATAACTCTTGAACTTGTCTAAGCACTGTATTTTATAGAAAAAATTGATAATAATTAAATCAGTCAATCAATTCCAGAAAGATAACATGACCAGCTCAGCTAAAAATTAATAGAGGTCGATTTGCAATTCAGGTCTTTTAATACTCAGTTGAACCTTCTTTCTACCAGATCATACCCACTTAACTCTCTGAAACTCAGTTTTCTCATATGTAAAATCAGTCCTGCTTTCTTCACAGTATATCTGAGGGAAGTAATTACCAAATTTTACATAAAAGTAAGCTAGTAGTATTACTAGAGACAAAAAGATCTGAGGACTTTCAGCACTCTAACTCTTCCAGTAATGCTAGAGACTGCTTTGCAATATTTTTTTAAAGAAATAATAGCTAGCATTTGTAGAAAACTTTTAGGTGTACAAAGCACTTCATAGGTGGTATCTTATTTGATTCTGACAACAACCTTTAGAGATAAGTCCTCTTTATTATTTCCATTTTACAGAAGAGGAAACTGAGTCTGAGAGAGGTTAAGAGGTTATCCAGGATCACACAGATGGGCTATATTTGAGGCAGAATTAAAACTGAAATCTTCCTGATTTGAAGTCTGAGGTTCTATACACTGTGTCACCTAGCCACTTTTAAAACAGGTGAGAGTTCAACTGCCTAACTCATAGAACTTTTGTGAGAAAAGTCCTAAAGAAAGGGAGCTATTAGTGTTGGATACATCCTAGTACTCTGTATACCCTTGACAAGGAATTAACAGCACAGAGTGGGTCCTGCCTGCGATCTGGCAAAGCGAAGGATTTCCAGATTTCAAATGTGACCTAAGAATTCACCCTGGGTCAAAGAGAACACTTTTTAATCTGTGTGGGAGGTCTACTGGTCTGTGACTCATTGGCACTCACACTTAAAGTCCCTAAGTAGAAGAGAGTGGAGTACAGTTGAGAAATGTGACTGAAGAAGTTGCTGTTTACATGGGCCTTTTTAAATACCTCAAAATAATTGCCTTGATGTGGATGAGTCTAGAAACTCATAAGTATATTTTTGTTATTGTATATAGATATGATTATCCTCCTATCTTCAGTTCCAATAGCTTGGCATGGTCTTTTAGCAAGGAAAAGCTGGAAATCTGAAGCCCTGGGGCCACCCCAGGCTCAGCCTTTACATTGGTAAACCTTGGGATTGTGGCAGTCATTTCCTGTCTCTGAGTCTCACTCAGGTACTTCAGCTATTAAATAAGTATTCTAATTGCCTTACATGGAGCAAGAGGAAAAGTGAATAGAAAGAATTTCACTGTACAGCATTAAGCAAGCACAGGGTAAATGCCTGCTGGGTACCAGGCTCTGTGACAGTTGTTGAAGTTACAGACATGCAAATAAAAAACTCCTGCCCTCTAGGGCTTACAGGTTATTTGAGGAAAACAAAATATAAATGGATATAGTATAAATATGTACAAAGTAAATACGAAATAATTTTTCAACAGAAGTATTAGGTATTTTTTATAGAGTGCTTTAAGATTTGCAAAGTACTTCTATTATAATACCAATCTTGGGAAGTAGGTGTTACTATTGTCCCCATTTTACAGATGACGAAACTAAAGTTGAGAGAGATTTAAGTGACTTGCTCTGAGACACTTAGCGAGTAAGTGAGGCAGGATTGGAATGAAGGTGTACCCACTGTGCCACCAGCATCCCCTAACAACCCAGGAGACCATGAATGACTTTGCTTACTTAGTATGTGCCACTTGGATTTCATCAATGTAATTATGAGCTTTTATGTTTTTGTGTATATAGTCCTATGGTACACACCATTGGGAATACAAGAAAAGTATGAACAGTCAAGGAACTTCCAATCTATTTGCGAAAAAAATATATACATACTTGAAAATCTGCAAACCCATATACAGTCCTATGGGATTACTTTGCTATTTGATGGTTCTGTGATTTAGTGTCTCATCCCATTTCTTTCTTTAACATATTTGGGGAAAAATTCTCCTAATCAGGAGGTTACATTTTTACTTTCTCTAATTGAAATTTAGTATTTCCTTTGCTTATGCTTTTAAGAGACATTCTGAGAAGGGATCCATAGATTTCACCAGATTGCCAAAGGGATCGTGACCAAAGAACGGTTAAGAACCATTGTACAGAGAGAAGGGTCAACCTAATAGTAGTAATGATCATGGTTGTAATTTCTATATTTATGGCAAGGCATTTATTTGTCTCATAACTGTCTTATGAGAGAGGCAGCTTATCTCATCATCCGCATGTTACAGATGAAGAAATCAAGGCTCTGGGAAGAACCATTGAGTGCGCAAACAGAGACTGAATTTAGGTCACCAGATTCTGCCTAGTAATTTTCCCATTACATGATACGAAGTTCATCTTACTGTTCTTTCGGCAATTTTGTGTTGATAATGGAGTCATTGGGCTTTCCATTTATTGTTCTTCACTTTCACTATGTTCTACTTCTTTTTCCAGTGTCATCCTCAAATAAGCTTGTTTAGCTTTACTGTTAGTTGGGATAAGCTGAACATGGATTCCACAGAACGTTAAGCTGGAAGAGACTTAGTAATCATTTAGTCCAAGTTCTCTTAACCTGAGATCTATGGATCCCTTGATCTCTTAACTTTGATGGGAAAACATACTTAAGTTCTCACTGGCTTTTAATATTTCTTGCACATGAAATAAAAATGAACTCATAGACTTCACCCAACTGTCAAAGGGGTCCATGGCACAGGAAAAAAAAAACTGCAGGGCTGTTGTTGAGTCGTTTTTAAATAGTTTCTGACTCTTTGTGACCCCATTTGGGGTTTTCTTATCAAAGATACTAGAGAGTTTGCTATTTCCTTCTCCAGTTCCTTTTATAGATGAGGAAATCAAAGCAAATAGGGTTATGTAATTTGCTGAGGGTCCCACAGCTAATTAGTATCTGAGGCCAGATTTGAACTAGAGAAGGATGTCTTCCTGACTCCAGGCTTGGCACTCTACCCACTGTACCAAACTAGCTGCCCCCCCAAAAAATAAGAATCTTTGATCTAATTCTGCCCCCTCATTTTACAGATGATAATCCTATTGCTCAAAGAAATGTGGTACATCTTCCAAAGTCATGGTGATTTTATGACACATCATACCAAACCAATGGAGGATGAGAAGGGAGTGGCCAGCCATAATTTTCCCCAGTCTGTTTCTGGCCCTAATGAGGGCACAGTGACAGAAGGGACTTCCCTTCATTTCAGACAATCCACTCAGAAATCTTCGTGCCTAAAATTGTCCTCACTTTCATATCTATTTTCAGCGTGTTTCTAAAGATGTTTTTTTAGACGAATGAAAAGGGGGGTTGGGAGGGAAGAAAGGATTCAATATTCATCCTGTCAGGGGAAAAAAAGTTTTTACTCAGTTTTCACCAAAAAGCTGATTTAGCACCATTCTCCCTTCTCCATCCCACTCCCATTTTTTAAAAATCTTTGTCTTATTCTCATTAACTCCAGTGAAACTCAGTCAGCAGCTTCATCCTCCCCGTTTTAAAACAGAGAACCTCTTCCTCGTCCCCATTTGCAGCCTTGGGTGTCCCTGGCAGTCAATAATTTTTTGAGGGGGATCTTGAACGTCAGATCTTCACAAATGTTGTGGGTTCTTGATGTTGTTGAGTTGTTTTCAGTCGTGTGTGACTGTTCATGACCCCATTTGGGTTTTCTTGGCAATGTCAGTGGAGTGGTTTGCTGTTTGCTTCTCCAGGTTATTGTCCAGCTGAAGAAACTGAGGGACACACGGTCACACAGCTAATAAGTGTCTGAGGCTGGATTTGAACTCAGGAAGATGCATCTTCCTGACTCCAGGTCCAGCACTGTCTCTACTGTTCCACATAGCTGCCCCCAACAAAACAGACATGGAAATTTGGAGTATCCAGACTAAAGAAGAAAGATGAACAAGTTTTCATTAACATTGAATACCCCAGCAGACCCTTTTCCCACAATACATGAGAATGACTATCAACACTTTTCTTCTAGTTAGAGGCCCTTAGGGGCTCCCCTTCTCCTCTACCTCTCTCCTCCCATTCTCATTGCACCTTGGATAGACTTGAACTACCACATACATATATATTTTTTTTAATTTTTTTTTTTGCAGAAGTGCTATAGAAACCCGAGTTTGCATAACATATTGGAAGGAACTGGCTCTGGAGTCAGAGGAACAGAATTCCCTTTATGCCTCTTACTCCCTGTGTAAAATTCTTAGCCATACTGGAACTCTATTCCTTCATCTATAAAATGAAATGGTGAGAGTTGATGTCCTGTGAGGTCCCTTCCAGCTCAAGATACAGGCTGCTATCATACTGTGAATTTGGAGTCAGAAGCTTGGTTTGGATTTGACTTCTGAAATTCCTTCCTGTCAATAAAATCTTCGGTCAGTCATTTTCTTACTCTGAGCTTCAGATTATTCATTTGTAAAACAGAGATCATAGCTATACTGCCAAACATAGGGTGCTTGTTTTGAGGATTGAATGAGGCTTAGGGAAAGTGTTCTGCAGATGTAGCCATTTATAATGAGGTAGGGAATTCTTCATCTCCAGAGATTTTCAGAGGCTGGAAATTTCTAGTTGTCTCATGCAATGATTCTAATATTTGACAATGCTGGAGCTGGGTAAGGGGCTCCCAAGCGCATGCTAACTGGTGACCCTTAGAACAGTGGGTATGATCTTACTTGTTAGGTCAGAGGTAGAAGCAATTTGTCCATAAATCATGGAGTGGAATTAGACAGCATTCAAAATTTGTTCTCATTTAGGGCTCTTATCAATTGGTAAATAGCTTTATGTGAATGGTGAAGAGGTGTAGACCTGTGATTTCATTTCCCTGAAAATGAGGGATTTTCAGGTGTGGAAAAACTTGCTACTAATTGAAGTAAGTATTTTATAGACTTTTATATTCTAGTCTTGCCTAAAGAGAGTGCTGAGAAATTAAGGGATTTACCCATGGTCATAGTAGACTGGATCATAGATATAGTGGACATACTGGTTTTACCTATGGTAAAACTACTAGTACTACTACTAATAACAATAATGACAGCATAAACAACAGTAGTGATGTCTTTAAAGTTTGTAAAATGCCTTATAAATATTATCTCATCTTTCAATAGCCTTGTGAAGTAGGAGTTCTTGATATCACATTTTGTAGTTGAGGAAATTGAGGCAGATAGAAGTTAAAAGTGACTTGCCAAGGATCCATAGCTAAGTAAATATCTGTGAAAAGATTGGAAATCAAATGTTCCTGATTCAAATCCAATATTATCGATCGGGCCACCTCACTGCCTCTCATGTCTTCTTGACTCTAATTAAGCCACAAGCATTTATTAAGCCCCTACTATTTCCCAGATACAGGTGCTAGATGCATGAAATATAAAGATAAAGGTGAAATAGCAATTTACAATAAAATATGGAGACAATCTTCTACATATACCAGTTCAAATATACAGACATGGGAGATGGAGGAGATTCTTGAAAAGGATTAATAAAAGAATATTTGAAAAGGAAGAAAGGGGCCAGGTCATGAAGAGCTTTAGATACCAAATAGAGGAATTTATATTTGATTGAGCCACATGTCCCCATAAATTGCTTATGAATAAGTGACTCATTCATATAGCTTGTTCTCAACAAGGACAAAATTGTAGTCAAACCACTTGACCCCTTGATCTCTCTTCAAGAAGGAGGCTTGGAAGTGAGACCCCCTCACTCCTCTAGGTCTTGAAGACATTTCCACAACTCATCAGGCTGTTTGGTTTAGCTGTCTTTTTCATCATTCACCTTTAGAAAGGGACCAGCCATTGCTAAGTCACTAGCTGCACTGAGTGGGAATGAATCTCCTCTTTTGCTAAGTGACAAGTTTTTAAGAAGCTTTAACCTAATGCAAAATGAAAACATTTGCTTTATGTGAAATATTCAATCCATATGTGTATTTATATTTCATCTCTCTCCCTCCCCCTACCCTTTGCCAGAATTTCTCCAGGCTATTTTTGTCAAGGCTTGAAAAATAGCTCCCTGTGATTTTCTTGATGCAGGCTAATATAGTAATAAGCACCATAAAGTCTCTGGGAGTAACACATCATTAATTTATCTCCAAAAATAAGGCTTCAGCAACAAATAAACCTCACAAGGACTGCGGTTTAGGTCCCTTGGCCATTGATGGGAATTGCAATTGGCTGAGATTGAAAAAGGAGGGGAAAAAAGTGAGGGAAATGTCACTCATCATGATTTGATACAGCTGACCACATAGTCTGAAACATGGAGGGCCCTTGACTAAACAGGTTGAAGAGCAAAATAAATGATTGGAAATGCTCCATTATAAATGCATTGTGTCTCATAATTATAGGGAAACAGGAAAATATTCTCATGGTGGAGATGGTGGAGGATGCACGCAGTTGGAATGAGAGGCTATTGAGCAAGACAGGATGCTGGCATCTGTCTGATTTCAGCAGCTCTTGCAACAGTCTCTTACTCTAGGCCAATACGGACCCTGGGTACATGGTTTGTGGGATCGCTGTATTATTTCTTTCTGATTTCTACTTGATCACTTTCATATCTTTGCTGACACTGGCTCCCTAAGCTTAGAATCTCCCTCTCACACACATTTCTTGGGAAGCTGAGATACTCCCAGAGGAAATTACCTTGGATTTCCCAGGAGCTTCATTATATAAACCCTTTTTCCCTGATTCAAATCCAAGCTTCATCACATTAACTTTAGAAGTCATCTAATTCAACCTCCATTACTTTACAGATGAGTAAACTGTGGTCAGAGACTTTAATTGACCTGCTTAAAGACTCAGGTATTAACTAGCAGACTTAGAGGTCTTGCCCTTTAACCTGAAACCAACTTGTTTTTGTTTGCTGTTTAATCACTTTGTTTTGCTTTCCTCTGTCCCAAAGACATGAATCTTGCATTATATGAAGATATTAAGAGTTAGGGTTAGAAAGAGATGAATTCACATTTATATGTGATTCGAATTCACGTTTACATGACACGTTAAAGTTTTCTAAGCACTTTGCAGTTATCTTACATTTATCCTCACAACCACAATGGGATGGAGATGATATTGTGCCCATTTTACAGGTGAGGAAACTGAGTCTGAGAGAAGTTGAGTATTCAATTTACAAATGAAGAAGTATCAAGAAACTTTAGATTCAAGAAGTTGAACTGATTTGCCCAAGGTTATACAAAAGCAAGGTTAGCATTTGAACTCAGGTCATCTTACCCCAAGTCTAGTGGTCCTTCCATTATGTCATGCATGTAAATTGATGACCTATCCCCACCCTGACTAAATTGCAAGGTTCTTGAAGGCAGGGTGCATCGATAATAATCACTCTACCTAACACAATGAATTGCACTTAGAAGGCACTTAATAAATTTTAGTGAATGGATGAATCAATGAATTTCCTACAGTCTTCCTGGTGCACAAATAATAAGGTAGGAACAAAACAGATCCTTCCGTAGGTGAGACGGAGGTAGAAATGGAGTTCAGAACAATATTCTAAAGTGTTGAAATGTAAATGTAATAATTTGAAGGGTAAGTAGATGGCAGAGATATTATGGTTTCTTTTGATAATTTTATTCACCAAGATGATGATGTCCTTTCCTCTTTATCCTACAGAAGATATTTCCTTTCCAAACTCTGGCCTTGGATTACTCCCATTATCCATGGTTTTCACTCCTATATATATACTGCTGAAGAAAAATACACAAAAAAACTTCCTAAACTGCATGTGGGTATATACACATATATACACACATGCGCGTATATATTTATATGTGCATACATATATACATGCATATACTTGTATCTGAATATGTATGTATATAAATATATCCTTAAACCACATATACACAAATATATGTGTCTATGTATCTATGTATATACACATATACATGCATAGTATATATGAATATGTGTGTGCATATATATGTATATAATATGAATACATACTATATAAGAATATGTGTGTACATATATATATACAACTATATATGCATATGTATGTAAGTTATATATGTGTATATGGAGATACATTTGTGTGTGTGTATGTGTGTATGTATATGTGTATGTATAGTGTATAATGTTACATCATCTCAATTGGGCCCTCACCAAGGCAAGGCAATCTTTTTACACCCCCCCAATCACAGTGACTTTTCAAAACTTTTGTCATTCCTCCTTGGGTCTCCCATAATTCCCCCTCTTTCTCATCTGGGAATCTTACATCATATTTCACTGAATAAAATTCAGAGCTCCCTCTTCTTCCCTGTCCCTCATTGAACATTAGGCAGATGTCTTCTACCACTATCTCCTCTTTCACACTTCCTTCCTTCATGTAAAGAGACAGCCCTTTTCCTTGACAAGGCAAGACCCTCTACAGGCAAAAGAGACCCCTCTCTGTTCCATCTTCTGTGGCAGATTCCCTTACATTATCCTACTCTCTCACTTTTTCTTCATGCCCTCCCTGTCTTTTGGCTGCTACCCTCCTACCTACAAACATGCCCATGTCTTCCCTATCCTCACACTAACTGTCATCCTATATTTCTCCTCTCATTTGTGACTAAACTCTTTGAGAATGTCAGTGCAATAGGCTGACTCCACTTTCTTTCATCTCACCCTTTTCTGAACTCTACAGTTTGGTTTCCAACTTCATCACTGAACTGAAACTACATTCTCCAAAGTTATTGATGATCTCTTAACGGACAATTCTCCATAGCGTGTTCTCATTTTCTCGATCCCTTTGCAGCCTTGGATATTGTCAGTCACCCACTTCCCCTAAAAGCATCTAGGTGGAGCAGCAAATGGAGCACCTGGTATGGATGCAGCAAGACCTAAGTTCAAATTTGATGCTAGACTCTCTATCTGTGTGATATTTAACTTCTATATGCTTTACTTTTCCCAATTATAAAGTGGGAGCAATAAGCACATCCATTTCCCAGAATTATTGGGAGGATCAAGCGAGGTAGTATTCTCTTCTGTTTGAGTTTTGGTGCATTGTTCTTTCCTGGTTCTTCTACATATCTGACAACTCCTTCTGTCTTCTTTGTGCTTCTTCACTCAGGTTTTGCCCACCAACAATGACTCTAGAGAGCTCTATCCTATTTCTTCTCCTCTTCTCTCCTCTCCTCTCACGTGGTCTTCTCCTCTCCTCTTTCCCCTCCTCCCCTGTCATCTCCTCTCTCCTCTCCTCTCTCTTTTCCTCTCTCCTGTCCTTTCCTGTCCTGCCCTGTCTTCTCTCTATATACTAGAGTATACACATACACATATATTTATATATGGATATATGTATGTATACATATATAAGTATATAACATACTTATGGTCTATGGACTGCTAGTAGCCAGCAAAACTCCTAAGAGAGGCCTGAACCTGTTTAAAATGTAATCAAGAAATGTTGAACAAAATAAATGAAAATATAGCACATATAATTTTATTTTGTGATTCTTACGTCAGCACGTGGCCAGCAGCGATCTCTTTCTATTTCAGCCTGGTATCGTTGCTTTATACCATTGTACTTGATGATCACATAAGCTCCCATGACTTTAGTTGTCGTTCCCATGCAGATGACTCTCAGATCTACTTGCCCATCTCTAACATCTCTCCAGTGTCGCATCTCCAACTGCCGATTAGACATCCTGAACTCTACGTCCCGTAGACATCTTAAACATTGCTTTCTCCCCAAAACCTCCTCGATTCCCAATTTCCCTTCCACTCTCAAGTATATTTACATCCTTCCAGTCACCCAGGCTCACAATCTGGGTATCACCCTCAGCTTCTCACTGTCTCTCACTCCCATATCTAATTAGAGGTCAAGTTATGTTGACTTTACCTTCATATATATCTCTTTTATATTACTCCCCCTTTGTCCTCAGATATCTCCACCTCCTTGTTCCAGGTTCGCACCTCTTCATATCTGGACTATATAAGAGCCTGTTACTTGGTTTTCCTGCCTCAATTCTCTCCCCATTCTAGTCTATACTTCTCTAGGCTCTTAAATTAGTCTTCCTAAAGTACAGTTCTGACCAGGTCAACATCCTACCCCTATTCAACAAATGCCAGTGACTTCCTCTTTCCTCCCAGGTCAAATAGAAAATCCTCTGTTTAGCTTTTAATGCCCCTTCATAATCTGTTCTCCCTCCACCTGTCCAGTCTTCTCCCTATGATGTCGTTCCTCACAGGACTCATTCTGCATCGCCTCTTAGGGCATTTTCACTCATTGTCACCCATGCCTGAAATCCTCTCCTTCCTCATCTCTGCCTCGGCTTCCCTTAAGTCTCAACTCAAGTCCCACATTCAGCAAGGAGTCCTCCTTCATCTTAGTTACATTCCTCTGAAAATACCCCCCAATAAATCCTTGAGCTACATCTTTGTTGAAATTGTTTCATCCTCCCCCTGTCCTGAACATGAGCAGGGACTTGTGGGCTTTTGTCATTTGGGAATGATCTTTTGCCTTTTTTTGTATTCCCAGCTTACTTCAATGTCTGGCATATAAGAGGTTCTTAATAAATGCTAGCTAACTGACTGACTGACTGGTTTGATGGCAAAGATTCTTGATCAGGAATCCATCAATCATTCAGTATTTGATAAGGTATGGTTTGGTTTCAGTGATCAACATAGCTTCTGCTGTACCTTCGAGTTCTCAGATTATGTGATGAGCCCAGAGCACAGCAGAACTACCACCTTCTGTATTCTGGCACACATATGCTAAATGACATGGTTGGCATTCAAATCCAGGCCTACTTTTTTTCTGTTACCAGTCCTCTTTCCTCTACAGCAATTCCATTCTCCGGAGTCCTTCTTCTGAACATTTAATTTATGGCAGAGGCCAACCCTTCTGACCTTTCTAAACAGCTGGGATGCAAACAGCTGTCACTCATTATGGCATTTGCAGCACTAAATGTTTAAGCAGGCAGACTTCCAACAGCACTTAATAAATACTGAGCTTGCTGATTGATAGATAACAGTGTTATTCACTATGGAGTGGTCCTTTGTCTGCAGTGTTAAATAGGTTCATCTTGGACCTCGCTTAAGTGACAGAGGAAAGGTACTTAGAGTCACCTCCCTGACTCTTCCTTCTTACTCAGCACCCAGTAGGGTGATTTGCAGCTCTAGAACATTCCATTGTGCTTTTCTGCCCCTGAGCACATACCCTCTGCATGAAATTTCTTCCTCTTCTCTCCCATCACACACTCCTAGAATTGGAAAACACCTTAGAGTCTACTCCTCTCATTTTATAGATGACTTACTTGATTTAAATGACTTACCATCTCTTAGGTGGTCCTATGCAGTGCTTCTTACACTGTGGATATAACCCCATATGGCGTTGCAAAAAAATTTGGCAACAGTAGAAGGTTTATAAATGCACAATGATCAAAAATTAATTCAAAATCAAATACGTAATGAGTCCAAAGTACTTCCGGTAGCACTTGACCATATTGTATTGCACAACTTCATTGCAGCCTTGGTTCTGAAAGCAAAACTTGAGGACTTTGCCCTGCATATGCCCTTTGGCCATGCAAAGTCAGTGCACCCATATCCAAGAGGTCAAGAGTAGAAAAAGTTTAAGAAGTCCTACTATATACAATATGCTCCCAAATTCAGCACCATTGTAAGAGTCTAGTGTATTTTTTTGTTATAAGACAAAGTCTAGTCATTCACTAGCATTTTGTTTTTATAACTTCAATCTCCTCTAATACCCTCCTCTAAAGCAGTAGGGAGGTGACCTTTAATTCTCAAAGGTTATGCCAATGGATCACAAGTTCAAAAAGGCTTTGAAGGCACGGAATATAAATGATATGGTTATTTCTGGCTTCTAGAATAGGTAAGTTTGGGGGTGGGGCATTGTGAACTGACTAGTTAGAGAAAGGGAGATGCATTTTTTTGCCTGCAGATACTCTTTAAATCATAGCCTAGGGAAGGGGAAGAGAACACACATTTATTAAGCACCTATCCTATGCCAGGGACTATGCTTAAGTACTTTCAAATAAAAATCTCATTTGTAATGTCAAAGGTTTAAAATCTGAAGCAATATGACCTAGTTCAGAATTTCTTTTTCCTATCAGAGAGTTGAGAAGGAAAAAGAAGTTAAATGAATTGCCCAAAGTCACCAAGATACAGTTGGTATCTCCGTCTAAGCCCTCTGTCCAAATGCTACATTCTTTTCCCCATACTCCACTGTCTCCTAAGTGGCTTTATTTTATCTATACAGTGACTGGCATAGAGTAAGGGTTTAACAAGCACTTCTTGATTGATTGATTACTTTGTCAGACATGTATGTCTATATCAGGGAAAGTAGGACTCTCACTCATGAAGTCATGGATTCCAGGAGCAGAAGTTCAAGAAATTTAGTGATAGTTATATAGAAATGACCTTGATAGAATAGTAATTCTCCTAAAGCAGGTATTGTTTCTTTTTCTTGTCTTGACTCTAGCCCCAAAATCTAGCACCACTGTGCTAGCCATCTTATGAGTTTAATAAATCACCTTTGACTGATTGATTGTTTTCTCTAACCATTTGTTTCCATAAAATGGAAAACAATGTTATTAAGAATGAACCAATTATTTAAGTTGGACTAACCATGACATTAGAAAGACAAGGATTTTAGGCTAAATCCCTTGGATCCATTAATTCTATCCAGAGGAAAAAGTCTCTCCCAGTTACCCACCATCCCCTGTACCACTATCTTCAAAGTGTATGGACTCTACTTATTTACAAATTATTATTATGAACTAATATTTATTAAGCATCTACTATATACAGATCTCTGAGCTCTGTACACAAACAGGGGAGACATAGTTCCTGCCATTAGGAAGCTAACATTATAGTAGTTACAAATAGAATGGGATTTGGTCAGTACAATATAGAACATTAACAGACAAATAGCTACTATTAGCTATCCTGTTTTTGCGTTCGTCCTACATTTTCAAAGAAGATCATGATGTCAGAGAAATGATGACATGACTTACACTTGACTTTGTTTTGAAGGAGGGAGGGCTGTGCAAGGTCACCAGCCTCACTTTCTATTCCGGAGCCATTTGGATCCAGTGGCTAGATACTCATCAGGATGACCGGAGATGGCCCAGGATGCAATGGGAGACCTTGGGCTTTTTAGGCTAAGGCCTATTCAAGGGCTCACTTAGAGTGAGGTGATGCCCATTCAGTGAATAGGCCTCTTTAAGAAGTAGTCAGGGAATGGCCCCTTTAATAAGCAAAAGAAAGAAATATAAGTAAATCAAGCTAAGAGGGAAAGCACAACGGTTACTACTGATAATCAATCTGAATCTAGGAGTGTTCAGAAAACAGCCATTAACTGAAGTTTGAGCAAGGACCTATTGTTATCCTATACATGGGTTTCAGAGTGCACTGGGTTTAAGGTTTTGGGAAAGGGAAGGGAAGGGAAGGGAAGGGAAGGGAAGGGAAGGGAAGGGAAGGGAGAAGGCCAACCATTATACCCCAAGTTAACTGGGCATCCATTAGCCATCCAAATTTACCTTCCTTTGGAGAGGAGAAGGGGAAGGCGGAACAGAAGGGAGAGCTTCTAAGAATTCTTCTAAAGGTAGCTCAGTCTACTCACAGGTTGTTTTCATCCTTCATTTTCAAAGAAGACCATGACATCAGAGAAATGATGATATGACTTGTACTTTGTTTTGAGTGATGGAGGGCTGTGCAGGTCACCAGCCTCACTTTCTCCTCTTTAGCCATCTAGGTCTAGATATCCTGTATATGTTGGTCAGAGGATAAACGTTTGAAAATAGGAAAAGATGGTGAATCCTAGATGTTAAGATGATAGAATCCAAGGATCTCAGAGCTGAAAAGAACCCTGAAGGTCATCTAGGATGCTGTCAAACTAAAATAATAATGAGGGACACTAAACTGTGTGTAAGGATAGCTGGTTGGTATGGGGGATAGAGTGGCCACCCTGCAGTCAGGGAAACTCATCTTAAATTCTAATCTGGCCTCAGACACTTAGTGGCTGTGTTATCCCAGGCAAGTCATCTGACCCCATTTGCCTTGGGTTCTTCATGGGTAAAATGAACTGGAAAAGGAAATAACAAAACAATCTAATATTCCCCCCCAGGAAAATCCCAAATGGAGTCACAAAGGATCGTATACAACTGAAAAAAGTGAACAGCAATAACAAAAACCAACTATATATGGATCACTGGTAGAAAACTATGGTGATATTGGAAATTATCAATTAACACTATGTATGCTCCATATTTTAAAAATGCATTTTGTTAAACATTCCACAATTACATTCTTATCTGGTTTGGCTATACACAATAGTATTGCAGACATCAGTGTAGCAGTGTGTTTGACACAGCTCTGCCTTTCACAATACCTGACATTTGATCGTATAATTTTTGTTTGAAGACATCTCTTCATTGAGTGGTTAATAACTCACCCAACAATTCATTCTATCGTGGGATAGCTTCAGTAACAAGTAAAGGCTTCTTTATATGGAGCCAAAGTCCACCTAACTCAAATTTTTCTCCATTGTTACTCACTGTGCCCTCTGAGGCCAGACAAAACACATCAAATCCTACTTCTTTCTGACATCCTTTCAAATACCAGAGAATTATAAATGACCCCTTGGTTTTTATTCCCAAATACATTTATTGTTTATTTGTCCTTAATTTGTTTTTTAGCTTTTGGATAAGAGTTGTTGCCTGCATTCCATCTTCTTGATTTCATCCCCTTCCATTCTTTTCTTTTTTAAATTCTGAGTTCCAAATCTTCCCATTCCTTCCCACTTCTCCTCCATCCATTGAGAAAGCAAACAATTGGATACCAATTATATTTGTGAAATCATGCAAAATATATTTCCATATTAGCCTTATCACAAAAATGAAAAATAAGGGAAGGAAGGAAGGAAGAAGGGAAGGAAGGAAGGAAGGAAGGAAGGAAGGAAGGAAGGAAGGAAGGAAGGAAGGAAGGAAAGAAGGAAGGAAAGAAAGAAAGAAGGAATTATATTTCAATTTGCACTCAGATTTTATCAGTTCTCTGTTGGGGGATATGATTTTTTCATTTTGAATCCTTTGGGTTTGTCTTGGATCCTTTTATTGAACAGAGTAATAAAGTCTTTCATACTTGATCATCATACAATATTGCTGTTATTGTGCATAATGATCTACTAATTCTCAATTCACTTTGCATCAGTTCATGTGTGTCTTCTCATGTTTTTCTGAAAGCACCCCTTCATCATTTCTTTTAGTACAATAATCTTCCATCACAATCATATGCCACACCTTGTTCAGCCATTCCCCAATTGATGAGCAGCATGTCAATTTCCATTTTATTGCCACCACTAAAAATGCTGCTATAAATATTTTTTTTCCTTTCTCTTTGATATTTTTGAAATATAGACCTAATAGTGGTATTGTTGTATCAAAGGGTATGCACAGGGTACTGTCCTTTGGAGATACTTCCAAATTGTTTTCCAAAATGGCTGGACCATTTCACACATCCACCAACAGTTTATCAATGTATATTTTTCTCCTCCCTTCAAGCATTTGTCATTTCTTATAGGTGTGAGGTGAAACCTCAGAGTTGTTTTAATTTGCATTTCTCTAATCATTAGTGATTGAGACTATTTTTTCTTTATAACTATGAAGAGCTTTGATTTCTTGTTGTGAAACTGTCTATTCACATCTTTCAACCATTTCTCAATTGAGGAAAGACTCTTATTTTTTATAAATTTGACTCCATGACCTATATATTTGAGAAATGAAGTCTTTATTTGAAAAACTTGCTGTAAATATATATATATATATGTATATATATAGATATAATGCATATATTACTTTATTGTTTATGGATTCCCTGCTTTTAAATCTTTTCTTCTTTAGGCTAAATATCTCTAGTTTGTTTATCCATTTTTAATGAGAGTTTCCAAATCCTTCACTATCCTGATCATCCTCCTCTGGGTATGTTAGAATGTGTCAGTATTCTTTCTTTCTCATAATATTACTAATAATGAACTTGCTTTTAGCAGCAAATGTGGGTGACCTGATAGTACTATTATATATACATGTGTGTGTATATATGTGTGTGTATACATGTATATATACATAATTATATATAATGTATGTATACATACATATATTATATATAATATATATATAATATTATATATAATACATAATGTAGCAGTTTGGATAAGTAGGGGAGTAACAGATGAAAGCATAACACAGCATGGATAGTAGATTTTCAGGTAACATGCTGAGAGGAATTAATCAAGAAACTGGTTGATCAAAATGGCACATAAAATATTCTCAACATTCTGAAAAATGGGCTCAGTTTATTCATATCTAATTTATTATGATAAAAGAACTGCATAAGCATAAAATTAGGAGATGTGAATTGATGATGGTTTATGTATGAATGTCCCGAAGAGTTTTGATAACTGCCAGTCCAGCAGGAATCATCAACGTGATATGTAAGCCCATAAGACTAATACCTTCCTAATCTTCTTGAGTAAAACTCAGACATACAGAGAACAATACAGTCAATTGTACTTTGCCCTTGCCTGAACAAACTTGAAGCATTGCCTTCAGTTCAGGACGGCACATTATAGGAAGTACGAGGTGGACAAGCTGGAGTGTGACTAGATGAAAGCAACACAGATGATAAAAATATTTGTAAAACATAGATGGAGAACAGTTGAAAGAACTAGGGAACGTAAGAAAAGAAGATGTAGGTGAGACACAATTGGTCTTTAGATTTTTAAAATACTATCGTATGAAAGATGACGCTTGATCCTAAAGTCGGTATGGACTTTGAACATATGGACATTGAAAAGAAGCAGATGAATGTTCAATAGAAGGCAAAACTTCCCAACAGAGCTGTCCAACAGTGGAATGAGCTGCCTTGAGAGGCAGTAACTTCCCCATTACTAGATGTATTCAAGCAGATAATAATAGCTAATAATAGTAATTAATATTCATAATGATATAATCTATACAATACGTTAAGATTTGCTAAGTGCTTTGCATAGTCATAAGATGCTCAAAACAGTCTTGTGAAGAATGTGCTATTTTCCCCATTTCCTAGGCAATAAAATTAAGACTGACAGAGCTTAAGTGACTTCCTGAGGCCCACGTAAGGTGTCTAAGGTAGGAATGTAACTCAAGAATGTTCCTAATGCCAAATCCAATGTTCTATCTATCCAATATTCTATCTAGTTTCCAGGTGGTAGGGAATTACATTCAGGGATTGATGGTCAGGAGCTTTGAGGTTTATGTTTTGAAGACTCATTTAGTTCTGAGTTTCTTTGATTCTAGAAGAATGCTGTACAGGTTTAAGGGATCATGGTTTTCATGAAATTGAAAGGACTATAAAAGTTTAAGACCTTTTTAAAATGCCAGGAATTAATTGTCCAGCAGGGCCTTTGCCCAACAGGAGCCTTCTTGGGGTAAAGGAAAATGTAAAAGTTAAGGACTAGTTCATGTAGGGGACCTGGGGTGGAAAAGTATATGAATGACAAGCATTTACAAAATGCCTACTATGCACCAGAGATTGTGCTGGGGCTAGAGATGCAAGACAAAACGAAAAAATCTTCCTTCCCTCAAGGAACTCTAGTGTCTGTCATGGCTACTGAAATTGCATTTGTCTCCTAATATACAAGAATAAGAATTTACTTCAAGATTCTTGCAATGTATAGTTCTTTGCACCTAGGAGGTACTTATTATATGTTTGTAGAAAAGGATGTATTGGAATGTAAATAAAGCCACCCTATTGCTCAAGATCACGAAAGTTTGGACATAGCATGAACATCTGGAAAAGCTGGGAGCTAGGCATCCCGTTATAACATTCTAGGCAGACTATTCTCTTCTGTTCAAGAAAGTATGCCTTAACCCTACTCCTTCCCTCCACCTCTTCAATTACCAAGCTTTCCATGTGTGTTTGTAGAGAGAATTCTTTTTAAATCTCTTAGGGTGAAATATTTCTGCCTCCAGAGGAGCAAGTAATCAGGGTAGCTGTCAGGAGGCAAGGACAGAGAAAGGATTTTAAGACACAAATTTAAAAAATCAAACAAGCTTTTGATGCCATCAAAATGGGAATGGATTAGAGGAATAGACATTGGTCCAGATTATAATAATTTCCTGAGAAAGATTAATTGGTATTACTCCATTGCCATTACAAGGAGACAAAAGGAAAGTCAAAACCTATTTGGCTAGCAAATTCTTTACAGATCTTGGCCAAGCAGAGTGATACCTAAGATCTTCTTAAATTGTTTGTCCATTTAATATACACAATCCTCAATAAAAATTCAAAGTACAGAGAATATAGTTGTCTTTGGTTTGTTATGTCTTTTCCACCTTACCACCTGACTTTCTTTGTCACTTCATACCCAAGGCCTTCAGGGAGAGATAAAGAAAAGAAAGACAAAGAAAGACTCTCCCCCTTTAGGAAGACCAGTTAGACAGGTGAGTGAAGGATGCCTTGAGAAGGAGATAAACTTAAAGCAGAGAAATCAACCAACAGTCTCTTGCAACAGTCCAGGCCTGAGGGACTGAGGGGGCTGCACTGGGATATTGGGAGTCTTGAAAGAGAAAAGAGGAGCACATAGAAAAGGTGTTACAAAGGTAGAAAAAAGTAAGACTTGTCCACTGATTAGAAGGGCTGAAGGGCTAGGTAGAGGGGAGTCAGAAAAAGAGAGTGGAAGCTGAGTTCTCCTCACTGAGTTCTTCAACACAAATATTGTTAGTCCTGTCTTATAAAAAAGGAACCTAAGACTCAAAAAGAAATGATGTGACTTGCTTAAAGGCACACAGCTGCTAAATAGAAAAGGGGACACTTGAACTTATGTCCTCTCCCTCAAAATTTGGAGTCTTTTCTCCCATGTTTCCTGAGGCATTTCATAACTAATGATTGGTTGTTTCCTTAGGTTGTTCTGGATTTGTAGAGCTGACTGCCTTGATTTTAAAAGGATTTTTTTCCTCCCTCTGTGTTTCCAAACTAGATATCATTTTTATAAGAATAAAAGGGTAAGAAAAAAGCAAAGAGAAGAGATGAGAAGTAGGGAGAGGAGAAAAGAGAAAAAGAGGGGAGAGAAAGAAAAGGAAAGAAAGAGAGAAGAGGGGAGGGAAGGGAAGGGAGAGAGAGAACAATAGAAGGGAAGAAAGAAGAGAGATTTTTGGGAAAAAAAGAATTATCCGTAGAGAGTGCCATTTGTGTTGTATTAAGGTGGGGTAAAAAAATATATTCAAGTCCTGTTCATTTGTACAAGGCAGCCCCCAGACTACATTGAAGTCCAAACTCTGATCCTTCTAAGGCATGATTTCCTCAGGAAACACTACCAGCCCTGGCTCTGTAGGAGGGGAATAGAATTCCACAGGCTGTGTGGGACTTGTGTGAGAGATAGTTCAGGACTGAATGGCCTCCTCGGGGACTGTGTTTCCAATTGAAATTCAGGAACAGAGTCCTTTATGGTCTTACTGGTTTAAAAGAAAGTCAAACTGCGTGTAAATGCAGGTGTGTCTCTCTCGCGTACACAAATCCAAAGGCCTTGATCAATCTCTAGGCGAGATTTTCTCACACCCATGTTTTAGACAAGAGGAGGAAGAGCAAAATGTGGACAGCTTAATGTTTGGATGGGCTGCTTCTCCCACAACCTTCATTGGGGGTGGGGAGTCAGGAGAGGAGTGTTTCTTTTCTCTAATAATTCAATGAAAAGACTTTTTTAAATGAAGAGTTAAAATGGGGAAGTTCAGGAAATAACTTCTGTCCCCTGGAATGAGGTCTCCTGTACGCCATTTGTATAAGGTTGGGATGCCCAGCTACTATTTGACTTTGGGGAAATGTTTCACTTCTCTGCATCCCATCAGTAAAATAGGGATAAAAAGACTTATACTATCTATTTACCTACAGGAAAATACTTTGTAAGCTACATCACTATATAAATGTAAGCTATTGCTAGCAGGTAAATGAATAGAGAATTTTAATTCAAAGAAACTTTCTGTTACTCAAGTGTTGACTGCCACTTACTTAACCTCTCTGGACCTCAGTTTCCTTACCTGTAAAATAAAATCACTGACCTTAACCTCTAAGTTACCTTAAATAAGAAAATTTAATTAAAATAAAGTGACTTCTTCTAAAAAAAAACTTCATTTCAAAGTCAAATCAAAAATCATTTATTAAGTACCTTTCAGGGGTAGAACCAAGATGGTGAAGTGAGAGAAAGGAACAGAAGTTAGGTCTTCCTCTACACCTCTGTGACAAAGATTTAGTTTGGGGTGGAAAACCTGTATCCTCGAGAGCACGTGTGACCTTCTAGGTCCTTGGTTGCAGCCTTTTGAGTGAGTCCAAGTTTTACAGAACAAATCCTTTGATTAAAGGGATCTGTTCTGTGAAGTTTGGATTTAGTCAAAGCAGGAGAGGAATGTAAGAGGACAGAAGTTCAGTCCAGATTCCCCCCATCCCCTCAAACCATGCAGAGCCCAAAATGAACATAATTTCCAAAGTTAAGAAGCAGATTGGAAAATTTTAACAGAGAAATAACAATAAAGAGCCATTCTAGTGACAGAAAAGCTCAATGCACAAACATTGTAGAAGAGAATAGTTTTAAAATATCTATAAGCAAAGCCTCAAAGAAAAATTCAGTCGGAACACAAGTCCAACAAAAATTACAAAAGAATTAAATGTTCTTTTAGAACCCCATTGAGAGAAGTATGGGAAAGAATGAGAAAAGAGCCAAAATTAAGGAAGAAAGACACAGAAAGAGAACAAATTAGAAAAAAAAAAGAAGTAGGATATGTTACCAAAGAAAGTAACTTCTTGAAAATTAGAATTGCCCATATAGAAGCTAATAACTACATGAGACATCAAAAAATAATAAAACAAATCAGAAAACTACAAAAATCAAAGTAAACGTGAAATAGAGAGGGAAAACAACAACCTGCCTGGAAAACAGATCAAGGAGACATAATTTAAAATCACTGAGCTACCCTAAAGTCATAACTAGAAAAGGATCTATACATCATATTCTAAGACATCATAAATGGTAATTATACAGAAAACTTAAAATCTGAGGACAAAATAGAAATTGAAAGAATCCACCTACCAGCTCTTGAAAGTAACCTCAAAATTAAATCTCCCAGGAATATTATAATCTGAAACTCCCAGGTCAAGGAAAATATGTTCTAAGCAGTCAGAAAGAAAGAATTCAAATACTGAGAAATCACAACCAAGATCATACAAGACTTAGCAGTCACATCTATAAACCATCAGAGAACTAAGACTATTATATGACAGAAGACAAAGAATCTAGATTTACAATTTAAAAACTTACTAAGCAAAATTGAAATAAAAGAAATAAAAGTCGAAATAAAAGAATCCTTAATGAAGTAGAGACTACAACAGTATAACACAGACATCAAACACTATGTCAAGGCTCAAATGTAATGCGGAGCTAGTTCAATATTAGGAAACTTATTTGATTATATGATTTTTGTGGTTTTTGTTATTTATATAGTCAATTATGCTTATTGACCACATAAATAACAAAAACCACAAAAATCATATCATTACATAAGAGATACAGAAAAAGTTTTTGACAAAATACAACACTCATTCTTACTGAAAACATTAGGAAGTATAGAAATTAATAGAAATTTTAAATGTATATTTTGTCAATTTTGTTAAATATTTCCCAATTACATTTTAATTTTTTAACATTTAGCATTCATTAAAAGGAATTGAATTCTAGGTTTTTTTTTCTCCCTCCTACTTCTTCCCCTCTCTTTGAGAAGGCAGGCAGTAATGATATCTAGTATGCCTATGAAGTCATGCAAAATATTTCATATTAGCCGTGTTGAAAATGAAAATACACAAAAATTAAAGAAAAAGAAAGTGAAAAAAGTATGCTTCAATGTTCACTAAGATTTCATCAGTTTTCTTTCTACAGATTGATAACATTTTTCATCATGGGCCTCTTTGGAATTGTCTTTGGTCGTTGTTTTGATCAGAGTAACTAAATCTTTCATAGTTGATCATCTTTACAATAATACTGGCTCTATAAACAACATCCTCTTGGTATTACTCATTTCACTTTACATCAGTTCATAAAAAATCTTCCCACTCTTTGTGAAGCCACCCTGTGGAACTTTCCTTAAAATGATAAGTAGTATTTATCTAAAACAAAAACAAACATTATTGATTAAGGGACTAAGTTAGAAAGTTTTTGAATAAGAACAAGGGCAAAGAAGGGTGTCCATTACACCTGTTACTATTCACTATTGTATTAGAAATTCCAGCTATACAAATAAGACGAGAAAAAGAAGTTGGTGATGACTGACTTTGAAAGACTTAGCTCTTCTCAGCAATGCAAGGACCTAAGACAACTCCGAAAGACGTATCACGGAAAATGCTATTCACATACAGAGAAACAATTTTGGAGTCTGAATGCTGATGGAAGTATTTTCTCTCCTCTTTGGTTGTTTTGTTTTGTTACTTCTTTCTCATGGTTACTCCTGTTAGTTCTAATTCTTCTTTACATCATAACTAATTTGAAAATATGTTTAACATGAATGTGCAAGTAGAGTCTATATCAGATTGCATGACATCTTGAGAATGGGAAAGGAGAGGGAGAGGGAGAAAATGTAAAGCTCAAAATCTTACGGAAGTGAATGTTGAAAACTAAAATAAATTAATTATAAACAACATACATATCAGTACATGACATAAGTATTAAAAGTATATTTTTTTAAAAAGAAAAAGAAACTGAAGAACTCCAAAGAAAAAAACAAAACTACTTTTTTTGTAGATGATGATGGTTTACATAAAGAACCCTAGAAAATCAACCAAAAAAATCAACTGAAACAATTAATGACTTCAGAAAAGTTGCAAGATGTAAAATAAACCTACACAAATCAACAGTATTTCTACATATCATCAACAAAACTCATAGAAATTTTATTTGAAATAACTATGAACAGTTTAAAATATTTGGGAGTCTATCTGCCAGGACACATACAGGAACTTATGAATCCAATTACGAAACATTACTCATACAAATAGACAGAACTGAAGAAATATTAGTTACTCATGGTTAGGGCTTAGTTATTATAACAAGATGATAATACTACCTACATTAATTTACTTATTCAGTAGCTTATGAAATATACTACCAATCATTAATAGAATTAGAAAAATAACAATAGTAAAAAAGTTCATCTGGAGGAAAAAATGTCAAGAGTATCATGAGAATCAATGAAAGGCAATGATAAGGAAGGAGGACCTAGAAGTGCCATATCTCAGATTACACTACAAAGCTAAACATCAAAACAGTTTGGTACTTGGTTAGAAATAAAGGGGTTCATCAGTGGAATAGATTAGGCATCCAGTACACAGCAGCATAGTAACTTAGTACCTGAAAAACTCAAAGAAACTAGCTAATAAAAAAGAACTCACTGTTAGACAAAAAAAATCTCATGAAATCCAAATCTCGGTATAAACCAATAGCTATATCACATAATTTATCAATATAGCTCAAAATGGGCATATGATTTAGACATAAAGCTTGGTATCATAGACAAATTAGTGAAATACAGAAGAAATTACCTGTCAGAACTATGGATAGGGAAAGAGATTGTCACCAAATGAGAGACAAAGTGGTTCAGAGGAGGTTAATTTTGATTATATAAAACTAAAAATTTTGAAAACTTCAGAAACAAACCAATGCAGTTAATATTAGATGAAAAGTAGGGAGAAAATCTCTGTATTACATTTCTCTAATAAACGTCTAATATTTAAGATATTTAGGGAACTGAGTCAAATTTCCAAAATGAATTCCATTCCTCAACTGAGAAGTGGTCAAAGGATATGAAGAGGCATTTTTCAGAGAAAGATATCCAAGCTCTCATTACTTCCCATATCACTAATGAATTAGAGAAATGGGAGTTAGAACAACTCTGAGGTGCTGCTTCAGAAAAAGCAATTTGGAACTAGGACCCAAAAGCTAATAAACATACCCTTTGACCCAGTAATCCTGATAATAGGTTTCTACCTGAGTGTGAGTGTGTGTGTGTGTGTGTGTATATGTGTGTGTATACACACACATACATATATACATATATATGGCTGTGGGTGTGTATATGTGTGTGTGCACACTCACACACATCTTTTGTGGTATCAAATGTTAAAAACACACTTGACACACAAAAAGTTATGAAGGAAATTTTATTAAAGTAGAGTTCAGAAGAAATGAACACTTTGGCCAAAGCTAACCACTTCTCCTCAGGAGGAGGGAGTGCCCTCTACGTTCATTCCCCCTGACTGAACAGGTAGCTCCCAAGTAAGTCTACTGGAAAGTTACAATTTGTTCAGACCAATGTAAGCCATTTGCACTGTTCCAAATTTAGGACTTTGAACCACACCGTCTGTTGGCCATGTGACTTCATGTTCTCCTTCCTGATAGACTTTCCCTCAAACAGTTCATCCAGTCCGTGCACGAGTTTCTGATCTTTAATCTGACTCTGCTAGGTCACAACTATTATCACTTAAAGTTGGACATTGTAATCTATGAAAACAGTATTTCTTCCTTGTTTCCCACACAAAGAATTGGAAACTGAGAGGATACCTATCCAGTGGGGAATGGCTGAATAAATTAGGGCATACGGATGTGATGGAATACTATCGTGCTATAAGAAATGATAAGTGGATTCAGAAAGATCTGAGAAGACTTGTATGAACTGATACAAGGTAAAATGAAAAGAGAATATTTTATATAACAAAAATATCACAAAGATGACTTTAAAAGACTTAGTAACTCTGATTAACACAATGATCAATACAACTTCAAAGAAGTCATGACGAAGCATGTTATACACCTCCAGAAAGAGAAATGATGAACTCAAAGTTCAAACTGAAACATATCTCCTTTTCATTCTTCTTTCTTTTTTTTGGATATGTCTAATGTAGGAATTTGTTTTATGTGAACATACATATTTGAAGTGAGTTTCATTTTTCTTGCCTTCTGGGCATAGTGGAGGAGGGGAAAAGAGAATTTAGAACTAAAAATAAAATAAAGTTTATTTTTTTAATAAAAAGATAACAACATGAGAAAAAGAGGAGGAAGCGTTTCTTTTACATTGGAGACATTTTGTTAAGAGCTGAAGACACAAAGGGAAAATAAAATAGTTCATACCTTCAGGGAGTTGACGATCTACTAGGGGAAAGAATATGAAAACAATTTCATACAAGTAAGATTTAAACAGAATCAAATGGAGAAAAGCTCAGAAGAAAAGTATTGATATTACTCCTTTGGAAATTGATGTGAAGTCCATTAATATTTCCATAACTTATTCTATTGTCTCATTTATGCATTTATTCAACAATTTTAAGTATGTACCATGTTCAAAGCTTTGAAGTTTTGCTTATGATATAAGGCAAGAATAGAAGACTCCAACCCTAATGGAAACTCTTATAATAATGGCTCCTTTTTTTTATAGCTATTACCTTAATGCAGCAAATCAAACATATCTAATTTAATCCTCAAACTTGTAAGATGGATTGTCCAAGTATCCATTTCTCCATCTTGTCTAACTAAGACTTGTCTCCTTTAACTCAAAATCCACATTATTTTCACCACCTCACAGTCTTCTAGTGGTGGCAATGAGGAAAGGGTCATCTTTGGTAAAACTATATACTCTAGATCAGAATTCTTCAGCTTGAGTAATAGATGGAGTGCTAGATCTGGGTTATCTAAAGAATTGAGACAAGACTTTGGCCCCAGGAGGGTTAAAATAAGACTGTTTTCTCAGTAGAAACATACTTCAATGTCCTCCAATGATACCCTTAGTGTATCACATAAAATTTTGACTTTCTATCTTCCTCTTACTAAGTTATGAAAAAAGGAAAATATAAATAAATCCAAAGAAAGAAAGGAGAAGATGGGCAGAAAATTGATGAACTAAGGGTGTAGACCAAATTTTTTTTTTAACATGGCCAAAGCAATAATTTGTTTTCTTGATTATGGGTATTCATTCCAAGGATTTTATTTTTATGTCTTTTTGTTTTGTTTTTCCCCAGAAAGGAGCAATGTGAAAAGAGAAACTAGATTTTTGTTCTCTGAAAAATTTGTTTTAATTCTTTAAAAATATGGGAGAGAGGATGGCTTGGACATGTACATGCCATCAATCAACAGGTATTTACTCTTCTAGGTGCAATTGTTACAAAGAGAAAAATGAAACTTTTCATTCCCTCAAGGACTGGCAGTTTATTTGGGGAAGCATATTTGTACTCATACATACATACATACATACATACTACGTGCATATATACATACAAATATATTTATGTATATACACATACATGCATATATATATATACACACACATACATACACAGACAATAATTTCAAGGGAGGGGGTGGAGCCAAGATGGCAGAGTAGAAGGATGCACATTTACGAGCTCCAAAACCAGAAGCCCATAGAATTAATGTAAAAAGAGTCCCCCATAACTTCTGGGGCAATTCAAGGTGTGCGGAAACAGAGTGGAAGAGATTTCCGTTCCAGGGAGCCATGGATACCCGTCCCCAGGGTCCGGCGCACCCCGGAAAGTGGACCCCACCCCCAGCGCTGCCCTGACCGCGGCCCCAGAGAAGCTGACCCGAGCAGTCTTCAGGGACGGAAGCTCCGGCAGCCGGGAAAGTCCCTCCGCCCACAGAAGCTACAGGTCAGTGAGAGAGAAGGCTGGGCTGGAGGTGAGGGGAAGCAGGGCATCCCCGTGACTCGGGCCCCCTTGGGAGGAAGCAGCGGCAGAGACGGGAGCAGGAAGCGGCGGAGGCAGAGGTGTGGGTGGCAGCTGAGGTGGCAGAGGCCCAGGACTCAGGAATCCCCCAGCAGCAGGCAGGATCTTCATTATGGAAGATTCCTGCATAAAACCTGACGGAGCTGAGCCTGGGAGACGGCCCTGCCCCCACCCCAGCACCTGAACTAAAGCTCACTGATTGACTGCCGGCAGGAGGAAAGCCCATTTAAATCTCAGAGGCCAAGCACTAGCTGGGCGGATCCAGGCAGGGGTGGAAAGGAGTCTCAGAAGTCAAGTAACTGGCTGGGAAAATGCCTAGAAAAGGGAAGAAAAATAAGACTTTAGAGAGTTTTTTCCAACAAATGCAAATGATCCCGACCTACGGATCTGATGATGAGGACGTATCCTTCCCATCAGGGAAAGATGTGGAGGGTGGGGCCTCAGTACCCCAGACACCCCAGGGGGGTGGTGGGTGGGCTCAGGCCCTGGAAGAGCTCAAAAAGGATTTTGAAAAGCAAGTTACACAGGTGGAGGAAAAACTGGGAAGAGAAATGTCAGAGATGCAAGAAAAGTATGAAAAATGGGTCAATACCTTGGTAAAGGAGACCCAAAAAAATGCTGAGGAAATTAACACCTTGAAAAATAGGCTCACTCAATTGGCAAAGGAGGTTCAAAAAGCCAATGAGGAGAAGAATGCTTTCAAAAGCAGAATGAGCCAAATGGAAAAAGAGGCTCAAAAGCTCACTGAATTTAATAGTTCTCTCAAAATTAGAATGGAACAGATGGAGTCTAATGACTTTATGAGAAACCAAGAAATCACCAAACAAAACCAAAAGAATGAAAAAATGGAAGAGAATGTGAAATATCTCATGGGAAAAACAACCGACCTGGAAAATAGATCCAGGAGAGACAATCTAAAAATTATGGGACTACCTGAAACTCATGATCAAAAAAAGAGCCTTGACATCATCTTCCATGAAATTATCAAGGAAAACTGCCCTGACATTCTAGAACCAGAGGGCAAAATAAGTATTGAAAGAATCCATCGATCACCACCTGAAAGAGATCCAAAAAGAGAAACTCCTAGGAACATTGTGGCCAAATTCCAGAACTCCCAGCTCAAGGAAGATATCTTGCAAGCAGCTAGAAAGAAACAATTCCAGTACTGTGGAAATACAATCAGGATAACCCAAGATCTAGCAGCTTCTACATTAAGGGATCGAAGGGCATGGAATAGGATATTCCAGAAGGCAAAGGAACTAGGACTCAAACCAAGAATCACCTACCCAGCTAAACTGAGTATAATACTTCAAGGGAAAATATGGTCTTCCAATGAAACAGAGGACTTTCAATCATTCTTAATGAAAAAACCAGACCTGAAAAGAAAATTTGACTTTCAAACACAAGAATGAGAAGAAGCATGAAAAAGGAAACAGCAAAGAGAAGTCTTAAGGGACTTACCAGAAGTGAACTGTTTACGTTCATACAGGGAAAGACAATATTTCTAACTCTTAAAACTTTTCAGTATCTGGGTAGCTGGTGGGACCACACATACACATGTACACGCATGCACACACATACACACATGCACACACATACAGAGATAGAGAGCACAGATTGAACTGAATAGGATGAGACCATACCTTAAAAGAAACTAAGGTAAATGGTGAGAGAGAAATGTAGGGGGAGGAAAGAGAGGGAAAGGGAAGGGGGTAACTATATGTCATTTAAGAGGCAGGTAGGAGTTTTTCTTAGTGGAGGGAAAAAGAGGAGAGCTGAGAAAAAAAAAGAACAAGAAGTTTACCCTCATCACGTTTCACTAAACGAAGGAGTGATATGCACACTCATTTTGGTATGAAAACCTATCTTACAGTATAAGAAAGTGGGGGAGAAGGAGATATTGCAAGGGGGGGGATGATGGAAGGGAGGGCAAAGGGAGGAGGGAGCAATTTGAAGTCAACACTTGGGGAGGGACAGGATGAGAAGACAGAAGAGAAACAATGAGGGGCAGGTTAGGAGGGATGGTAATCCAGTTAGTCTTACACAACACGACTATCAGGGAGGTCATTGGCAAAACTACACAGATATGGCCTATATTGAATTGCCTGCCGTCCCAAAGGGAATGGGTGGGGAGGGAGGGATGGGGAGAATTTGGAACTCAAAGTTTTAGGAACAACTGTTTAGTATTGTTGTTGCAAGTAGGAAAGAAGACATACAGTTAAGGAGGAATAGAAAGTCATCTGGCCCTACAGGAGAAAAGAGAAGATAGAGACAAGGGAAGGGAGGGATGACAGAAGAGAGGGCAGATTGGAGATAGGGAAAATTAGATTGCTTGGGGTATTGGGGTGGGGGGAGGGGATAAAAGGGGAGAAAATTTGGAACCCAAAAATTTGTGAAAATGAATGTAAAAAATTAAATAAATAAATAAAATTAAAATAAAAAAAATTATTTCAAGGGGACTCTAGAAGTGGGGGGCAGAAACCATGAACTTTATATAGAAACTAGGACTTGAACTAAATTCAGAGGGAATGTATTTAAGGATTTTAAGAGGCAGAGAAGAGGCCATTTTAGCCATAAGGCACAGTCTTTGCAAAGGCATGGAGAAGGGAGATGGTTTAATATATACAGGAAAGAATGAGAAGGACATTTTGGCTAGAATATATTATGTGTTCTTGAAAATATAGGCTATAGTCATCCTGGGAAATATTTTAAATACTAAGCAGAATAGTTTCCATTTTATCCAAATATATAATGGGGGCTACTGGGGCTTTGGGAGCAACAGCTTGAAATAGAACTGTGCTGTAGAAATGCCTCTTTATTTTATATATATATATATATATATATATATATATATATATATATATATATATATATATATATAATTTTGCAATTATTTCATTTATATATTTTTATGTTTGTTATTTATATATTACTCATTTATTATTTCATTTATATTTTACAGTTTGTCAATAATCAATTAAAGGGTTACTATGTGACACACACTGTGCTAAGTGCAGAAGATAACCAGAAAATCTAAAAGACATTCCCTACCCTCAGGAGCTCACAATCAAGAGAGATAAGCAAAAAAAAATAAAAGTACAAACAAACAATTTACAGAACAAGTAGGAAGTAATTAAAAGAGGGAAGACACTAGAATTAAAAGGGATTGGAAAAAGTTTTGTTTATAAGAGGAAAATTTAGCTTAGGATTAAAGTCAGGAGATAAAGCAAAGGAGGGAGAGCATAACAGGAATACGGGAGTGTCGGAGAGAAAGTGCAGAACTGAGAGATGAGATCTCTTGTTTGTGGATTAGCAGAGTCCTGTGCCACTGGATCAAAGAGCATGGTCTGGAGAGTAAGGAATAAGAAAATTGGAAAAGTAAGAGGAGGCTACCTTATAAAGAGCTTTGAATCTAAAAGGAGTATGTGGTAATCCAGTGAAGTTTAATGGGAAGGGGGTTGACATGGTCAGACCTTTTCTTCAGGAAAGTCATTTTAGTGGCTGGAAGAAAGTTGAATTAGAGTGAAGGTTTGGGCAGGCAAACACACCCACAGGCAATTACAATAAGTCAGGAATAAGGGGATGAGGGCCTGGACTAGAGTGCTGGTAGTGACAGAGGAGAGAAGGGGGTACATTAGAGAGGTGCTACAAAGGTGAAATCAGCAAACTTTCACAACAGATTGGATATGGGGGTGGTGAGAGATAGTGAGGAATCTAGGATGACTGCGAGATTGGGATTGGGATGTTCAGGGCTGCTCATCCACCTTGGGTGTCCACCTGTCGCCCAACTCTGTGGCCCCAAGAAGCTGAATCATGAACACCATTCATACCCCTTGGTATCTAGCCAGGTGGGTTAAACCAAGTTAACAGGCCTCAGATCAATCAATGAGTTAAGAGGATAGCTATTTCAAGCACCTGGAGACTTCCTTGGTAGAATGTATGGAGGAGAACAATTTTCTCCAAGGGTCATAAAGGTGACTGAAGCAGCCATTGTAGAGTGCTTAGAATGCTTGGTCAGGCATCAACGATGCCAAAATCATCTGTTGCATCCTGGTCCATCACTAGTCATTTTGACTTTTACTTTGCCATGAGACTTTGATGACTCTGGAAGAAAGAGCGAAGGTGATGACCTTGTACAACCGCCTCATTTAAATCAAGATCACATGCAGGCCAAGATATCACCACTTGATGTTACTGTTCTCTTCAAAAACAAAGTATAAACAACTAGAAAGATGTTGTTACCCTCTAGAGTAAAAGGGAAAATGGGCAAAAGGGAAGGTGAGGTTTAGAGGTAAAGATAATGAGTTCCATGATGGACACATTGAGTTTAGGATGTCTACTATACATCCAGTTTGAGCTAGAGAGAGGAAATACTTGAGACAAAGAAAACAATTAGGAGACTATTGAAATTGTTCAGCTAAGAAGTGGTTGGAGTCAAAACTGGGAAGATGTGTCTGTGAATGAACAGAATGGGATAGAAGTGGGAGATATTGTAGCCCCTTTGAGGTGGGGATTATTTATTTGTTGTATCTATATCTTGATGATATGGCACATAGTAATAATAAATCTTAATTTAATAAATTAATCTTCTTACTGATTAATTAATAATTAATTGAGTTAATTAATAAATGAATTAAATGATATGGGTATGATATAATACATAGGTAATATAGGTATAATCGCAAAACTGGACAGCTGATTGGATGTAGGCGAGTTGAGAGCAATTTTGAAGTTAAGAACATTGGTGACTGGAAGGATAGTGGTGCCCTTGAAACAGATTAAGAAGGGTGGTGAAATAGAAGAGTGCTATTTTGTCCATATTGAGTTTGAAACTTCTACGATACATGAAGTTAGAAAGAGCCATTAAGTAGTTGGTGATGCGGGACCCAGAGGAAAGGTGAGAACTTGGTCTATAAATCTTGTAATCCTCATTATAGAGATGGTCATTGATGAATTCAGAAGAGTTGATGAAATCCCTGAAGAGAGGTTATCAAGTGGAAAAAAAAAAAAAGAACAGGATAGAAATTTGGGGTACGCTCATATTGAAGGATGAATGATGTGTTACAATCCAGCAAATGTACTAATATTAAGATTTTATGAAGAGGGGGTAAATATAGACTAACTTTAAGGAATGGTAAGTTTTAGTGACGATTTTTTTAAGGTTGAGATCATTTTTTAAATACTGGATGTGTTTGCAGGCATCAGGGAAGGAGTCAGTCGATAAGGAGGGACTTGAGATTAGAAGGAGGGACTGTGGGGGTAGTTTTCTGGAGGAAATGGGAGGGGAGAGGACCAAGGATGCAGACAGAGGTTGGACCACCTCATTGTCAAAGACTGGAATAAAGGAGAAGAGAAGGGGAGATGACATCAAGAAGCTTGATTAGGTATAGAGAAGGGAGGTAAAGAGAAGTTGAGTAAATTGTCACTATTTTCTCATGAAAATATGAAGTGAGGAACTTTGCTGAGAGGGAGTGTGGTTTGTGAAAGACTTAAGAAGGGAGGAGAAGGTTTTGAGACAGCTGCTTTGAAGAATGTAATAGAAAGTGTAAATAGAAAAGGAAGAAATTATTTTCTTCTAGCAGCGAGATCAGGCTGTTATTGTCTTCCAGTTGTTTCAGTCACGTCTGACTCTTCATGACCCCATTTGGGATTTCTCCGCAAAGATACTAGAGTGGTTTGCCATTTCCTTTTTCAGCTCATTTACAGATGAGGAAACTGAGACAGTTAAGTGACTTTTCCAGGATCACATAGTTAGTAAGTACCTGAGGCCAGATTTGAACTCTGAAAGATGAATCTAGCTGTCTGAGATTATGGTAGACATTAGTTCATAGTGTATAGGGGACCCCAGTCAACTCCTTGGTATGATTTTCTCCAGGAGTGTTAATCAGAAGCCAAATAGTTGAAGTAATCCATGGCTAGATGTGGTAAGACATGATCACTTATAGGATAAGGGTGACAAGAGAATTAAGATTAGAAGATAATATAAATTTTAATGATGATGAAGAGAGGAAAGTGAGGAGAGAGATTTTGGTATGATGGAAAGAGCACTGGGACAAGGGTCAGAAGTTCTGCATTTAAATATAACTGTAAAATGTTCTAACTTTAAAAAGATAAATGTGATCCTGAGTAACCAAAGCCAATATTAACAGTAATTAACATTTATATAGCACTTAAAGTTTACAAAGCAGTTTACAAATATTACCTCATTTTAACCCCACAACAACTCTGAGAAAGAGGTCCTATTATTATCCCCATTTTATAGATGAGGATGAAGATAAGATTACGGCATCATCCTATGAATGATGAGAATTAATTGAGGGGCTAAAGAGGAAAGCTAAAGATGGTAATTTTTAATAATACAAATAGTTTACATTTATATAACACTGTGTGCCAGGCATAATGCTATGCACTTCATAATCCTTACCTCATCATCCCCATTTACAGAAACTGAGGCAAACGGACTTGCCTAAGGTCAAATAGCTAATAAGTGTCTGAGCTAGATTTCAACTGTGGTCTTTCTGACTCAGGATTCAGCATTTTATCCACTGCACCAGGTAGCTTTCTCAAAGCTCTCTGAGAAGGATCAATGAAGGGAAAAGACCTTTGTGGTTAATGGGATAATGAAGCTGGCAACAGAGAGAGAAGACAGAACTTTCTTAACTTCTATTTTGTTTCCATTTTCTCTGCCAAGGGGTGTGTAACTCTTTGAATTGGAGATGACTAAAACAATGATTCCCAAATGAAGAAAGAATGATAGTATGAGATCACCTAGCTGCCTTTGATAAATTCACATCATTTGGCCCAGATGAATTACATCTTCAGGTCCAAAAGAAACCCAGCAGATGCCATTGCTGAACCATTACTAATGGTATGTGAAAGATCTTCGAAAACAGAAAAGGTGTCACAAGTTTGGAGAAGGGAGAATTTCTAATTAAAAAAAAAAGAATTGATCTCAATTTCTTGAAAATATTCTAGAATTACTCATTAAAGAGATAATCAGGGAGCATCTAAAAAGATAAACAATTTTACAGAGCCACAATGGCTTCATGAAGTCCATGGTGGTCATGATAGAGTAACTTTAACCTTTTTAGTAAGATTGTTAACTAGTAGACAAGCAAATGTTGCATAAACAACTTACCTGAATTTTAGCAGAGCTTTTGATAAAAGGATCTCCAATTATCCTCGTAGAGACAGTGGAGATTTATGAATTAGATGATGATTCAATTAGATTCAGAGTTGGTTGACTCACTGGACTCAGAAAGTAGTTGTTAATAATGCCATGTCAACATGACTGCAGGTCTCTAATGGAGTGCCCTAGGGTTCTGGGTTTTGGCCCTGTGCTATTTAGTATTTTCATCAACGACTTAGATCAAGGTATACATGGCACAGTCCTCAAATTTTTGGATGACACAAGGTCAGGAAAGATACTATTCCATTGGGGATAGTCAAGATCCAAAGACATCTTGATAGGCTAGGAGCATCAGACTGAACATATTAAGAGGAAATCCATTAGCAATAAATGTCACATCTTACACTTGATTATAAAAAGTCAACTTCACAAGTACAAAATTAAGTAGGCAGCGTTAAGCAGTCATTCTGCAGAAAAACGATATGAGTCTAAGTGGACTACAAGCTCTACATGAGTCAGGACTGTTAGAGGTTAGCTAAAAGAAACCTAATGTGTTCTTTACTGCTGTTAATCGGTCATTTTTCCACCATATTTGATCTTTATGGTCCTATTTGAGGTTTTCTTGGCAGAGATATTGGAGCGGTTTAGCATCTCCTTCTCCAGCTCCTTTTAAGGAACTAAAGCAAACAGAGTTAAATGGCTTGTCCAGCTTCACAGAACTAATAAATGTCTGGGGCTGAATTTGATCTCGGGTCCTCCTGACTCCCAACTCTGTCCTTTCAGAGGGCCATAACTTCCATGAAAATGACTTTACCCTTGTTCTCTGCCCTAGTCAGATCTCATTTAGAGCATTGCATTCAGTTTTGTGCACAACTGTTTAAGAAGTCTTGAGAGGATCCTGAAAAGAAGAAGGAAGATTGTAAAGGACCTTGGGGCCATGCATGCCATTGGAGGATCATTTCTGAGAAGAGAAATCTTGGTGGAGTCAGGGGAGGCATGAAAAATGTGAGGGTAATTTTCAAGTATTTGAAAAACATCAAATGGAGACAAGATTAGATTTTTTTCCTATTCAGAACAGGAACAAATGGTTGACACGAATTTAGATATGATATGAGGAAAAAATTCCTAGCAATTATAGTTGTCCAATTTCCATGGAGATCTTCAAACGGAGGCTGCAGGAACACGTATCAGGCATTTCATAGTTGTGATCCCTGTCCTTTATGGGGTTAAATGAAATGACCATTGAAGTTCCTTCCAGCTGTCAAAATTCTAGGATTCTATGATACTAATTGTATGACTTAGGACATTGGTAAAATGAGGGGAACTGAGCTAGAGGCCCTTCCCAGTTATGATCCTCTGAAGGCCAACCAGGAGACACAATGGCTTTAAGGCCTGAAGGTTTACAATGAAAATGTTTAAGAGAAGTCAAGAGTAGGGAGAGATGGAATAATATTGGAGTACTCCCTCTGATGTCACTCCTCAATTCTCTCTCTCATGCTAAGTTCACTAGGACACCTCTTTTCTAGGTACTCTGTGAACTGGTGCTTCTGTAACTCATTAGCCCCTACTGGTGTGCTTATCTTTAATAGTCAGCCACAAGGCACACCTCGAAGTGAAAACATTTACTAAGATGGCATAGAATGAACATAGGAACAAAACATAGCCCACCATCCTCACTCACTACATAGTATCCGAGAGAAAAGGGGCACAGTGGTACAGAGTATGGGCTTAAAGAAGATAAGTGTCTAAGGCAACTCACACCTCTGGTATTGCAGGGCCTGATATACTTCTTCTTGCGGTATCCTTGTGATATGCCCTCAGAGTGCAGGTGTCTACTGAGTCATTCACTCAGCTGTGATCCCTGGGCTTCTTCTTCTCACAAATTTCACTTTGAAAGCTAGAACTGATTCAAGTCATAATTTATAGAGCTTGCACTTCTCCGAATTATCCGATGCCACCATTCTTTAGAGACTGTGTCTTGCTTTTGAAAGGGTCATTGGCCAAGGCTGAGCCTTCAACTACCCGTTGGCTCTCTGCCTCCAGTTCCATAAAATTTTGATTGGAGAATTTCACACCTCTCAAAGGGGTAACAAAGCTTAAAACCTTCTTTATGTTTTGTTTAGGATTCTGTCATGCTTTGTTAGGACTTTCTCTTGTCTCTTATCTGCCCCATATATTTAGTACATTTCCTTATCTGGCCTGGGGGGGAATTCAATTGATCAGGGGTCTACTGATCAACCTTCCTTCTTTCCACCCTCTTCCCCCCAGTCACAACTAGACAAAATCTAAATATCAATGTGTCTTTCAGTGTGCAATGTGAATATATACTCGGGCTAATCTGTTCCTGGATCAAGATATGTCCCAGAAAGTTTAAAAGCATGTCACAAATAAGAGGTTTGATTATAGGACAGAAATAATTCTCTCTGCCCCGCCCTGCCTGGCCCTTGCCTTATCATTTTCCTCCTTCCTCTTCTCCTTAAACCACCCCCAACCCCCACCCCATCCCCACACACAATACACTGCACTATAGGCCTATGTGAAAAAAGCAATTACCAGGAAATGTATATTATGTGGGGGAGGGGAGGAGGGAAAAGAGAGTGAAGGGAGAGAAGGGAAAGAGTGTTGCTTGGGGCCCATTCAACATTCTCTGCCCTCTAACTAACCCTGAAGCTCTCTTTGTAGAAATAGTCATGGCTTCCATGTTGGGGACTCTAGAGATCCTCTTAAATGAACAAAGAAAAATATGAAACATTTGATTAAGAAGAATTAAAAGAAGGTGATTTTCTTTCCCAGGCATTTCCCAGTTCTCAGGCCCACAATGTATTTGGTCCAGGGGAGAAAGGTAGTGAAGTGGACATTATTCCTCCCTGGGCCCCTAGGTTGAGAGATATCTGTTGGGTTACTGGGCATCCTATAAAAAAAAAAAATCACATATTCTAGACAGGAAAACCCAATTGTAAGCTTGTCCGTGACAACGCTTAAAGTATCCTGAATTTAATGCTGCAATTAGCTAATTACTGTAATAATCTTCAGGTTTGAAAATCATTGTAATCCATATACCCTCCTACCTCCTACCCCCAGAGTTTCCATAGGACTCTGCAAACAGAAATATCCTGGCTAGGAGACAGAGGAAGCTGGAAGCCTGAGCTTCCCTTCTAAAAGGGATTCTTGGCTTCCTGTCTTAAGAGATTGTACAAGAAAGGCAATGTTGCATAATGGCAGCTTAAGCTTAAGTCTAGAAGACCCTTTTTTTTTTATTCAACTTCATCAACTTTAGGTGTGTGACCTTAAGCTAGAAATTCTCTTGGCCTCAGGGCTGTTGTGGGAGTCAAATAGGATGATTTATATCAAATGGGTTTTTGCAATTGTGTCCTCTGCATATGAGTTATTCATAGAATCATATATTTAGAACTGGAAAGGAGCTTAGAGGTCATTTGGCACAATTCTCTCATTTTATAGATGAGGAAACTGTAGCCCAGAAAGATGGAATTCTCCATGGTCACACAGGCTTAAATTAAGTGTCAGAGGTGAAATTCACTGCTAACCAGATCTCTGAAGATCAATGCCCCAATGAGCAAGGAATGTCCTTGCGCATTAGAAGCTGAGACAAGGATTCATCCAGCAGAGATGCTGCCTTTGAATATGAGCTTGGTGAGCTCAGGGCTTTGTAGAAAATGAGCTAAGTATAGAGACTACTCATTCAAAGACTGAGGTGGTCTAAAAGAGCCATATGGCCCTAGGTTATAGAAGGAAATATTTATATACTTGTTCTTGCTGTATCTTTGAAGCAAATATTCCTTTGTAAAAACTAATCCACTTTTAAGTGGTCAAAAGAAACTGAGGGTGCTAGTCACCCTCTAACAAATGGGGGAAGACAGCCACTGGGTGCTTTACTTGATGACTGTAAAGAAGAGATATACATAATCCCTCTGTGTACCTGAGAAACCCAAGGGAGAGAGGTAAAGACTGTTTCTGAGTAATTGCCACAAGGTATTGACACAAAACCACTATATCATGCTGCCTATTCAGTAGTTAGTTGTGTGACCCCAGATACATCATCTTCCACCTTTCTAGGTCTCAGTTTCCTTCCCAAGGAGATAAGCAGGATGAGCTTCAATGCCTTTCCCAGCCCTGACACTCCATGGCTAACTGAAATTATGAGTCATCCTCCTAGAGCAGAAGAGGGCTGAGTGAGAATAAACAGTGCTTGCTTTCTCGATGGGGTAACCAAGGCTGCTGAACAACCTCACCTCCAGGGTCTTTTTTGAACGAGCACTCTGATGACAGCTTACACTGTGAGGTACAGAGAACAGAGATATCACCCTGACTCAGAGGGAGGATGACAGTCAGTAGATGTGGATTGGATTGAATGTACATCACAGCCAAAATCACATCTTACTTGTTCCAGTAAATGCATCACCTATTCTTCAGTTGCCAGGCATCCCAAAAATCCAACAGGAAAGCCTCATTAGCTCTCAGAACTTCCTTGAAAAATTCCTCCAGAAATCAGACTTTAAGTGAGATTCATGCTTTACTAGTAGGGAAGAGAAGGGGAGACAGACAGACCAACAGACAAAAATGGGATAGAGAGAAAAGGAGTTTCAAAATCACAGTGCAAGAACAAATTAGAGAAAATGAGAGAGGAAGAAAGTGATACAGAGAGGGAAAGAGAAAGGAATAGAGAGAGAGGGAGAGAGAGAGATGGAGATAGGGAAGAGAGAGAAGAGATGGAAAGAGAGGAGAGATGGAGAAAGAAGAAATAGAGAGAAGAGATGGAGAGATCACAGGGAGAGAGGAGAGAGAGAGAGAGAGAGAGAGAGAGAGAGAGAGAGAGAGAGAGAGAGAGAGAGGGAGAAAGAGAGAGAGGGAGGGAAGGAGGGAGGGAGAGAGAAGACACTTATCATGCTAATTAATGGCCTCTTGAAAGAATTTCTCTGAAAAGTGAAAGTTATTAGTTGCTCAATCCAAAAAGGAAAAATATTTACAACATTATTATCAAATGGTAGATTTCTGTCTTACTCACTGCACCTGCTGTTAAACCTTTAGCAATGAAATAGATAATTATTTTTTTTCACACATGTTTAGTGTGCAGAGGATTCAGGGATATAGAAAATAATGATGATGCTAAGATTTGGAGCTGAAAAAACAACTCCGCAATGCTGAAGCCCAACCCCCTCTTTTATAAAAAGAAGCAAACTAAGCCCAGAAAGTGAAATGTCTTCCTCCTAGGGTCAAAGATGAAGAAGCAGAACCAGTCAGGATTCCAATCCAGATCTTCTGATGCCAGTTCAATGTTCTTTCCAACTTCCAAGTGGATATTACTCTGAGATTTAGGTTTTGTGGGAAAGAATTTTTCCTACTGTGTTGTCTTGGAAGGAGCATGGAATTTAAACCCAAAAGATCTGCAATCTCATCTTGATTGTTTGACCCCTAGAGCAAAGTATACCAACTCTCTTTGCATTGTTTCTTTAGTAGTAAAAGGGATTATGGTTAGGGATGCTATTGTTACAGAGGCAAGTGAACCTAGTGGAGAGGCATAGGTGGTGTTGAGATCAGTATGGACTCAGGGACAAAATGACTAGGTCTGAGACCTAGTCATTGACTGATGATACAACCGTGAGTAAGTCACCATTTACTGAATCCTCAGTTTCCTCATTTATAAAATGGAGAGGGTAATACTTTTACTACCCACCTCACAGGACTACCTTGAACAAAGTGCTTTAAACCTTGCGTAAGAGTTCTAATCATCCATGTTCTTTCTATCACTAAAGAATCTAGATTGGGGGGAGGAGCCAAGGTGGTGGAGTAGAAAGATTCACGTATGCTAGCTCCGAACCCACAGCCCATAAATTTTCTGTAAAAAGAGCTCCCCACAAATTCTGTAGCAGTGCAAGCTGCGCAGCAACGCAGTGGAGGAGATTTCCATTCCAGAGAGCCCTGAAAATCTGGCACCAAAGGTCCTTCGAGCACTGGACAGTGGAGCCCAGCCCTGGGCACATGGCCCCGAGAGGAGCGGATCCGAGCAGACTTCAGGGACGGAATCTCTGGCGGCTGGGAAGGTCCCTCCACCCACAGGTGCTACAGGTCAGTGAGAGAGACTTCTGGGCTGGCCGAGAGGGGAACGGGGTGCCTCCATAACTCAGGCCCCCTCGGGAGGCGACGGCAGAGGCAGCGGCAGAGGCAGGCGTGGCCTGGGACTCCTGGAGCAGACAGGAGCACAGGGCCATTACTGAAGATCTCTGCATAAACGCCCTGAGGGAACTGAGGCTGGGAGGCAGCCCTGCCCCCACTTCAGAACCTGAATTTAATCTTACCCTGAATAGCAGCTCCGCCCGCTGCAGGAAGCCCTGAGGCTGAGGAGCAGCATTTGAATCCCAGACCCCAAGCACTAGCTGGGTGGATCTAGGCAGGGATGGAGAGGAATCTAAGAAGTCAAGTAACTGCCTGGGAAAATGTCCAGAAAAAGGAAGCAAAATAAGACCATAGAAGGCTACTTTCTTGGTGAACAGATGTTTCCCCCTTTCATTTCTGATGAGGAGGAACAATGCTTACCATCAGGGAAAGACATAGAAGTCAAGGCCTCTGTATCTCAAAAATCCAAAATAGATATCCAATGGGCTCAGGCCATGGAAGAGCTCAAAAAGCATTTTGAAAAGCAAGTTAGACAGGTGGAGGAAAAACTGGGAGGAGAAATGAGAGAGATGCAAGAAAAACATGAAAAACGGGTCAATACCTTGGTAAAGGAGACCCAAAAAAATGCTTAAGAAAATAACACCTTGAAGCATAGGCTCACTCAATTGGCAAAAGAGGTTCAAAAAGCCAATGAGGAGAAGAATGCTTTCAAAAGCAGAATTAGCCAAATGGAAAAGGAGGTTCAAAAGCTCACTGAAGGGAATAGTTCTCTCAAAATTAGAATGGAACAGATGGAGGCTAATGACTTTCTGAGAAACCAAGAAATCGCAAAACAAAACCAAAAGAATGAAAAAATGGAAGAGAATGTGAAATATCTCATTGGAAAAACAACTGACCTGGAAAATAGATCCAGGAGAGACAATTTAAAAATTATGGGGCTACTTGAAAGCCATGATCAAAAAAAGAGCCTAGACATCATCTTTCATGAAATTATCAAGGAAAACTGCCCTGGTATTCTAGAACCAGAAGGTAAAATAAGTATTGAAGGAATCCATTGATCACCGCCTGAAAGAGATCCAAAAAGCTAAACTCCTAGGAACATTGTGGCCAAATTCCAGATTCCCAGGTCAAGGAGAAAATATTGCAAGCAGCTAGAAAGAAACAATTCCAGTATTGTGGAAATACAATCAGGATAACACAAGATCAAGCAGCTTCTACATTAAGGGATTGAAGGGCATGGAATAGGATATTCCAGAAGGCAAAGGAACTAGGACTCAAACCAAGAATCACCTACCCAGCAAAACTGAGTATAATACTTCAAGGGAAAATATGGTTTTTCAATGAAACAGAGGACTTTCAAGCGTTTTTGATGAAAAGACCAGAGCTGAGAAGAAAATTTGACTTTCAAACACAAGAATGAGAAGAAGCATGAAAAAGTAAACAGCAAAGAGAAGTCATAAGGGGCTTACCAAAGGTGAACTGTTTACATTCCTACATGGAAAGACAATATTTGTAACTCTTGAAACTTTTCAGTATCTGGGTAGTTGGTGGGACCACACATACACATACACACACACACGCACACACACATGTACATGTGTGCGCATGCACACACATACACACAAGCACGCACATACAGAGACAGAGAGCACAGAGTGAATTGAATAGGGTGGGACCATATCTTAAAAGAAATTAAGGTAAACAGTGAGAGAGGAATGTAGTGGGAGGAGAGAGGGTGAAATGGAATGGGGTAAATTATGTCTCATCCAAGAGGCAAGCAGGAGACTTTTTAGTGGAGGGAAAAAGAGGAGAGCTGAGAAAAAAACAAGAAGTTTACCCTCATCACATTCGACTAAAGGAAGGAATAAAATGCACACTCATTTTGGTATGAAAACCTTATCTTACAATACAGGAAAATGGGGGAGAAGGAGATAAGCAGGATGGGGGATAGGATGGAAGAGAGGGCAATGGGAGGAGGGAGCAATTTAAAGTCAACATTTGGGGAGGGACAGGATCAAAAGACAGAATAGAAACAATGGGGGGCAGGATAGTATGGAGGGAAATACAGTTAGTCTTACACAACACGACTGTTATCAAAGTCATTTGCAAGACTACACAGATATGGCCTATATTGAATTGCCTGCCTTCCCAAAGGGAATGGGTGGGGAGGGAGGGATGGGGAGAATTTGGAACTCAAAGTTTTAGGAACAACTGTTGAGTATTGTTGTTGCTATTAGAAAATAAGAAATACAGTTAATGGGGCATAGAAAGTCATCTGGCCCTACAGGACAAAAGAGAAGATGGGGACAAGAGAAGGGAGGGATGATAGCAGAGAGGGCAGATTGGTGATAGGGAAAATTAGAATGCTTGGTGTATTGGGGTGGGGGGAGGGGATAACTGGGGAGAATATTTGGAACCCAAAATTTTGTGAAAATGGATGTAAAAAGTTAAGTAAGTAAATTTATAAGAAAAAAAGATTATAAAGGGAAAAAAAGAATCTAGATTGTAATTTAACTAGATTGTAATCAAGATCAGGGAGTCCGTTGCCCTATCCATTGTGCCACCTTGAAGACAAATTAAATATATTCTTGGTTTTTGAAGATACAAAAGAACCAGTGGAAATAATGAACAAGGAATTTAATTGATCTTAATATACAGGGATTAACTTCCCGAAGAAGTGTAGTATAATGCATTGCAACCAGAAAGACCCGGTTCAAGTCCAGTTTCTGATACTATCTGACTATGTCACCTAAGTTTTTAGTAGTTCTTTAAGACTATTAAATTGCAGAGAAGGCTCATTGGTAGAGGAAGTTTCTTCATCTGGGAGTTTGCTCTATCAATGAAGTTACAGATATATTCCTGTTCCCCAGTTCCTCCCTGCCCAAGATAGAAGCATTTCTATAGAGTCTACTATGTGTCAGGTACTAGATAAATACTTTAGAGATCTTACCTCATTTGATCCTTAAAACAACTCTGGGAAGTAGATGTTGTTATCATCCCATGTACTTGAGGAAACTGAGGCAGGCAGAAGTAAAGTGATTTTTTCAAGTTGCACAGCTAGTAACTGTCTAAGGTGCTCTTAGCTCTGCGACCAACATTCTGTCCTCTGTTATCTAGCTCCATTGTCTAACAGTGATAATTATCTCACAATGGGATGGGATGTTCTCCTAAAGGTAGTGGTATTCAAAATGGAGCCTCTGATATACTGGGAGCATTGTATTGAAAATTTTATGGGATGACCTATGAGTTCCTTTTATAATTAGGGTTTCTGGGATCTGTCCAGAGAAGGGCAAACAAAATGATGAAGAACTGTGAAAATACGTCATATGAGGAACTGATGAAAATTGGAGCTATTGTCCTAGAAGCAGTCTAGACTTAGAAACAGAACAATTAATGCCTTCAAGTATTTCATGAGCTATCACATGGAAGATGGACTCCTTTATGCTACAAGTACCCAGGGGACAGAATTAAGAATAGTGTGAAGAATGAAAGAAATGTCGATTTTAGCTCAGCCGTGCAGAAAAGTTTTTAAAGAGACTAATTCAGAACAGGAATGGACTGTTTCACAAGATAGAGAGGCTCACATCCATAAAGATATTCAAGCAGAGGCTGAATAAAAAATATACTATTAGTTATATCTAGAAAATTTTTTCAGTCATGTTGACCATCACCCCATTTGGGGATTTTTAGCAGAGATACTGGAGCAGTGATTTGCCATTTCTTTCTCTAGCTCATTTTACAGATGAGGAAACTAAGGAAAATAGAATTAAGTGATTTGCCTAAGGTCACACAGCTGGTAAGCGTTTGAGGCCAGATTTGAACTCATGAAGATGAGTCTTTCCAACTCTAGTCCTAGCTCTCTAGCCACTGTGCCATCTACATACCCGGTTATGTCAACCAAATGACTTCATGCACTTCATTTCCTTCCTCACCCTGATTACTCTTGGAATTTTCCCCAGGAAGTCAGCATCTTCGCAATGAATCTTTCCCTCATTCCCCTCCCTCTTTCCAAGTTACAAGTGCTTAATATACTTATTACGTTGCAACTTTCCTTGCAAAAACTCCGTGAATGACCACTTCTCAGAGTTTTCAGATAAGAATTAGATTAAATCACGTCTAAGGTGAAGCAGGTAGGTGGTGTAGAATTTGGAGCACTGAACCTAGAGCCAGCAAGACTTGAGTTCAAATTTGACCTCAGACCCTTACTAGCTGTTTGACTCTGGGCAAGTTTTCTACCTCTGTCAGTTCTAGTTGCCCCAACTATAAAATAAGAATCAACCTCAAAGGGTTGATTTGAAGATAAATGAGATAACATCTTTTTAGCACTTAGTAGGGTGAGCAGGACATAGTAGGTGCTTTGGGCATGACATTATTATCATTATTACTCATTATTACCCCACAGCGTTGATTTGATGATCAAAAAGGATATTTATAAAGTATTTAGCCCAGTGTCTGGCACAGAGTAAGCACTTAATAAACGTTCACCTTCTCCCCCAAGGTCTTCTATAATATTCGGTCAGTCTATAGTTCTAGGTCAAAGTCATTGGCACTTTAAATTAAACAGGGCCAAAGAAAATCTGAGAATCTGTTCACATTTCATTTTCCATAAGGAGACCCACCTTCAAAGGCAAGTCGATGATTTCCTCATTTCTCTTAGCCTTCAACAGAAGAAAAGTGTTTGGGAATGAGATTGGGTTTTGGCCAATTTAATAAAAGGTTGAAAGCCCCACATTCATTTCCAACTTGCTCTTATGCTGCTTCCAAAATGCATAAAATAATTTTTGGAAACAAATTATATTTATTCCATGAGAGCTTAAAAAAAGAATCTCAACAAACCACCCCACCCCCTACACACATACACACAGCCTCATGGCTCCTTAGCACTTTTTAATGCTTCATCACTTAAAAGGCGAATTGTCTTGATGAACTTCGAGCCTTTTCCAGTCCAATTCAGTTCTCCAGTTATTTATTGAAAATTGGAAATTTCTTTCACCTGAGTTGTCCTTTGCATGGCCTCAGAGTAGGGAGCAAAGGTGAGTCAGTAAAAGTTTTCAGCAGGCAAAACATTCCCTAAGTGAGCAGATTTAGGCTCAATAGAGAAATCAGTTTTCCCATCCTACTTCCCCTACTGTGGAAGTAATTCCAGTAACCCCAAAGAGGAGTTATTCATTTATTTCTCCATTCAGCAACTATTTTTTCCAAACTCCCTATTTGCCTAGTTCTGGTCTGGAAAAGATGCAAAATTTAAATATGAGAGAATACTTGACCTCAAGAAGCCTGCAATCGAGCCGAGGGGGATAGGAGAGGAAATTAAAATATCTGTAATGACCTATAGGATAAAATACTGTATAATATTACATGATCAAGGAAGGAAATATGGAAATGATGATAACTAGGCTACCTTGAAAAGCAGTGAATTCTCTCTTCCAAACACTGAGAAAAATCTGGATGATAAAGGAAGGGAAAGGATTTAAGTGCTTACATAGACCCCAGTATGTGCCCACTGTGCCAAGCACTTTACAGATACTTTCTCATTTCATCCTCACAATAATCCTGGGAGGGAAGTGCTATTATGATTCCCATTTTACGTTTGTAGAAACTGAAACAAACAAAATAAGACAAAACTTGCCTAGGATCACATACCTAGTTAGCGTTGGAAACTGTATTTGAATTCATGTCTTCCTGAGCCAATACACCTGTGACAGTCAGCGCCCTGACAATATGCAGGGGGATTGCTCTCACAGGTTCTTTGATCTGCTTTTCCAAAAGGAAAGGCAACTTTTGAGGGGTTTGAGCACATATATTCACACACCAATAGAGAAAAATACAAGAAGAGAATTAAAGACCAATTGTCTGACCATTAACATACGTACATGGTTACCAGAGAAGGAAGCGTCAACATCTGGTTTTCAAAGTGTGGGGGGAGAGGGGATCATCTCAGAGTCTTTATACATATTTTAGAGCCAAAGGGCATCATAACCCTTGAGAAGCAGTACCTCATTAGAAAATTAACAAAAGATCTGGGCCTTCCTACAAATCTTTCCAGGCCCATTGATGGGTGGGGGGGATTATCTCTTAAGAAGCAAAATTATATTAACAGTAAGCAAAAATGTGTTATCAATACACCACCTGATCATGTGTCACACACATATATATACATACATATATACATATAATATACACATGTACATACATTTATACACATATATAATATATGTGTATAGTCATATGTTTATGTATATATATGTAGGTATACATATATATGATAAAGAAAATTTTTATTCAAGAATGGATTTGGATAGGTAGTCTCTGAGGTTCTTTCTACCTCTGATAGGTGATTATGATGGTCATGATAAAAATAATGAATATAAAATATTAACAGGTTAGTATTCCTGAGGAATCCACTCCTCCAAAACACTTCTTGCCTAGATAAACCCCATACCTCACCACCACCTTGAGTTTCCTTTTCACTAAGAATTTCTTCCCAAGAATGCTAAATGAAACATTTTCAAGTGAGAATAGATCTGCCTTTGCACAAGCGTGGGCAATGGCTGGTTGAGAGAGATGCCTGTATTCATTAACTTCTGAAGATTTTCACAACAGTTACCTTGATTAATATAAAAGAAAATGCAAGTAGATCAATAGATTTCATCGTGACTTTTAATACACATAAAAATGGCTTTTCTTCTATCTGTTTTCATCAGCTCCTCCACTAGAGAATGCTTAATATCCAAATAAGGGGAAGGAAAAAAAATGTATCTATAAATTTCTTCACACATTCCAAAAGTCAGTATAATTTAATAACTTGAGAAGAGTTTTCATCTGAATTCATCACCTTTACTTCTTGTTTTTTTTCTGGAAAAGAATATGGGAAGAGAAATAAGTTTAGTGAAAGGAATGCAAGTCATAGATTGATCATCCAAATGGTGCTAAAGGAAGAGAAAGAAAAATTGTAATAAAACAGCAACCTCAGTAAGAAGGAAGAACTGGGGTAGTGTGTTGGTATTATATCATTTAAGACTCTTTGAATTTTCAAACAAATATACATGAAAACATTCCTTGTATGAATGTTTCCAATGAATGCAACAAAAACATTCATTTACCAATCATTTACTTCTCACCTGAAAGTGAGGAATTTTTTAAAAAATCATTTGGAAAATAGTTTATAAAGCTAAGTACAGTGGGGTAAGTATATAGGAGAGATATAAGCAAAATATGTTCTGAGGTCTGAGAAAAAAGGCATTTCTTTCAACATGAATGTCCTGAACTTGGATTTCTTCTTTGTACCACTTATGTCCAGGGGGAGATAATGAGATGGCAGGACTGGCCCTGTAATGAAAGCTGGCCCTGGAGTCGATCAGTTCTCATTTCAAGTCTGATCTCTGACACATGCTAGCTCTGTGACTTTGGGTAGGTCCTTTGGCATCTCAGTGCTTTCTAAGATTGAATTTCTTGGTGGTGCTGGCCTGAATTGGAAGAGTTTCCTCATCCAGCAGTTTCTAAAAATCAGTAAAATCCTAGGTCTTACATCTATCCCTGATGTATGCATTATTAATGCTATTTACATAGCACTTTAACATTTGCAAAGTACTTTATGAATATTATCCCCATTTTGCAGATAAGTAAACTGAGGCTAAGAAAGATTAAGTGGTTTGCCCACAGTCAATCTGTTATTAAGTGACAAGGGCAATTTTTGAACTTGAGTCTTCTTGACTCCAGGCCCAGCTCTCTGTCAACTATACTGCCTAGCTACCATTATTACAGGAAATAAGGTAACTAGAAAATTGAGATAAGGCAGAGGCCTTTGCTAAAGTGGGAAAAGTGTCAGACTGGGGGTCGGAGGATTTCCATTAAGGAAACAGAATTTTAAAAATATTTTCCACGCGCCAAGCACTATGCTAAGCTATATTCCAAATCTAGCACCTAGGGGACTATGTGATCCAAGGGAAGTCACTTAACCTGTCTCTCAGTTTTTTCATCTGTAAAATGGGGATAGTAATAGGACCTCCCCACCTCCGGGGCTGCTATGAGGATAACATGAGACAATATGTGTGAAATGCTCTACAAATATTAAAGTGCTATATAAATGCTTTCCTATTATCATTATTATCATTAACAATATTAGGGTAATCATAGTAGGAGCAGCATAAGAATCAGAGAATCTGAATATAATCATAATCCACATATGTATAGTGGTAACATAATGTTTGTAAACGTAAGTAATGTCAGTAAAATGTAAGTAAAAAGTGTGTAACGATGGCTTGACAAAATCTTGGTAGCAAATGTTGTTTTCCCATTCTCCTGAGGAAGATAAGGAAACTAGGAAATGAGGTGATTCATTCATGCAAATAGCAATTATTAGTGTCATGAGACAAGATCGCAGTCCAGTTCTTCTGACTTGGGTAGAGATCAGTGTTCAATCAGAAATGTCACACTGAGATGGGAAAGGCCAGCCACTCCAAGCTGCTTCTGAACCAGGATCGGCACCTTATCATTGGAAGATGTTGACTGGTTGTTGTCCATCTTCAAAGAGGACCAAAATGGTAGAGCAAGAATAAAAGGCCCTAATTATGCTTGGATTAATAGTCATGGTAACTGACTTTGATAAAGCATTAACACACACAGGTCTGGCTTAATTTTTTGTTTTGTTTCCTGTTGGTTTTGCCCTGACACTGTATTCCTTGGCCAACCCCTTTCATCCTTCCTGTTACCCCTTCACACCTTGGCTCTTTTCTGGACTGTCCCCATATATAGAAACTTCTAGCCATGGAATCTTTCAGGCCAGAAACTTCCATTCTCTTTCTTAGCTCATGGGCACCTGCCTTCTTGTGACTACAAGTTGAACTGTATGAGTTAGAATCAGAAGTTCTCAAAGTGGGCAGCATCATCCCCTGTGGGGGAGGGAGTAGGCAGCAAACTGGAACAATGGGAGAGAGGTGGCACCAGTAGCCTCAGGTGTAGTTGGGGGGTGTTGAATAAAAATAAAGGGGTGGTGGGAGCATAAGGAAAGGAAAGAAGAAAATTTTGAAAAAATCGTCCAAGTTTTATCTATTGTGTAACAGAATTTAGTCATAATGATTACATTATTTTTCAAATAAACACACAAAATGCAAGTTATAACAGTCAAGTTCACAACAGGTCTTAACAGTCAAGTGTTGGTAGGCAAAGATGTTGCTCTTTGTCGGGGAGACCAGCATACCTCCGCAGGAACGTGTGCATGTACTAAATGGTTTACAGTACTGTCCTATACGGTTAGATGATGCATTATTGTTTCGTCAAAATTCCAATACAGTAAAAAAAACACAATAAATTATTAAATTTAAAATGCATCATTTAAAAAATGTAGATATATTTTATATTATTTGAAATGATGCAAATTTTTAAAAAATTAAGAGTTAAAGAAAGTAGATTACCGGGAGGACGCTGAGGCAGTAGATCAAATAAGTTTGGGATGCCTAAATTAGATCAACCCCTTTCTCTAAAACTCCAAAGTGACTGTTGGAGTAATCCTGATGTATGAAGGAAAGATGGACCTGAGTGTAAGGATCTTGTGCAATGATAAATCACGGACCAGGAACAAACTCTCATTCTACCATGAAATCCTTCTTCCTGCCATGGCCTGGAAACCCTGGTGCCCACGGTTCCCTGGTAACATTACAGGTTTATCCTTTTCCTGCCCTTCCTAAGGGTACTTTGGGAATGTCAAATGGCAATAGTCTCTAGGATGGGGGGGAAACAGAAGAGGGGATCAGTGGATTATAGGGACTTCTTGTCTTTGAATCCCTATCTGTTTCCCTGAGTATTCTCTATTCTAATCATATACCCTTCACTTAAATTTGAGATTTTTGACTTGGAGCCCATGTAGGCTCTGGATTACAGAGAGTCCAGGAATTCGGATGGAAGGAAAAAAATACATCTTGTTTGGTTTACTTTGTGATCCTCTATATATTATTTTCTTCATTCACAGACATTATTCTGAGAGGGTCCCATAAGATTCCCCATATGGACAAAAGTACGCATGCCAAAAAAAAAAAAAAAAAAAAGCATAAAAAACTTTGACTTTAATACACCAAATAAGAAGATCTGTTGCTTTCAGACTGACTGAGCCCATCTCATTTTCCCAAGAAGGACCTCTGAGTCCCAGGCACAGCCCTCAAAAGCTTCTCAATTGCTTATTTGTTTTATTTGGTTTTCACCAAGGAACTGTGGACATCATCATTCCTATTTTCCAGTTTATGAAGGATCTTGAATGGATGAAGCCTGGAGAGAACACTTGAAGTTCTGCAATATGGGATTGTGAATGTGGTTTGGTCAGTTGTATGGATAAAGATTTAGAGGGAAGAGTCCTGCATGTGGGTACCATGGTTAGGAGGCCACTAAAACAGAGCAGACATGAGGCTTCTAAACTAGCGATGTGATGATGTGGATATAGCACTCAGTGCCCTAGGAATTAAAAAAGAATATTAAGGATTGCTTTCCCAGTCCCCCTGAGGGGTTTGGGGTTCAATCTGTGGCCCATCCTGTAACCTGAGGGCATCCTAAAGTCCTTTCCCCCATATCTTAAAATACCCTAAAACTTTTACCAAAAAATAAATGCTTTTCTCTCTTTTATCCTGTGTTCCCCTGCCCTGTCGTTCATCTTCCTCATCCTGAGCAATCATCTCTCTCATTCTATCTGTCATTATCCTGTCCCTAATCTTTAACCTTCATGTGTGTGTTCATCCTTCGTTGCCGAAGAAGACCACACCAGCAGAGCAACGATGACATGACTTGCACTTGACTTTGTTTTGAGTGAGGGACGACTGTGCAGGTCACCCGCCTCACTTCTCCTTCACAGCCATCTGAATCCAGTGACCAGATATTCACCAGGCTGACTGGAGATGACCCAGAATGAGGCAGTTTGGGTTAAGTAACTTGCCCAACATCACACAGCTAGTGAGTGTCAAGTATCTGAGGTGAGATTTGAACTCAGGTCCTCTTGATTCCTGCACTGGTGCTCTATCCACTGCACCACCTAGCTGCCTTCAACCCTCATAAGAAACTCTAAAATTACATCATCATCCTCCAGGCTGTATAGTTTTCTCTCTATATATAAGCCTGGTCCTTCCAAATATCAGGGCCTTTCTTTTTAGCTTCTTGCTAATGTGAGATCCTTGAAGTTTTCACATAATAAAGCTCCCATTAACTACCAAGAAAGTCTAAGTGAATTCTTTTAAACACAAACCATTCTCCCCCTACTGATCTCAACAGTGAATCTGGGAATAGAGAAGATAATACAGAAAAGATAGACAATCTGGGCATTAACAGGGCATCCCTGTCAAGGAAGTGACAGGGTCAAAAACGATAATAATTGCCACATAACATTTTTGGATTTAAAAAAATATATAATAAATAAGCTATTATATATCTACAGATATAGATGTATATTAACTCTCCTTTGAGCTCCACAACCCTATTAGGAATAGATGTGATGGGTCTTATCTGCCCTGTTTTACACATGAGACAACTGAGGCTGACAGGAGTTAAGTGATTTGTGACAGTGACTCATTATGAGAGGCAGGATGAGAGGCAGATCCCCCTGACTGCAGGTCCAGCACTGTATCCTCTAGGCCCCACCACTAGTAAATGTCAGAGACAAGATTTAAACTCAGGTCTTTGCTGGTTCCAAGCTGAGAGCTTGGTGGAGCTTTTCCAGAAATAGGAAATGACAAGGGGAGCCATGTGGAGAGGAAGATGCTAAATTTTATTTTTTTAAAATCCTTTTTTCTTACTTTGGTTTGGAAGTTAAATAATGAAATGAAGTCAGTAGGCCAGGACGGAGATGGCTGAGTCATGTATATGATGGAGATTATGTCTAAAATAGCTTCATTCCATACCCTGAGGTCTCTTTCCTGGGCTTTCATCCAGGCTACTCCTATTTGTTTCTTTCTGCACAATCATCGGTAAAAGTAACCCATGGTTCCAAACTTCCATTTAATGAGTGTTTATGGTATAATTTGTACTAGTGTTTGATATGCTATGGCTCCTTTCTGCATTGTTAAAAGACTTGGAAGTTTGTGTACAGCCAGGGTGAGATTAGTCTCATTCTTCTTGCTGGTGTTAAGAAAACGTTTACTGGAGTGGCACTCCAGGGCCTAATTCGGACAAAATGGAAACCCTTTGTGAAGGCTTTTTCTCCCTCACTTTGCTCTGAGAAACTGCTGAGCACATTTCAACTGTAAATATAAACTTTAGTGCATTTTAGCAACTTATTAAATCTCTTTTTTCTGAGTTCATTTATAGGTGGAATTCATTAGACTAGAAATGCAGGCCTATGTTTAACAGTAGAGTGCGGAATGTTCAAGTTGGAAAGAACCTTTTTCACGGAAAGTTAGAAGCAAAAGAAATCTTGAAACAGGTTCTTCACCTAGGATTTATTGACCAGGGGCTCCATGAACTTAGATGGAAAAAAGTAGCATATCTTTAGTTAAATGTAACTGTTTTCTTTTATAATACTCTTCTTTTTCATGAAAGCAAAAAGATTATTCTAAGAATAGGTCAATGGACTTCACCAGACTTCCAAGGAGCCCCAGGATGCAAGAAAAGGTCAAGAACCCATGTCTTACAATACAGAATAGCAGAACCAGAAAGGGGCCTTAGAACGTAGGGTGATGGAACTGGAATGAACTTAAAAAACTTATTTCTTCCAGCAACCTCCTTTTTTTAATCAGTTAACAAATATTTTTATTGTGATTTTTCTCAATAGTATTTTGTTTCAATTATGTTATATATAGTTTTGAACATACCTTTATAAGATTTTGAGTTTCAATTTTTTTCTCCCTCCTCAAGGTGGCAAGCTATCTGATATAGGTTATACACATGCAATCATATTACACATATTTCCACTTTAGTCATGTCAGCAACCTCCTTTTAAAGGGAAAGAAAGAAGACTGGTGAAATGAAGGAATTTGCCCATCATACAGCTAGAAAGTGACCAAGTCAAGGAGAAAAATCGGATCTCCCAAGTCCTCATCTCATGGTATTCTACAACACTGCGCTTGAAACAACTGCGGTTGTACAGTAAATGTACATATAAACATATGTAATTTTGTATGAGGCACATAGCAAAAGGAAATACTCTTAAGTGTCATAGACAAAACTTTATAACCTGCTGAAGTTCACTGATTACCCAGTGGAGTGTTTTTGTACTACGCTCATCAGAAAAGAATTATAAGAATAGAAGAGATAACAAAAGGTGGTCTAGGCCATCCATCCACCATCAGATTGTACTTCACTTTATCTAGTTACCTAAGGCAATCCTTTATCATTGTGTAATCTGTTCTTGTCTCTCATGGAGCCTGGTTTTTATGTTCTTCTATTGGTTGGGTTTTTATTTTTAAAGAAAAAAACATAGGTGGCTTGATGGCACATATTGTTTTGCCTCTCGCTGTTTAATCTGAATCTTTTCTGTTGCATCTGAAATCCATTTAAATAAATGTCAGAAGTCATGGTCATGAGGTATCCTAGATTTGAAAGATGTTAGAACTGTAAGGAACCTGAGAAATCCTTTAGTCCAGAAGTGTAACAAAGGTCACAGAGTTTCCGTATTTCTTTCTCCGGTGCTTTCAATATTGCTAAACACTACCGTTCTCTCTCTTAGCCTAAATTGGAATGGCCTGAGTGGTCTGCACTGGTTTATCTTCATGTATTTAACTGATATGAGGTTATTAGTGCATGTCATTGATTCTAATTACCCCATCTCCTAAAAATCATAGGAGAAGAAAGGTGTCTTTAATTAGGGCAATTAAAGAGGAATTGCCCAATTGAAATTATTTCCTTTTGGCGACATAAGGTCAATAGTCTCATTAATTATGAATATGTTTATCCTCCTCTGGGCAATCAGTCTAATTCTATTATGCCTGGGCATTTCCAGCCTCAGTTTTGCTCTCCCTGATAAAGAATATTGAACTTCCATTGTAGTGATGAATGACTCGTGAATAGCGGAATGTGGGCCGTTTATACCACAGCCAAAGAAGCTCATCCTGATTTGCAGCTATTGTGGAAAATGTCAAACAGTGATGAAGAAGCAATTGCAATCTAGTGCTGTTACTAACGTACCCCAGGAGAGGAAACTAGGAGATGTTTCGGGCTTGCATGTTAGAGGTCTTGCTGCCCTGTTGTGCCAGCAACTGTAATTGGGGATAGGCACAGCCTCACAGGTTGTTAGAGCAGAGAAAGTGCCTGGTGGGTGGGAGAGGTAAGTCCATGATAGCTGTCCTCAAGGACTCTTAGACAGAAAAGGCAATAAGTTTGTTCTACATGATCCCAAAGGATAGACCAAGAGCAGAGACTAGAAAGAAAAACTGTCTCGTAAGTAGAGCTCTCCTAACTCAAAAAGGACTGTTTCCTATGGTAGAGAGCTTCCCGTCAGTGGAAGTCTTGCAGATGAGGCTGAATGACCACTTATAGGGATTTTTTTTTTTTGATAAAGTTTTGTTTCTTTGTTGTTCCTGATTCAGAGACTCTGGGATTCTGAAAGTAGAGCAGAAAGGGTTGGGGATTTAGTGGTGTGAATACCAATGCTGGTTCTTGTACTTCCTGGCTGTGTGACCTTGGGAATATGTGTTCATCACTCTGAACCTCAACTTATTCATCTGAAAAATGAGAAGAATAACACTTATCCTATCTACTCGGGTTTATTATGAGCCTGAAATAAGATCATACTCATAAAATACTTTGTAAGTATAAGAAGGGAAATTAATCTAATAGTAGGAAAAAGCTAGAAAATTCTCTAAATACAAATATTATGAATATCTCAGGAGGCAATTGGTTCCCCTGACTAGAAACCTTCAAGCAAAGTTGATTGGCTACTGGTTGAGAATGGTTTTTCAATAACTATCACTTTAAGGTTTCCAAAGTACTTTTATATATTGTTTCATTTGATCCCCTTAACCACCCTGTGAGGTAGATTCTGTGTGTTCCTCCTTCATTGCCAAAGAAGACCACACCATCAGAGAAATAATGACATGACTTGCACTTAACTTTGTTTTGAGTGAGGAAGAGCTGTGCAGGTCATCAACCTCACTTCTCCTCCACAGCCATCTGAATCCAGTGACCAGATATTCATCAGGATGACTGGAGATGACCCAGGATGAGGCAATTTGGGTTAAGTGACTTGCCCAAGGTCAAACAGCTAGTGATCGTCAAGTGTCTGAGGTGAGATTTGAACTCAGGTCCTCCTGATTCCTGCACTGGTAACTCTATCCACTGTACCACCTAACTGTCCCTGAGGTAGGTTCTATTATCACCCCAGAATAAGAAACAATGTGAGAGAAATTTAATCACACAGCTAAGAAAGCATCGGAAAGAGGTCTTCTTAACTCCAAGACCAGCACTCTAACGAATGTGTCACCTTGCACTGACTTTTATTCAGGTAGAGGATAGAGTGGTTTCTAAGATTCCTTCTAAATCTCAATTTCTGTTATTCACTTATACAGTTTCAATATCTATTAAGTACCTTCTCTATGCAAAATATTGTACAAAGTTTTATGTTGAATACAGAGACTGTAGTATCATAGACCTAGAGACATGAGGAACTTCAGAAGCCATCTAACCAAATACCTTTACTTTAAAGACTTGAATGACTTGCCGGAGGTCACAGAAGTAGATATTCTAGTAGGTAGGTTTTAAACTCACATCTTCTGACTCCATAAGCAGTATACTGTTCACTATATTGTGTTTTCTCCACGACATAAAGACAATTATTACCCTTAAAGAAGTTACAGTCTACTCGGATAACCAACATTTTATAGAATCAAAGAAATGTTAGAGTTGGAAGGAAACTCATAAACCATATAGCCCAATACATGCTAGAGCTGATTCTCCTTCTCCATCCTCCTTGAGTGTTCACCCATACCTCATTCAAATGTAGGTTACTTGACAGTAAGACATTTCTCTTTGCAGTTTGTTTGTTTTTCTTTTCATACCTGGCACATAGCTATTACTTAATTCATGCCTACTGACTTGCTGACTCTCCCAGAAGATCACTATGAATGAAGAACTCTGTCTTTCAGGACATCTCCTGCTATATTTCTTTATTTTATTTTCCCTGGACATCAAGTCTAAACCTGGCTTTCTACAATCTCCACTCATGCTCCTTTCTCCCTAGTACCAAGCAGAAAAAGTCCAGTCTCTTGTATGTTGCAGACCTTCAGATATTTGACAGCAGCTGTCATTCATAGACTGGCATCTAACAGCCACCTAAAAGGGATGCCCTCTATAAAATACCTCACAAAATACAGGGATCCAATAGCCATTACTAAAAGATCTCCAATGAGAGAGGAAATCCCACTATTTTTTGAAGCAGCCCATAATTGTTAGGAGGTATGTATATGACTGTGTCTGTGTGTGTGTCTGTGTGTGTGTGTGTATATATATATATATATATATATATATATATATATATATATATATATATATATATATATGTATGTATGTATATATATGTGGGGTATAGTGTATGTGTGTGTGTGTGTGTGAGTGAGGTGGGGTATGGGGGGGTATGCATGTATGTTTGTGGGATAGAGGTATATATGTGGGGGTAGGTGTGGGGGTGTATGTGGGGGGTAGGGAGAGGGGTTTATTTGTGGGGGTAGAGGTGGAAGTGTTTGTGGGGGATAGGGGTAGGAGTGTATGTGTGGAGGTGGCAGTAGGGGGTGGAGGTGTATTGTGGGGGTAAGGGTTGGGTACATGTGTGGGAGTGGCTGTTGCTACTCATTCTGACTTTCAGAAATAAAAAGCGTTAAGTATGAACCCTCTCTCACATGACAGCCCTTCAAGTACTTGAACATACTCCCTCAAAGCTGCCTTTCTTCAGGACTGAACCCCTTGCTCCTCTCCCACCATCCACCCTCCCCATGCTCTCATCATCCTGGTTCCCCTCTGCTGAGTGGTTTCCTGCTTATCCCTGTATTTCCACGAAAGATGCCCTCCAGAAGTGATGTAGCCTTGTAGACAGGGTCTACCCTGAGCAGAAGAGTGCCCAGTGACTGACCAGTCAGCAGTTCTGAACCTGGAGTAAGCCATGGACTTTGTTCAATATATTAAGATCACAGTATTTCAGACTAATTAGTTTCCTTTTTAATCCTATGTATATTATTTAAACATTTAAATCATTTAAACCATGATTCTGAGAGGGGTTTACAAGCTTCACCACACTGATAGCTGAATGGCTCCATGACATATAACAAAGGTGAAGAACCCCTATTATTTCTGGGAACTAGGCCTTTCTTAATACAGCCTAAGGTCACATCGGCATTTTCATTCACTTCTATGCAGCAGACCTTTGTTGAGTGGAAACTTGTATGGCAGGAATACCATGACCAAAAGAATGATGATGATCAGGGATACAAGACAAAAAAATTGGGGAAGAGAAAGAGAGGAAGGAACGAAGGAAGGGAGGAAGGAAGGAAGGAAGGAAGGAGGAAGGAAGGAAGGAAGGAAGGAAGGAAGGAAGGAAGGAAGGAAAAAGAAAGGAAAGAAAGAGAGGAGGGGAGGAGGAAGAGAAGGAGGAAGGAAGGGAGGAAGGAAGGAACATTACACACATATTCCTGCCAATGCTTGCTGGACTTCCCAGCACTGTGTGACCTGCTTGCCTGCCAACACTTGTTTGTTAAGACCTGACAGTGGACTTGATCACATTATATAATTTGACCAAGTTGTAATTTGCATTGTGTGTTTGTTTTGAAAATAATATAATCACTGTGACTTTAACTCTGTTACACAACAGATGAAACATGTATGAATGATTTTTCAAAATTTTCTTCTCTTCTTTCCTTATGCTTCCACCACCCCCCTATTTTTATTCAACACCCTCCAATTATACCAGAGGTTACTACCACTGCCCTGGATCTGGATCATTCTAGAACTCCCCAGGGAGTGGTATTGCCCACTTTGGGAACCTATGACACATGTTCCCTATTTCAACACTAGAGCATTTCTAACAAAATGCTGGAGTGATTTTCTTTTTTTTAATGCTTCCCAGTTTTCTCATCTGAAAGATTGAATTTTATTTCGGAATAGGATTTTGACACAAAATGCAGTATCCTTTCAATACACCTACCATAAGAAGGGCCTTGAATGCCAAGCTAAGGCATTTGGATTTTATTCAGCATCTAAATGTTTCCTCTTTCAACAACAGGCCAGGAGGAGTGAGTGACATTCTTCTCTGAGGCAGAGTTAATCATTGTTGGCTGAACACCACCGCGCCCATCCAGTCTCAAGTCTCCAGTGAGAAGAGGGAAGAGTTAGCCCCATGGACAGGAGGACCTGGGAGGGTGGGAACATGTCACAGATCATCACCCCGGCTTGGCCCACCAGCTCCCTCCAGAGAACAACCAATCAGGACGGGGGATGAAAGAGGGCAGGGTTTGGATTGTCCTTCCAGCACGAAAGGTGTCCCTCTGATTGCAGCCTGAGCGCCAGGAAGGGCAGGTGGTAGGGGCATGCACTGGGAACAGGACAAGGGCTGCTCTTCTGGGACGTGTCCTGCCTCTCAGCCTTTCCCCATCATAGGGGAGAGCTCAGCCAACTCTGGGGAAGTCCACACAGCAGAAATTCACAGAAGTTTGGGTGGACTCAGAGAATGTGACTGAGGGACCTGAATTCCCCACCCTCCCCCATCAGGGGTGTCTGCCTAGCTTCCTTCTCCAGACTTCCCGTCGATGCCTTGCTGCTGAGGTTGTCCGCCATGTCAGGGACTGGGGCGTTATCCTACGCTATTCCTCGCTCCCTCACACCCAGTCACACTTAGTGGATCTTTCCTCCTTTTGTGGAAGGAGTGGAGACTCGACCATCGAGTGGTCCCCCATGCCTGGAAATGTCTCCTTCTCCATGAGAAGGAAGCCGGGTCTCTGACCATTTACCTCCCTGGCTTCCTGTAAGTCTCAGCTAAAATCCCATCTCCTACAGGAAGCCTTCCCCAACCCCTCCCCATTCCAGTGCCTGCCTTCCTCTCAATGATTTCTTATTTATCCCATCTATAGCTTACTATATATATATACATATACTTTCTATATATATATACACACACACATATATATGTATTTGTTAGCACATTGTCTCCTTGATTGAGGGCACCTAACTGGTTCAGTGGAGACAGTACCAGGGCTGGCAATCAGGAACATCTGAGTTAAATCCAGCTTCAGACTCTTATTAGCTGTGTGACCTTGGGCAAGTCTCTTAAACCTGTTTGCCTCAAGTTTCTTACCTGTAAAATGAACTGGAGAAGGAAATGGTAAACCGCTCCAGCAGCTTTACGAAGAAAACTGGAAGAAGGGGTTCTGCGGAGACAGACATGACTGGGATAACCGACAACAAACTCCTCCATTAGACTGTGACCTCCTTGAGGGCAGGGGCTGCCTTTGGCCTCTTTTTGAATCCCTAGTACTTAGGGTAGGGCTTAGTTTGTATTAGGACCTTAATAAATATTTCCTGGATGGGGGCAGGGGGCAGAACAACAGCTGCACCTGGCATCATCCTGGCCCTGGTGGGCAGGTGACCCTGGGTCCAGCGGGGCTCAGTCTCCTGTAGGAGCATACTTCCCACTGTCGGTAATAATAATAAATAGGAAATAACAGCATGAATGAACATGGTGAGCATTTATATTGTCCTTAAAGATCTATAAGGGCCAGCAAGAGGCCAGGGGCTGAAAGGCCAGTCTCTCCTTGAATGGGGAGAATTTCCTACCTGGAGGCTCAGAGCTAATGTGATCCTCCTACTACTTCTGGCCTAAAAGAAGCTCCCTTATCCAACCACTCTGGAGAGCTGTTTGGAACTCTGCCCAAAGGGCTACAATAATGTACATACCCTTTGACCCAGCAATATTGTTTCTAGGACTGTATCCCGGGGAGATCACAAAAATGGGAAAGGGTCTCACATGTACAAAAATACTTGGATCTTCATAGAAATGCAAGGTCATAAAAAATAATTCCCAATGCTCTTTTAAGGCAAAATGCCTTCCACATTCAGAGAAAGAACTACGGAATTCATTCGCAGAATGAAGCAGATCATTTTTGTGTGTGTGTGTATGTGTATTATGACTTGTAATATGATTTCTCCCATTTATTTTAGTTCTTCTACACAGCATGACTATAGTGAAAATGTATTTAACAGGAATGTATGTGTAGATCCTATATAGAATTGTATGCTGTCTTGGGGAGGGAGGGGGGTGGTGGAGGGTAAGTAGGGGGAAAAAAATCTAAGTTTTATGGTAGTGATTGTAGAACATTAAAAATAAAAAAATAAAGCTCCCTTAGCTGCAGAAGAGGGACCTTTATGTGGCCCCTGGGTTTAGGAGGAGCTCACTATGGAAGCACAGTGCTACAGAGGGAAGCCAAGGTCTCTTCAGAGGCACAAGGGAGGGAGCATTGCTTTTGTTCAGATTATATCCCAAGCACCACGCTAAGGACGGCACTTCCACCATGAGGGACATGAAATGCTGAGGCAGAGAAGGCAGATGAGTCATCTGTGAGAGGGACAGGGAATAGGCAGGTGGGCCTGGTTCCAACAGTGTGGAGGGGGGTGAGGTATGAAAAGGGTGACCAGCTACCAAGGGGCCAGGCTGTGAAGGGTCATCAAAGCCAAACAGAAGCCTTGGTAGTTGAACTGGGAGTGAGTGGGAGATGACTGAGTCAGGGCTATGAGAGTGGGATCTGCACAATGGCTTGGCTTTGGGGACTCTTGAAGGGTCCCACCACCCTGGCTCACCATGAGTACACAGGATTGGAACAAGTGAACAAGTGAAGGTTTTCCAGCCATAAGGACAGAGATATCTTTTTGCCCCTGAGTTCAAGGAAAGCAATTGACTTCAGGCTGCTTGGACCCTGGGGTGGGGGAGGGCCTCAGTGGAGCTACCTCAGTCTCACCTTGCCATAATAATCCCAGAACCTGGGGGTCAGGGAGGGTGGGGTGCAGCAGTCTTCACTCTTCTCTGGTCTCAGGTGCCCAGAAGGTATGGAGATGCTTCAAGGATGTACCAAGACAGTTGACACGCAGTGTGAGGGATCTGGCACAGGTATGGTGAGGCAGTAGGTCTGTTCCCTGTCAAAGTGCACCTGAGTGTCCTCTGGAGCCCTGCAGTCAGTCAGGAGGAGGGCCAGAGCACTCCTCACCTCATTGCTGCCCATTAGTTGTGCAGGGCCCAGAGCCACAGGCTACACTGTCTGCCCACCTGTGTCCTAGAACCCCCATCTCAGAGCAAGAGGGTCCTCAGAGAAAGCTACCTCCCTTGGTAGGTATGGAAGCCCCACCTCCCATCCCTAGAGAGCCCTAAAGCTGGAGGAAGCCTCAGGGGCTGACCAGGCCAGAGGTTTCATGACTGCTGAGGAAAGAGATGACCTGACTTGCCCAAGGTTCCTGATGTCTGAGGCAGGATTTGAACTGAGGTCCTCAGCCTCCAAGTGGAGGCCCTGTTTCCAGGTTACTTTGCTCCTTCAGGGAGGTGGATTTTGGCTGTCAGTCTGCTGTAAGAAACCTGGAAAATGAAGCTCTTAGCCTTCTTCCAGAGGAAATGGTTCCAGGAGCAGCCTGGGGAACTGTTGGGAGCTCCCCTGTAAAGGAACTGTTCCAGGCCCAGTGGTTGTGGCCAGGCCTTCTCCTCCCTATACTTGTGTGTCTGGGTCATGTTTAGACAGGACCCAGTAAGGCCTGGAGCCTTGGCAGTCATCTCTTCCACCTCACTCCCCCAACCCAAGGGCCCATGACCCACTGAAAGCAGAACCATGATTTGAACTCAGGTCTCTAGACCAGAGTTCCACTTGGCCACAGTGACATGTTCATTCTCCTCCTTCCAGGTATCACCTCCAGAGGAGACTCAACCACTGTCAGAGGTAGGAGGGAAGGAAGAGATCAGCTCAGGACATGTGGCCTTTATCCTTTCCTTCAGGAACTCATTCTCTGCTTTTCCCTTGGTAGAAGACCCATAGGACTGGATTGTGAGGCTAGTGCCTTTCGTTTTCATTTTGGTTGTTATTCTCATTGTTGTAATTTCTCTGGGTTTGTAGATGCTACAAGAAACGGAAATGGCAAATGAGGCCTTTGGTGAGGGAGGGGTCAGGGTGCTTGTGACTTCCCCTACTTTGTTTGATTTTGGGGTTGGGAGTGGGAGCAAGCAGGAATGTATTTTGTAAAAATTCATCTGGTCCCACTCTGTGCTGGAGAGAAGTCTCGTTCCTGCTCTTTGGAGGGAAGTGGAGGGAAGGGAGGAGAGTCAGAGCTGGAGTTGAAGGTTTGGAAGGTGAAATGGGGAGTTTTCCTTGGAGCTCCTGTTTGTCTCTGGAGGGTCCTGGTGGACAGGACCATCCAAGGATGCTCCATGGGCACCTCCCACTGGCTGAGCATTCAACATGGCACCTGGTTTTAGGGTGATGGCCAGGAGGCTCACTAGGGTTGGGAACAGAATGACCCCTATGGAGAGACACAAAGGGAATTCTGGTTTGTCAGAAGAGTGGGAGGGCATTGCGGCTGGAAAGGGACCCCAATGGTGGTTGATCCCAGGGCAACCTGTATGCTAAGCTCCATGAGTGCCCGGGTCAAGGTGAGGTGCTTTCTGGCCCTGGGCATCCCATCCAGGGTCTCTGGGTGTTCCCTTAAGGTGACCCAGTCCATCCAAGGACAATATCCTCCTCACTGTCCCAGATGTATTTTACTTTGGATCCCAGTATCTTAGTGGCACTACCTCTCTTGCTGAGGGGGGAGACTCATGGTCCTTTTCTCCCCTTTCTTTGTAGCTCACTTGGCATGGATGACAGAAGGGTAAGTCAGGGTCTCTAATCTGTGCAGCTGTGGTCAAGGGAAATCTAACTGGAGCTAGGTTGCCTTAGGGCCTGCTGAGAGGAGGCCCTTGATGACTTGGGCACCTGCCTACGTCCTTGTCCAACATTCCTGCCTTCTCCCCTGCCCCCCCACCTCCAGGTCACATTCTTCTCTGGCCCCCTTCTGGGGGTAGGACAAGTCTCAGTGGGGTAGGAGAGGACTTTTCTTGTGCGTGGCAGCAAGGGGCCAGGTCTGATTTGGGTTGGGGCCCGGCTGTCAGACCAGAGGTCATTTTTCCTCTGCTGACTCTTCACCCTAGGCCTCTGGCTTTAGCCAGGCTGGTTCTGGGGGCCCTTAGCTCATGATGCCAAAAGAGGAAAGATCTGTCCCAAATGGCAGCTGGCTTTGGAGTGGCCTCCTGGCATCAGCCTGGGTGGCTGTTAGTCACTGGGCCAGGTTCATTTTCAGGAGAGGTGGTGATCTAAGCTCATGAGAATGGTTGTGTTTCTTTTGAAAGAAAGAAATCTCTAGCTCATTTGTCCTGAAGCCCATTTGTGATGGGGTCACTGTACTGTACACAAAGCTGGCACTCCCCAGTGCCACTAAAGAAGTCTACTCTTGCTATCCTGGCATTCCAGGCTCCCCACAGGCCCACTGCTCAGCCTCTGCTAGGCCAGATGCCTCCCCTCCCTAGCCTCCAAGCCTCTGCTCAGGCCAGTGCCTAGGCCTGGGATTTCCTCCTTCCCTACCAGGGTCAGCTCAAACATGCAACTGCCTTCCCAAGAGCAGTTCCTCCTGCCCAAGACCCTGACAGGGGGCTACTGGACCACTCCAAGGCATTCCCTCCATTGGTCTGGGCCAGAATCATTCGTGGACAAGGGTCCTCTCCCCTGCCCAAGCTTCCTGTTCACCCTGGTGTCTTTTCTCTGAAACTGGCTTTGAAATGACTTGTACAGCTTTCCCAGGAGCAGCCATTCCAGTAATTACAGCCATGGTATTGTTTCAGTCCGTGGATGCGTCCTAATTGAAGACGCAGGCAGCAGTCTCCACAAGCCCAGAGTCAAGGAGCCAGAGCCTTGAAATGGTGACATCCCTTCACCCCTCTTCTCCTAGTAACCCACCCCCCACACACACCCCTGTAGGGTGGAGTCCTGAGTGGGAATCCAGATACAATCTGCCCATGCAGTTCTACCTGCCCTATCTGGCCTTTAGCAGCTGTCACAGTTGGCGTGCAGTGAGCAGTTAGGCTGAGCTGTTAGTCGTGGTAGGAGCCCTCAGACAGTCTTGCTATATCTGGGCATGCTGAGGCCACAGTACTGGTCTAAGGGTAGGGGGTGGCTTTTTCACAGTCTTGAACCTCCCCTACCCCACAATCCAATGGCCAACCTGATGCCTGGTCAGGGATTCTCAGCCACCATGTCCACTGTTGCAATCATCCCACACCTCCAATCTGTTGGCAAATCTTGTTTTCTGCAGATGATTCCCCTTCTCTTTCCTCACAGAATCCCTCCTCATCCTATCTCTGATCTCCTCACCTCTCAGCTGGAACATCATCCTCCTTGCTCTCGCCCTGACCCCTGTAGAGAAGGCTGCTATCTATTTATTTTTCAAGGCAATTGGGGTTAAGTGACTTGTCCAAGATCACCCAATCTGTCTGAATACGGATTGAAACTTAGGTTATCCTGATTACAGGCCCAGTGCTCTATCTTCTTTGCCACCTAACTGTCCCTTGCTTTTGGAGCGATCCCTGAGCTTGGGCAGGCACCATCGGGCCCAGACACTAAAACCTGCATGAAAGGACTCTGTCACTGGACAGCCTTGCCTCACTGATGCTGTTAGGTCTCACTTATGTTACAACACTACACTCTTTGAGTCTTTGTTTAGCTACAAGTATATAAATCAAGGTTCAGCAACCCTACAGCAGGTCCCCACCATGAAGGGCCAAGCCCTAGCTCAGATGTCCTTGCTTCCAAACTGTTTCTCTCCCTCTGACATTAACCTGCTGTTGGATTTCTCACTGTCCTGTGTCCACCCTGCTCTGTTCAGCTCCGGACACCCAAGAGTTAGAGGCCAGTTGGGCCAGCTGACACTTTCTGCTTTTAAATGTTAATTTAAAGGCAATTCTTCTAATTCACTGGACCCCATCAGCTAGCTAAGTTCAGAGGACTGAGGAAGCCCTCTACCTGCTTCCTCAGAGATCTCAGAGCCACAAGGTGCAAGGCACAAATCTGTATTAAATATGCTTAAATATTGTTTTAAATATGAATGTTTAATAAAATAGACAAAATAATTGACAATTTGAAAGTATTACCGAATTTTAAAAATTTCAACATTAGCTACAAAGATATGCCACAGAAAATCAGGACCTATAAATCATTTGCAATTTGCATATCTTAAAAGAATTTTAATTTTTTTTTGGGGGGTAGAACTTACAGAAAAATCAAGTCTTTAAAATTTATTCTCATACCCAACTTTGTCACAGCAAGACTTCCCAACAAATCCCCAAATAATAAATATCAACTTCTAACAAAATAACATCCTGTCTCTGTCGAGAAGTAGTAGGCTAGGGGTCCAGAGTCAGGTAGGAGGGTTTTATTTCTGCCTCTGTATCCCAGTGCATAGGCACAGTGATAGTCCCATGACAGGCAAATGTCCAAGAGGTGGGTGCTGCTGTCTGACGATCACGACTCCTTGGAGGAGGAGTGGAAGTTGGCCACAGAGCTCTTGCAAGTAACTGTTGAGGTGAGGGGTAAGAACAGGGAGCAGATGTGCTTTTTTTAGAGGGTTTTTACATGGTCCTCACTTTGTGGCATCTGTCTGTCCCTGGCTGCGATGGGGCCACTTCTGGTCGGCTATGTTGGTTCCATGCTACTTGCCCTGCTTTCCTCTGCTTCCAGAGCTCTGGAGAAGGGGCTGGGCGCTGGCCCTGCTCCTTCTTCTGCCAGGAGGCAGGTTTGACAGCGGCCATTGGTTTCCCGATAAGCTTGTCCATGCTTCCTCCTTACGCACAAGTCATGAGCCCATACCTGGCATCGGTCACACTGTGGCTGAGGGGCACAAACACACATTGACTGAGTCCAGCAGCAGTAGGCACAGAGGGCTGGTAGCCACTGAGTTAGTTGAGCTCCTGTGCCTTGCCCTGCCTTCTGGGACTCCAGAACCCCTCCACCCCCACAGCCCGGACCAGTTTCTTGTTTGGGACCTTGGAGATGCCTCCAGAAGGGTATGAAAGCCAAGGGCCACACTCATGTCAGTGACAGGAGGCAGGATCTACTCACCACAGGAAACACATCATCCTCCTCCTCAGCGGAAAGCCTATTACAATACAAGCACGTGTCCTTGCCTCTTAGGGCTTTCACCGGGGAGTCCCTCTTGCTGTCCGGGGGACCCTTCGGGGCCTCTGGGGCACATGGGGAGGGGGGCCAATTTTCACCAGGGGCAGAGGAGGTCTCTTGCAACTCAACATCCTGGCTACTCACATCCTCCTTCTCTTCCTCCTCCTCCTAGAGTGCAGAGGGGAAGAAATCTGGGGATCAGGACAGTTTTCTCTAGAAACAGCCCACTCCTCTGTGCTTGGCCCATCTGGTCCTCCTGACGAAGGTGGAGCTATGACCATAGCTAACCAGCTGGTTCTTTCCCCACTTGTTCAAGAGTTTTTCAGTTGTGTCTAACTCTAAATGACCCCATTTGAGGTTTTCTTGGCAGAGACACTAGAGTGGTTTGCCATTTCCTTCTCCAGTTCATTTTACTGATGAGGAAACTGAGGCAAACAGGGGGAAGTGACTTGCCGAGGGTCACATAGTAAGATGACGAATGTGTTAGTAGGAGATCCAGGGCAGAGGTGACAGGGCCCAGAAGAGACCCAGAGTGGCCCAGGAACATTCATGAAGGGACCCTGTCCCCAAGCACCCCCTCACAAGCTGTGAGCCCCTCCTCCCTCCTTCTCATGCTTATCACTCACTGACCAGTTGAGCTGGCCTCTGTTCACAGAATGTGCCCATCTACACAGCCTAGAGGGGCCAACCAAAACCTCCACAAGTCCCTTACATAGTCTGAGGGTCTGTTCTGAAGGAAGAAAACTTCATCCAAGTGTTGGTCCCAGTCTGTTGGGTTTGCTGTCAGCACCAGGGAAAGAAGCCTGGAATGAAAGGGGGGCAGGCGGGTTTGGGATGGATGCATGGTTGGATGGATGGATAGACACACACAAAGAGCAGGCCAAGTTTTGGCTACAACCAGGCTTTCTGCATACAGGACCTCATTACTCCAAGCCCTCCCAGGGAAGGTGGGAGCGCAGTCAATTTCCTTTGGACATGCACATTTAGGCAGACAGTCACCCTTTTCAGGACCACTCACCCCTCCTGGGACCAGCCACCCCTCCTGGGACCTATAGGGATCCAAGGAGAAGGCAATGGAAGATGATACCCTCCTCACTCCTCAACCCTGGCTCACCTCCTCACAAAAGCCTTGGAGACCTCTAGGAACCCTTCTGTTTGAGGATTGTATTCAACAACCAGGTTACGTGGTATTTTCAAGGCAATTTTCAAAATTTTATTTAGCTGAAAGGATAAGACCGAATAAATAAATAAATCACATGTGAGAAGCAATAGACCTTACAGACACACTGGAATTTCAGGCATACACTTCAGCCACTGAGAGACATTGGCCACGCCGGCAGGGGCCGGGGGTGGGGATGGAGACTCCCCCAGGGAGAAGTTCTGAGTTTCAAGGAATTGACCCTAGACCCAAAAGAAAATCTAATCTCTTCCTGGATACCTTGGATGATGGGGAACCCATTACCTTACATACAAAGGAACCCTGTGGACTGTGAGGATATCTGCCAGTGTTATCTCTGTTAGCAGAGTTAACATGTCCACCCCTTCTGTCAGTGCCCCGGGAGTTCTGGGGCTCCACAAAGGCAGGGAGCCATTCCAGCCCCTTTATTTCTTGTTGTCAGCTCTGGAAGGAGGCTTTTGGAAGGAAAATAACGTGAAAAGTCACATTCAAGCCAACCCCAACAACACTCCAAAGCACTAATTGGAGAACTGCGAGAATAAGAAACAGTTCGAAGATTCCAATCAGATAGCCCAAGATGACAAAAGTGGAAAACAGAAACTGTGGGAAGAGCCATCAGGTACACTGGTACATGGTTGGTGGAGCTATGTGTGTGAGACAACCATTCTGGAAAGCAATTTGGAACTAACTATGCCCTCTGTCACTCAACTGTGCATCCTGTTGATCCAGTGATATCACCCACACTAGGTCTGAACCTCCAAAGACAGCAAAGAAAAAGGGAGAGGACCTATGTGTGCCAAGTATTTAAAGGGCCTCTTTTCATGGTGGTCAAGAACTGGAAACACAAGGGGATGTCCATCCCTTGGGGAGTGGTTGAACACCTCATGCCATTGGGATGGTATTTCACGAAATAAAAAAGGGATCATTTCAGAGAAACCTGGGAAGACTTGAAGGAGGTGAGAATTAAAATGGCACCAGAACAAGAATTGTCTTCAGGGAGTCCAATAATGAAAATGCCAATGTGGCAGCTGACCTCAGGTTAAGTGCTGTGGCAAGTGCCACGAATGCCAAGTGCATGCCTGTCAGGACAGAGGAGGACAAAGCCTTTGCTGACTCAGCCAAGAGGTGGGGGCCCACAGCTATGAGATACCGTATACCCACACCTGACAGGATGCAGTCACAGAGGCTGCTTGGATTTAGCTGCTTTTGTCTCTTGAGGAGGAAGATAAGTGGGGTAGATGGAGGGCATCCTATATAATGTAACAAAACCACCGAGGCTCCCTTGATTTTGCTTTGTTGAGTTACCCAACCTGGGTTCAAGTCAGAGCTCTGCTACTACCTGAAAGCCTTAGTCTTAGGACTTTAGATTAAAGCTCCAAGGTCATCCAAACCACCTCCCTCATTTAACAGATGAGGAACATGAGGCCCTGGGCTGTGCAAGGCGGATTGGAGGTCAGTGTCAGAGGCAGGATTTGAGCCTGGCTCTTCTCTCTCCCCACCGTGATGTCTGCCTCAGTTTCTTTCTCTGTAAAATGATTGGGTTAGGTGATAGGGAGGAGCTCTGTGGTCCCTTTCCAACTCTGGAGCCCAGGACATCACTACTGACCCCAGAATCTAACAGATTCTGGCTTTTGAGCCTTTGCTTATGTACTTCCCTTTACCCAGGACACCATTCCTATTCTTGGCTTATCTAAAGCCTGCACATCCTTTGGAGCCAGCAGGCTGTACGCTACCCTTTCTGTGAGGCCAGCCCTGACCACCCAAGAGGCATCTGCCTGACAAAGCCTGCTACTGGGTCTCTCAGCCACCCTCCTCAGGCACAACGCTGACCAACCATGGCCCTACCCTGCTCATGGAGCTCTACTAAACCCTTCACTATCAATCCTTCCCTGCAGCTAGGGGGTGACACAGTGCAGAGCGCTGGGCCTGGAATCAGGAAGATCAGAGTTCTAATCCAGTCCCAGGCACTGGTTGTGGAACCACTTGCAAGTCAGTTTGCCTCAGTTTCCTAATCTGTAAAATGGGAACAACATCCCCTCCCTCTCAGGGCTGTTGCAAGGATCCAAGGAGACAGTATCTGTAAAGCTCTTAGCACAGTGTCCAGCAGCCAGCAGGAGCTACATAATTAATTGGTAGCGGTGATTCTTTCACATTTCTCACTCCCTGGAACCACATACTCCTTGATCCCAGCCAGTGCCTCCTTCCTTGCCCATGACATCTCCTGCCTCCATGCCTAGAATCCTCTCCCTCCTGGACCTCCCTTGGCAGAGTCATCTCCTTCCTTCCAAGGGGCTGTCCTGATCCCCCCCCCAGTTCTGCTTCCCATCCTGGAAGCTACCTCTGGTGGTTCAGCGGTGCACATTCCCCCCAGGACTGCTGGCTGCCCCCAGGATGACATCCAGATGCTTGAGGGCAAGGAGGATCGTCTGGGCATCCCCTGCAAAGGGTCCTGGAGTAGACTTATTGAATTGACCACGCTGAGTCCAGGGCCTCATTCCCCATTTCTCTGATCACCTTTGAACAAATGCTCCTTTTTTCACTTGTCACTGCTGCCCTGACCCAGGCTCAAGCTTTGCCCTGACAGCTGCTGTTGTCTGTGGGGTGGGGCACCTTCCTACCTTCAGGATGAAGCTGCCCTGCTGAGTACTGAAGATCCCTTCAGGTAAGCCAAACCTCCTCACCAGTTCGAGGATGGACCTGCAGGTCTCCTCGGGGGAGCAGGTTTGCAGAGGTGCAGCATGTACCGACTTTGTAAAGTAGTCGGTAGCCACAAAGGCAAAGCGTGCTCCCCTGGCGGTCTGCTGCAGGGGCCCAAACAGTTGTAGGCAGACAAAGCTGAAAAGTCCCTTTTCCTATGGGAGGGAGAGAATGGATGAGGAGCAGGAGGGAAGGCAGAGTCCAGGTGGTGGCTCCATGCTCTCAAGACGGGTCTCCATAAGGATGAAGAAAATGTTCAGAAGTCACCTGGGCAGGCACAGAGATCATGGATGCCCAGGGGGAGCCACATGGGGAAGGGAGGTAGGAAGCCTGGGTACTGGGTACAACTGGGGAACGAATGTGGAAGTCTATACAGACAAGGAGAAAGGGGTTGGGGGAGTGTCAACTCTGTACCCTCACTCACTGAACTGATCAAAAGGAGAGAAGAAAGCACCTCCACCCAGCTGGGTACAGAAATACATGTCACTCAGCAGGGAAACCACAAGGAAGGGGTGAAGGAGGGGGAGATAAAAGGAGGGACTAGTCCTGAGCAAAACCCACTTTTAACTAAAGATGTGCCAAAAGACTCATGATGAAACAAACAACCCAGCTCTGCCCAGTGCTGATGGCCTAGAGGTGCCAGTCCAGACTCCTGGGCATTTGTCGTTTGACATGTTGTAACGGGGACTCTGTTTTACTTCTCTCTCATTTAGGGGAAAGGGAAGAGATGAAGAGAGAGGTTGACTGAAAAAATAAAATAAAAAGATGAAGAAACGCAGCTCTAGGGACTCTTAGCTGTCCTAAGAGTCTCAGTCAAAACAGAAATCATTCCCCAGCCTCCCCCTGAGGCAGCCATAGCTCCTGGACATCCAACAGTACCTGGGGCACTAAGGAATGAAGATGAGCCCTGCTTTCTTTCTGAAGGTCTCCAACTGATTCAGCTTCCTGCAAACAGAGTACCAAGCAGTGAGTGCCTTCAGCCCAGCCCTTGCCCCCAACTTCCAGGTAGGGGAAAAAAGCTCCCGACATGACATGACTGATCCCAGACCCAGGGCAGGGGACCCTGGGACCCTTCCCCCATTTGTCCCATTTCGGGCCCTCCAGGGGGACCTTGGGAAGTCTTGAGTTCCCTCATGCTCCCCCTGCCAAGAGGGTACTCACCAGGGCAGCCTGGGCTGCCATCCTCACTCTTTTATCTTGGCAAGTCTTACACCTCTTGATCTTTGAGTGAAGAGAGCACAAAGTTTCTGAGTCAGGGTAGGAAAAGAAAGGGGACCACTGTCTCCAGCCAATGACCTTCCCACCCCCACCCCTTCACATCCTGATGAGGGCACAATCTGGTCAGGCTCTCTGCACACAGCAGCTTGGGTTGGCTAAGTCTCTCTGACCAGTTTTATTCCTGGGGAAAATGAAGCTGGATGAAACCCCCAAAAGAGGAGGGGAGCTGCTTCAAAGGTGAGCCTTTTTGAGTACCCATGAGCTTGTGGCCCTCCCACCTCTAGTCTCCCAATTACCCAAGCGCCCTTGAGCTACCTCCCATCTCTGGACCTTAGGCTTTCTCTCTGGTTCTATAATCTAAGTTTCTATGACCTTTCAGAATCAAGCTAGTCAACCTTCCATTTGGTCACCCAAGGCCCAAACCATGACTTGTGAGCAGAAGTCAGAAAAGTGTGATGTTGGCCAGGCCAGTTAAAATCAGAGGATCCTATTTAGAGCTGATACGGACCTAAGAGGCCATTGAATCCAAACTCACTCATTATCTAGGAAACCGTGGCTGAGACATGGCCAATGACCCAGTCGGGGGGTTCTGAATTGTGACGCCATATCCAGAGCTCTATCTACTGTGCCACCCAGCTGCCCAACATGAGTGCAGACCCTGACCTTCCCTGCATACAACTTGAAGGCTATTCTCTCATTAACTACTCCTACCCATTTTCGGGCATCAACAGACACCCCCGGCCAGTAGTATTTCTTGCTGAGGTTGGCGCAGGTGTATCTCATGCCATAGTGCCTGTCTTCAACAACATGGGCCTCCCAAAAAGCCTTTATCTTCTCCATATCACTGAAGAGAAATTTCTGGTTTTGAGTTTTGCCCTGACGGTAAAGGATACCCTCTTAAAAGAGAAAAAGAAATAGGGTTTGAATGTCACGTGGCAGTGTTCTATCTTCCCTCCCTTTCTCCTTCCCTCCCCCTGGGCTCCTAGACCACCACCCCTCCCTGACCACCACCCCCCCCCCCCCGGTTTTCAGGCTCTGTCCTTGGTCCCCTTCTGGTGTCACTTATCAACTCCTATGGGGTCGAGCATCACCCCTATTCAATCAAAACACTCTCTAAGTACTGTGCGGGAGAGAAAGTCCCTGCCCTCAAGGGGCTCCTCCTTGAGCCAGGGTCACCAACAGGACAAGAAATGCTCCCTGCAAAAGATGGTCCCTTGAGCCAAGTCTTTTTTTTTTCTTATCTTTTTTAAAAATTACTTTGTTTTCAGTGTTCTACAATCACTTCCATATATCTTAGATGTTTTTCCCCTCCCTCCCTCCCCCTTGAGCCAAGTGTTGAAGGAAACCAGACATTTCACAAGGTGGTAGCAAGGGGGATGCATTCTGGGTACAGAGCTCATCCAAAGACACAATGCCCTAAATGAGACATCCTCCTGGATGGATAACAAGAAGACTGGAGAGGCTGTGGATTGCTCGAGGGGATGACTTCTTAACAAGGCTGGAAGTCTGGGGAAAGTTTGCAAGGCCAAAGAAGAACTGGCATTTTACCCTGGAAATAAGAGGAAGTTGATAGAGTTGACTGAACAGGGTTCAACCCACAGTTTATGAAAAGCACTTTGGCTCCTGTGTGAAGGAGCCCAGATGGGTCGAATCGTGACCAGCTACATCGAGATGAGAATTATACCCAGAAGTTTTGTCTTTCATGCTTTTTCAGAGGGAGGTAGGATGGTGAGAAAATAGATCTTGGCTAGAAAATAAAACTTCATTTAAAAAAGTAAGTGAATGAAATCAAACAAAAAAACAAGGATACAACAGAGAGAGGAGAGCACAGGCCAGATCTCTGAGGGATGTGGACAGCTGGACTGTGAAAGAATAGTCAGGGAAACCCAAGGGGTGAGGAGGGAGTTATCTGTCCACAGAGTCTGAGGCAGAAGATCCACACAGGAGGCAAGACTGAGAAGAGACTTGCTGGGGGCCTGGAGAGCACAGCTCCAGTCAGCTAAAAAGCAATTACTATGAAGTGCTCCCTAAACTGGAGACAGAAAGGCAGTCTGGGGGGTGGTACACCATGAGGAGGTAAAGAGGTCAGGGGTCCAGAAGGCAAGCTTTCTGGGGAAGTTTGGTCGACATTGAAGACTGAGATGTGGGGTCTGGGGAGGCTGAGACTGACGAGCCTGGCAATGAGAAAGAAAAGGGATAGGTGGATAAGCAAGGGGGTGGGGGTAGTGTTCAAAATGAGGTACATGGCCCTTGTGGAGGGGAGGCCACCTCTTCAGTGGAGACTCTGCTAAATCACAAGCAGGTTCCCCAATAGCTAAATGGCCAAAGGATGTGAACAGGCAGTTTTCAAAGGAAGAAATTAAAGCTATCTATAGTCATATGAAAAAATGCTCTAAATCACTTTTGATTAGAGAGATGCAAATCAAAACAACTCTGGTACCACATCACACCTACCGGATTGGCAAACATGACAAACAGGAAGATGATAAATGTTGAAGAGCTGGAACACTAATTCATTGTTGGTGGAGCTGTGAGCTGATCCAACCATTCTGGAGAGCAATTTGGAACTATGTCCAAAGGGCTACAAAATTGTGCGTACCCTTTGACCCAGCAATATCACTCCTAGGACTGTATCCCAAAGAGATCACAAAAAATGGGAAAAGGGTCCCACACGTTCAAAAATATTTATAGCAGCTCTCTTTGTGGTGGCCAAGAACTGGAAATTGAAGGGATGCCCATCAATGGGGAATGGCTGAAAAAACTGTGGTATATGAATGTAATGGAATACTATTGTGCTCTAAGAAATGAATGGGAAGACTTCAGAGAGGCCTGGGAGGACTTATACGAACTGATGCTGAGTGGAAGAAGCAGCACCAGGAGAACTTGGTGCAGACGAAGGTGAAAATGTATACAGCAAGAATGTATGTGTAGAACCTGTATAAGATTGTACATTGTCTCTAGGAGGGAGGAGGGAGGGAGGGGAAAAAAATCTAGGATATGTGGTAGAACACAGAAAAAAATAATAATAAAAAAAAAATCACAAGCAGAGACTTAATGGATATTTGGTAAACTGAATTCAGCACCAAGGGTCTAGTTCAGTTCTGCCACCCCTCAGCCAAGTTTCAGTGATCTTGTCTGCAAAAGTCTTTTGGTTCCTCAGTAGATACTGACCTGTCAGGAAATAATTAGCAGACTTTTGGAGGTACTGTCTCGTTAGTGTTTCCAGGGAAGATGTTCCCTCCAGGAAGTTGTCCCGATAGACTGGTCCCTGGGAATCCAGACACTGTGCAGCTGGGACCTGGGTAGGGCTTTCAGTTGCTGGACTCACCTGCTCAACAGCATTTCCTGTGCCAGCCATGGCCAGCAACTGGCCCTCTCTGGGTGAGGCAGACAAAACAAGCTTCCTAGGGTCTGGCCCTGCCTTGCCCCCAGCCCCTACCCGCACTCCTTTCCCCTCCCTCCTCCCACTCTCAGGTCTTTTTGTTTTCAGTGAACAAACACCCCAGTCTAAGATTCCCCAAAACACCTGAACCAAGTCCACCCCACCATGAATAGGAATGGCCGCATCATATCTGGTACCTGGAAGAACCCCAGGAAGAGGGCAGCAGTGAGTAACCCCGTTTAAGGAAGAGAAAACTGAGGCTCAGAAGGGAAGGGACTTGTCTGTGGTCCCAGCAACGACTAAGTGTTTTGGGTAGAATTTAAAGTGAGGGTTCCATGTCCATCTTTATGTATGGAGCAGTAAGGCCAGAGGTATCCTTGGGAAGGGCATCCCTCCATTCCACGGTCTGTCTGTGCATCTAGTAAATGATTTGTCTGTAGATACCCAGACCTGAATTCTCTGTTTGGCAATGAATCGGCAGATATTTAATAAGTGCCTACAGTGTGCTGGCAGCAGGGATAAGCTGGGAATACAAAGAAAGACAAACTGAAAGCCACTCCGTAGCCCCAAGCTGGGAAGATACAGTGAGGAAGCTACTAGGTCAGATCTCCCACACCTGGCAGATGGAGGTGGAGTACCCCCGGGGAAGGGGAAGGGGCAGGGGCAGGGAAAGAGAAGAAAGGTTTCCAGAGAAAGGGAGTCTCAGAGGATATAAACTTGGGTTAACTGGGAGGAGGGTGGTGCCCTCCACAGTAACAGACAATTAAGATATTAAGCAATTTGTTTAGTTTGAGGTGAAAAAATGAGTCATTCAAAAGGAGATGGACAGGATGCTGGGTGAGTCCAATTCAAGTCCAGCCTCTGACACGTACTGGTCCAGCTCCTTGCGGGAGGGAGGGGGGCCCAGTGAACTCTCAGGCCTGCCCCTGTTCTTGAACTGGACGGAATTCTCCCAACTGGCGGCTAAGCAGAGTTCTCCCTTTAAGCTATTCAGCTGAGAAATGGCCAATATTTTGTCAGAACCTGGTGGTAATAAATTGCTGGCATTTTAAAGTGTGTTTACACCTAGTTTACGTCATGTATACTCTATTTGTAAACAACTGCAAATTTTGGAGATGGTCTGGTTTGCTCTTTTAAGCTATCTTATTCGAATGCATAAAATGTGGCATGGTTTTCAAGCAAAAAGGCAGGCGGGTCCAGCACAGGGCTAGGAACAAGGGAGAGACTACCTAGACCCTTCGTGTTCTATTCCCAGCACAGACCAGGCAGTATTGGCATTGGGGACGCCCCTCCCCAAGCCCAGGACAAACTTGGTTGTAAGCCAGCTGGCTGCTGGGGTCTGGAGGAGGGGCAGGGGTCTCCAGGGGCTACTCCAAGTCCTGTCAGTCATCACCTTCCCATTTCTTCAGGGCACAGGGTGCCCCAAAGATTTTCACAGACTATTTTTCCACTGGACTTTATTACTAGGGACAGGGGTCGAGGAAGGGTATGGGTATTGTTTCATTATTAAAATGAGGTTCAAGAAAGGGGAAATGGCTGGCATCAAAATCTTACACCAAAATGGAAATGTGGAGAGAGTGGTCTACACACACCCCCAGGAAACAAAACAAACAAGAGACAAGAAACTGTCCATCCCAGACGACATCCTCCAGGGAGGGTGTGAGCAATGACTCCTTGCTTGGGTTTCCGCCTATTAGGGCACCAGGAGCACATCAGAAAGGAGAGGGCCCTGGCATGCCCGGGCAGACTCCAGACCAACTGGGAACGTCAGAGATGGCCTCCTGACCCAACCCAGAGGTGTCGGGGATGTCCAGGGGCTGTATCCAAAGTGACCTTGGCCCTCCCAGAAGGCTGGCTGGTCACTTCTGAAGTCTTCCTAAAGGAAAGTTCTGGTAGAGGCTATTTCCCCAAAGGGGATTTGGAGGGCCTTTCCCCCTACAATCCAGTTGCTAACCATACTTTCGGGCTCTGTTCCTAGGAGAATTTGCTTATCTGGGGTCACACACCCTCCCACCCCCACTCCTAACAAAGGGCAGGGGGGAGGAGGGACAGATACCAACTAGTAGGTGATTTAAATAACTGTAGAGGAGTAGTGATGAGTCAGAGGGAGTGTCTAGGGGCTCCTCACATAATAAAGGACCGGGAGAGTCCCTAGGCCACAAGGAGAGAGATTAGGGGTGGAAAAGGCCACAGGAAATGGAGCTGGAGGAGCCATTTCCTGTGAGAAGGCCCCAACTGTCCACCTAGAACTCTTCCCTTGGCATCCTTAGCTCCCACACGCACCCGAGGCCGGCTAGTCCAAGGCAACGGGAAATTTTGCCTGTCTGAGAGTTCTATTCTTAGAGTCCTGGCCTAGTTTTTTTTATTATTAAACTAAACTGAAATGTTAGACTATCTTTTGAGCAATGGCAGAGTGAGGGTAAAGGGAACAAACCTTTTATTAAGCTTCTACCATGTGCCAGACAGACACTGTGCTAACAACCACTTTACAGTTGAAGAAACTGAGACAAACAAGTCAAGTGCCTTTCCTAGGGCTATGCAGGAAGACTCAGGTCTTTCTATTTCCAGGCCCAGTGTTGTCAACTGTGCCCTCTAACTGCCTAAAAATCCTTTTCTATTGTCTTACCTTAGCAACTACGTTGGGCATTGTGTACCCTGACTTCCTGTCACAAATATCAGGTTTAAATGAGTCTTGTATTAAGCCCAGTCAAGTAAGAATTGCTCAGTGTCAGTGCTTTCCACCGATCTGCTGTTTTCATGCGTTATTTTTGTCATTGGTAATAATCAAGAGAACATCTTCATCTTCTTAGGTCAGGAGCTAGCTCCATGAAGCTTTCCCCGATTTCTCCTAAATATTGTCTTAAATTTTCTTACACCTTTTATTTAGGTCACTTTTTTGTCCCTACTACATCCTATTTTTGTACATGACTTATCTCTTTACTAGTAGGTTGTAAACCTCTGGAGATGAGGGATATGGTTTTCAGCTTCCTTTTGTATCTCAGTACCTAGCACAAGTGCTTTCCATTTAGTAGACAACCTTAATCTTTTATTGAGTTGAATTGAACCTAAATTTTTAGCATAGGGTTCCCAGGGTACCCCGAGTCCCTCTTACTTAATGGAGGGGATTGTTAAAGGAGCAAGAAAATAAATTTCATGTTTCCTTTTACTATTTTCAAAATAGTCTTTTAAAAACCTGACCATAAATTTAAAAGGGAGGAGTAAAGCTTGGAGGTTCCCTAAAAGCCAGGGTAACTAACTACACAGTGTATAACTCATTGAAAATTACTCTATAGGGATGGCTGTTTAGGTGAAATGAGAAATAAAAATAGCCTGTTGTAAAAGTGCCAGCACTATGAGAAATGGGGGTGGCAGCTCAGTGCATAGAGAATTGACCTTGAAGCACCAGCCAAGGCACTTTGCCCTTCTGGATCTCAGGTTTCTCATATATATATATATATATGTATAGATAAACTGAGGCTTATTTATGTCTCTTCTGTAAAAGTTATATCTGTGTCTGGTTGGTCAAAGAGGTTATAACCCTAATATATATACTCTTTACAAGTGCCTCTGTTGATTAGGCTAGGGAAAATGAGTGGCAAGAATTATGTGAGCTTTTTATAATTATTTTTGTTCTGTAAAGTAGGAACTAAACTTCTACTTCTTCAAGACCTCAAAACAAACTCACCTCCACTACTAAATCACTCACAAAAATGTCAGAAGAAAATCCCGAAGCCAGGATAAAGACAGGATATATGTGGGGCATGAGACACAAGGAGTATATATATATATATCTCCTTCCATCCTCTATGAAATTTGCTCTGACTTGCTCATTCCAAAGACAAGCTCTTTTATATCTAGACTCAGTGGGTTCAGATTGTAATTTCCATCAGATAAGGTAATTTTTGCATAAACTACTACTATACAACACAGTTTCCGCGCAATTTGTTAACAAGGAATTTTCTTTTCCTGCAGTACTAAAGTAAACTTTACTCTAGTTCCTACTGGAATTATTCTAGATTTTAGTTCAAATTAATTATGTAATAAACATATTGATGTTTTAAGAGACGAGGGAAAAAACTCAGTTGTTTTATTGAAATAACGATTTTCATGTTTAGTTAAAGAAGCAGCTGGACTTTAAAAAATGACAAATTAGTCTCTCCTTACTAATTTTTAAAAACGTAACAGTGATCCTCTCATTCTCTCCTCCAAAAGAAGATGGTGGGATTTTTCACAAATGACTTTTAAAACTAAATTTGACTAAAACTAAATTGCACAGTAGCATACATTTCAACAAAACAGTTTCTTATACTTGGAAACTTTACTTTTGTAATGACCAAAGCAAATTAATATAAATCACAGTCTTTTAATTTTTTCCCTATTCATCTGCTATTTTAAGAAAGTTATAGAAAGTGGGAATTTTTTAAAAAATTTGACAAGACAGCTTTTAGTAAAGATTCAGAACTTAAAGGAATCAAATAATCAGCAAACATTTCTTAATGCTGTTGTGTGCTTGGCATTGTTTGAGGCACTAGGGAGACCAAAGTAGTAGTAGATAATGTCTCTCCCTTCAAGGAGTTTATAAACTTATTTTTGTGCAATATCCCAATGTTGTGTTAATATTTTTGGCTTAAGTATTCATGCGGAAGTTTTTTTCAAAAGGGCATTCTTAATAAAAGATTACATGAAATGTGTGTATTTGGGTAGGACCAAATATGGTGAAATTCATATTTTTGTTCTCAGGTACTGACCTTCTGACACTAAGTGTTCAAGCGAATGCTCTTAACTTCCCTATTTTGAGTTTCTTAAGTCTTCATGTATTTCTTTTAATAAAACGAGTCATAATTTCCCCAATAGATTAAATTACATAGAACAAGACCAGAAGAAATGCCTGGTCTCTATCTTTGCCCTTAACAGGACTGTTCCTAATAAAACCAGGAGAAATGGTTCAGGAATTTCTGGGAAGTAGGCTGTGCACAGCCTCCCTTGGCAACCCTTCATTCTTTTTACTTATCTTTTACCTAAATCCTTTCTCACCTCAGACACTTGACACTCACTAGATGTGTGACCTTGGGCAAGTCACTTAACCCTGACTGCCTCATCCTGGGTCATCTCCAGTCACCCCGATGAATAATGAGGCTGGTGACCTGCACAGACCTCCCTCACTCAAAAACAAAGTCAAGTGCAAGCCCTGTCATCATTTCTCTGACCCCATGGCCTTCTTTGACTAGGACCGACAGATATCTGGGCCTAGTCCTTGGCCCAGCCCTTGCCCCAAGCAGTTTCAGGTTTTTCACTGGAAAAACCTGACTTGCCCAGGGTGGCAATTCACATTCCAGGAATTCCTCCAAGTTTTCAGGTTTCCTTCCCAGCTCAGCTCCAGGGCCACCTTCTAGAGCAACAAGAGCCTTTCCTGAAGCCCCCTCCCCCCAGCATTTCCCAGGTGGATAACAGTGTACTTACACACATTACCTATACCTGTTTCCCTGAACAGAATTAAGCAGAGGTCTATTAGGCATTCTTCCTCCCCCACAGCCTGCCCTTGGCCTTTGTCCCCTGGGCTTTTCCCCATCCAATCCTGAAATCAGGAATCTAGAACAAAACCACTAGATCTTTGTTCCAGGGCACAGTGAGTCCCCCTAGGCTCTCTAGGAGCCCCTCCTGACCCAATGCATTTGGGGGAGGGGGAGCTGGGAAGGCTGGGCCAAGTCTCACTTTAGCATTTGGATCTCCAGGATGTGAGATGGGGTTTTGCTCTTTTTAAATTCATTCAGAAAGTCTGATTGATTGATCTCTCACTGTCAGGTCACTCGGGCGGGCAGACAGACAGATACAAAGAAAGAGGACAGAGAGACAGATGTTTTGTGTGTTCACTCGCGTCCAGCTCTCCGTGATCCCGTTTGGAGTTTCCTTGGCATAGATACTGAAATGGTTTGCCATTTTCTTCTCCGGATCATTTTGCAGATGAGGAAACTGAGGTAAATAGGGTTAAGTGACTTGCCCAGGGTGGCATGCTAATAAGTGTCTGAGGCCAAATCTGAACTGCAATCACCTGACTTCAGGCCCATCCTGCCATCAGAAAGGCATTGTGTTAAGCACCAAAGATGAAAAGAAAGAAAAGAAGCGAATCCCTGCCCTTTATATTCAAATGAAGGAAATGGAAGGCATGACCCCAGGGGACTAGAGGGCGAGGAAGCCAGTGTAGAGGGGGCTAGTAGACTGGGAGGAGCTTGTCTAGGCCTTGGGATCCTGGGCACGGCAGCTCCTGGCAGGGACCCCGCCAGAGGTACCCTCGGGAGGCATCCGACAGGAAAAGACCCCTGATTTTATTGGGGAAAGGGAATAAACACCGATTAATGACCTACTATGTGCCAGGCACTGTGCTAACGGCTTTTGTACAAATGTCTCCTTTGAGCCTAACAACAAATCTGGGAGGCAGGTGTTATTATTTATCATCCCCATTTTACAGATGGGGAAACTGAGGACAACACCGGTTTAGTGACTTGCCCAATGTCCTAACAGTGGTTAAGTATCTGAGGCTGGATCTGAACTTTGGTCTTCCTGACTCCAGGCCTAGGGCTCTGCATTGAGGCACTAGCTTGCCATTAAAATAGAGAAGTATAATGTAGGTTGGTGCCACATTTGTCTCAGTTGTCTAGAGCACTGATCCAGTAAATGGCTTATCCAGAAGCCCCCAGAAAATTTCTGTAGGACAAGCTGGACCAAAAATCTGGCTGAGACCAGCTTTCTCCACTGGGCCAAGGTGACTTCCTCTCAACCTGGTGAGAAATGCCTTTTGGGCCTGCCTCAGACATTACCTCTGCAACCTCAGGCAGGGCAGGTCACTCCCCTGGGTGTAAATCTCCAAACCTAGTGCCTGGGTCTCAGCTCAGAACAGTGGGCTGGAGTTTGAGGCCTCTCTTGGTTCAGTAAGGGTCGGTCACTCATGTCCATGTCCACCAAGCGCCACATCCCCCCTTCCTCCATGTTTGGCTACTCTTCTGAGGCAATGTGCTTATGAGTTCCTGCCTGTCCGTCCTTCCTTCCTTCCTTCAAACCTTCAGACCAGAATCAACCACATATGTGTGTGTGTGTGCATATATATCTACATACACGTATACATACAGTATAGAACCTTTATAAGAGATCTGTATACATACCCGTGCCTATGTACCCAACGACCGGAGCATAGGAAAGTCAGAGGGCAGCGCCGGTCATTGCCCTGAGTTGACCTGTCCTCTCATACCCTAGTGTGTGTGGGGGTGGTGATGGGTACTTGGACCCCAGCCCTAGGGTCATACCTCTCCCCAGCCCAAAGGCCCTATCTCTGGCAAGAACTCATAAGCAGGCCCTAGTGAGGAAAACTATCTCTCCTTGTTACAAGAACAAGCTGACTTCTATAGAATGTCCCTTGTATGAATAGGACTATCCTGCACTGACTGTCACAGTTACTGTACACACTCCAGAGGTCAAGCTATAGATGTGAACTCCCAAGGGTATCTTGTTACCGACCCTTCTAAGCCCCGCCACCTCAGGCCGTGCCAGCAGTGAATGGCACCTGTGCCCAAGGCAGAGAAGCTACACGTCACCACACACTTAGCACACTTGGCACACTACTCAGTGAACTTTTTCTAGAAATTCCCCCATTAGTTGGTGAACTCCCTAAGGTGCCCAGCCTGCAAGGTTAGAGGTACAATAAACTTCTTGCCACTTGACTGGAAGATTGCTTGATTCTGAGAATTCTTTCCGGATGATTCTTGCCTTGTAGCTCGAGAGTTCTGGGCTCCCTGTACCCATAAACGACATCTATGTTTAGACCCTCGGAGGGATATCCGTAGGCATACTGCTTCAGTCACTTATCATTCATAACAGTCGGGGCAGCTCAGTGGTGCAGTGGATGCAGCACCAGTGCAAGAGTCAGAAGGACCTGAGTTCAAATCTCACCTCAGACACTTGACACTCACTAGCTGTGTGACCTTGGGCAAGTCACTTAACCCCAATTGCCTCGTTCTGGGTCATCTCCAGTCATCCTGATGAATATCACTGGATTCAGATGGCTCTGGAGGAGAAGTGAGGCTGGTGACCTGCACAGCCCTCCCTCACTCAAAACAAAGTCAAGTGTAAGTCATGTCATTATTTCTCTGATGGCATGGTCTTCTTCGGCAATGAAGGACACACAGACACACACAGGTACACCCCCTCTTAGCCTTAACGGTCAACAAGTCTTCATAAAGCACCTGCTAATCAATGGGGGCAGACACAGACACTGCCAGAGACCTTGACTGGGATACTAGAGAAAGGACTGGGTGGGGTCTGGTCACTCCCAGAGATGGAGGAGGGGAGCCCTAGTCAGACCATCCTCGATGTAGGTACTGAGGGAGGGTAGGGGCTATTTCTTTGAGTCCCTGGTGCCAACCACCTCGCAATTAATAAATGCCAGTGGATGGATGGGTTGGTTTAGATACCTTTCCCAGGGGAAGATGGAGGGAAGGGGAGAGATAGAGTTCTGGCCCTGGAGACAGGAGGGCCTGAGTTCAAATTTGACCTCAGACACTGACTGGGCAAGTCACTTAACCTGGATTGCCTCCAAAAAGGAAAAAGAGAGTGGGAGGAGGGCCTTGAAGAAAGGTAGAGATTCCAGAGGCCTGGGAGGGAGAGGAGGGGGTGCATTTCAGACCTGCAAAAGGCTTATTAGGCCAAACCAACAGGAAGATTGCAGCAATGAAGGCATGGAAAAGGGGGAGTGGATTCTATCAAGTAGTCAGCACGTATTGAGTGCCCACTGTGTACCAGGTGTATTCCAGAGGACGGACTAGCCTGGGTGAAATCTCCCCCATCTCCCAGCTTACTAGCTCAGCTGTCCCCAAAGCAAATATGGGGCACTCAGGAAGGACCCCAGGACTCCTCCCTGGGGACAGAGCACACCGTCGTCCTCCAGCTAAAATTGCCTTCCCTTCCACGTTCCCCCACCCCTTGTTCCGCTGTTGCTTAGGAGCCCCAAAGATCCGGGGGCTAAGACTCAGAGCAGAGGACAAAAGGGGACAAAATCCAAGGCAGCCCTGACCGCCTGTGCAAGCCAGGAAGGGTAGACCGCTGTGTCTACACCCCGGCGTGGAGCGGGGTCACCCCCAGGCCACGGGTGGGGGGCACTCCCCGAATGGGGCTCACTCACCTCTGGGTGATCGGGAGGAAGCTGGCCCCTCCAGCACTGCAGGACCGAGGAGCTAGAGGCGCGCTGCTCACCTGAAGATCCATAGCAGGAGGGGAGGGGACCAGACCAAGGTCTCCGCTCCTGGCTCTCTTCCCCACCGCTCACCGCCCTCGACCCTCTGGGTCTCTCACCGCACCGACCGATCGAGACCCACCTAAAGCTCCCCGCCGGCGCACCCCACCCCCGCGTCCAGGCTTCGACCTTCCGCAGGATTCCTTAACCCTTTCCGGTCGGCTTATCAACCACTGACCCCAACCACAGGTCCCAATCGGGGGAGGAGCCTATAGAGGGTGGGACCTGGGGTGTGGTCATGGCCCAGGTGAGGTGGTCATGGCCCAGGAGAGGTTGTCCTGCCCCAGAGTCTTCTGTGGCTCCCCATGGTCGGCTGGGTGAAACTCCAAGCCTGCTTCCTTAGGAGAGGCAGTGTACGTGTGGAATGGAATGCCTGCCCACGGTACCCCCTAGCCCTGCCCACTGTACCCCCTTAGCCCTGCCCACGGTACCCCTTAGCCCTTCCAGCTGGGGGACCTCGAACTCTGAACCTGGCCTTCCATATTGGATAGCCGCTAGGCAGTCAGGGAACATTTATTAAGCACGTGCTGTGTACGGAATCAACCTTTTACAAAGAGGACCTGATTTGATCCTCAACCATCCTGACCGGTAGGAGATACTATCCTCCCCACTTTGCAGTCAAGGAAATTGAGGCAGAGAGGGTAAAGTTATTAGCCCCAGGATCACTGAGGTAGTACTGATTTATTCAGTTAATAAACATTTATTAAGCACCCTCTCAGACATTGTGCTAAAAATATAAATAAAAAGAGGCCAAAACCAATCCCTTTTTCCCAAGAGGTGACAACCTGAGTGGGAGAGACAGGATGCAAGCAGATATACATAGTGATTCAGTTGATTGGGTCGTGTCTGGCTCTGCCTGGCCCCATTTGGGGTTTTCTTGGCAAAGATACCCGAGTGATTTGCCATTTTCCTTCCCAGAATTTTTTTTTATAGATGAGGAAACCGAGGCAAACAGGGTTGAGTGACTTGCCCAGGGTGTGTGAAGCTACATTTGAACTCTGAGGCTCCTGACTCCCAGCCCTGCTTCCTCTCCACAGCACCACATAGCTGCCCCAAAACACACACAGAGAAACATGCTCTAGACAGGATAAACAGAAAATAATTGCTAGAGAGACGGCAGTGAAATTTAGAGGGGCCCTTCAAGAAGGGGGTGGATTTTAGTTGGGTCTGGAAGGAAACCACGGGATGGTAATGAAGCTCTTTGGCCCCCCTCCACGCGCCCTGGGCCCCTTCCCAGCTTCCTGGGTCTCTGACCCTCCCTTCCAAGCCTTTTCCTCAAAGTCTCCAAGCTTCCAACGCTAGGCTCCAGCTCCCCAAGTTGTCTCCCCAACCCCCGCTGCCCAGCCTGCGATATGGCTCAGGCAGATGCTGGAGGGGGGCCGAGGCTGGCTCTGGTTCAGAGTCCCCAGCCTCTTCTTCCTCACCAAGATTCCATCCTCCCTTCCTTTGGACCCCCCTCCACACACAGAGGACCCACAAGAGCACCCACTTTCCAGAGAAGGAGAGGCCCTTCGCTGGGAATTCTGCCTTCCCTGGGGGGGGGTCTTTCCTCCCCTCTGAGCCCTCCAACCAGAATCTCCCACCTCCCAACCTGCCTCCTCCACCTCCTAGGCACCTTCCGGCTCAGTTTAAACCTAGCCCTTTCACCCCAGCTGCAAGGCTTTGTCGAGAATTGTTTGCAAATTGTCAGCCCATGGGTAGGGAGGACAGGAACTGTGCCCGAGGCTTAGTAAATGCCTGATAGGGAATTGCGAATTCAAGCTCTGGGGCAGTCATTTGCTAGCCGCCCCGGCACCCTGGAGGAATAGACCGAAGCCCATTCCTGCCCTCAGGGGTGTGTTGGAAGCAGGGAGGGGTAGGTGTGGGCTAGAGTTCCTTCTTTCAAAAGAAGGGGTTGGGCCCGGTAATCTCTTAAATTTCCCCCTCCAGCCTAGCTCAGATGCCCAGATCTTCTTTCTTATTCCTTCTTCCCAAGTTTTGGTACTTTCTGATTTCTGCCTCAATAGCCACCTTCCAGGATACTCTAGAGCCTGGGGCCTTCAGCCTTCCCTGAACTGGACTAGAGCCTGGCTCTGATTGGTCCCCGGCTGACCGGATTTGAGCTCTCGGTGGGGATAGGCACTTTATAATCCAGTCCCTTTCCTCCACACAGTTTGGGATTTGTTTTTGAATTCGAATCCAGCTTTACGTATACCTATGTTCTGGTCTGGAGCTCTCTGGGGAGAACTGGAGAAGAAAGCCCCTGGTGGGATTCTAGGAGAGGTAGACTGAGAGGGAAAGAGACGGGTCTGAAAGGGCATAGAGTGGACAGCTCTTTTCACCTCCTTTGAATGCTCCTGTCCAATGGATGGATAGACCAGCAGCTGATGGCCTCCATTCCTGGAAAGGTGGGCAAGGTGGGCTGGGTTGGGCGGGGGGAGGGCTGGTTTCAGCCTGCATGGCTCAGGCCAAAATGACTGGGCATTTTCTTGGGCAGCTCAACATTATGGAGCTTTTGAAGATGACTTCTTCGCCGACACAGGCAGTCAAAAAGGAACTTTGTCTAACCTCCAATTTTGTCTTAGAAGGTCAGTATGTCTTTCTTGACTTGGACTTGGGGTTCAGGTATTCTGCCCAGCATTGACCTAGCCTGGCCTGGCTAACCCTAGAGCAGCCTCTGGCCTCCCATGTACCCTTCAGGAGGGGACTTCGGTTCCCATGACTGGTATCTGCCCCCGCCACAGCCCAAGTTCTGGCATGTACCAGAGGCCTACCATGTAGGCCTCTCACTGTGTGGCTTTGACCTCTGTGACCAGTTGCCCAGCAGCTGTGGGTCTCCACGTTAGAGAGCTCCCTGCTTCAGTATGCCAATGACATTACAGGTCCACATCTCATCCCCATCCCCAAATCTTTATGGGTTTGGTTGTTTCATGGTTGTCCACACAGAGCTGGTATCTGATCCTTTCCAGCCCCTACCCTTGGGGAGGGAGAAAGAAATACCTACGTAAAGGGTTAGAACCTCAGATGCAGGATATTCCAGGGAAGGAGGGATGGGAGGGCTGTTCTGCCACATGTGTGGAAGTCATTCTCTAGGCAAAAGAAATTCTGTGGAGTCAAAAGTACAAAGACTTGGGGCCTTTTTGATTGGACTGGCAATAGCTGGTAGGGCTGTGGAGAGAGTGCCTGGCTTGGAGTCTGGAAGACTTGTCTTTCTGAGTTCAAATTCAGGCTCAGACACTTCCTAGCTGGGTGACCCTGGGCAAGTCACTTAACCCCATTTGCCTCAGTTTCCTCATCTGTAAAAGGAGCCAAAGAAGGAAATGGCAAACTGCTCCAGCATCTCTGCCAAGAAGACCTCCAAAGAGGTGACAGAGGGTCAGATATGACTGAAGAGGGGGGAGGCAAGGAGAGTTTCATTTTGGAGCTACCCCAAAGGACAGGCATCAAGAGATGGGCTCTTGGGCTCTAGATCAACAGTTGGTGTAGATTGACCCCGGGTTGGGAGGGGGAGGGCAGAGACAGAGAGTGGAATCTTGGTGAGACCAGAAGGAGGTGTTCAGGTGGCAATGGGGTCATGGAAGTGTAGCACTGCTTTGGTGGAACTGAACACACCTCTGTTTCCTCCAAGATGATGTGCTTTACTATAATGGCAGAGGTAAGTTTCAGAAAGTTCTCTTCACCCTGGAGAAGAAGAGGAAAGCGTTTGAGGAGGCTCACATTGTCTCTGAGGACAGGCACCATGGGATCAGGGCCACAGGAGTCAACATCACCAAATGTTACTACTGGCCAGGAATCACACTCCATGCCAGGCAGTGGGTAAGTAGGGCTGGGCTGGTGGGTGGAGGGGAGCAGACCCCTTGGTCCACTTAGAGCAGGCATTTCTAGGGTATTTTTTACAAACATAGCCTCATTTGATCCTCTCACCGCTCTGGGACATAATGCCTGCAGGATGCCCATTTTATAGATGAGGGAAGTGAGGTACACAAGGTCCCATCCAAAGACACTGATTCAGAGAGAAAGGGGAATCTCCAGGAAAGAGACTGAAGTGAGGGATGGATACAGTCCCAGATCTTGCATGATGAACAGCTGTGGGACCAGCCTATCTTTAGCTGCCATGTCCTGGTCCCAACCTACCTGTGCAGGCTTCTTCTCCTCCCCAAATACCTTGTTGGCTGCTCTTGGAGCACAACTTTCTTCCCCTTTTCCTGCTGTGCCTGGAATGTGTTCCCTGGTCACCTCTACCTTTCCAAAGCCCGGTTCTTCTCAGGGCCCCATCTGAACATTGGCAGGAGGAAAGTTTAGCTGCTGCTCCACCCCAGTGGCTTCCCTGCCCCAGCTCATGCCACCCAGGGAGCTCTCTGAGAGTGTTGGCCCTTGAGGGCAGATTGACATTAACTGAGAGTTCGATCCCAGCCTATGCATACAGTAGGCACTTAATATGACTTGATTGATTAGGCCTGGGTGGTTTTCTCATTTGGGATATGAGAGGTTGAGGTCCTGTGTTCTGCAGGCTTATGAACCCTAAATCTTCCATCCCACAAGCCCTCTTTTGCCTTGGTGAGTGGGGCTCCCTAGAGAGGCTGGTCAGCAAGGACCTATGTATGCTACTGTTCAGACCTCCTTTGACTGCAGTCCTTTTGTAGGCCCGGGGTTGGGCCTTGTGAGTCATACGCTTTGGAACATCTCTTCATCTGGTTTTGTTTTTGTCATTAAAAAGACTGGTGGGAGAAGTGAGAAGGGGCCCATGGGCTTCCCAAGATGGCCAAAGGGGTCCATGAGATAAGAGCTGTAAGCCCAGTGGTGGCTGGATATGGGCACAAGGGAGAGGGCAGATAATGAGCTGTTGGGAGCAAGCCTACCTCCTTCTCTCCATCCAACTCAGCTTGGCTTTTCTATCCCAGGTGAAGGACTGTAAGAAATGCCAGCAGGACAGGTTAGCAGAGTTGGCAGCCCAGAATGCCAAGGTAAGGGAGGGCTTGTGGGACAATTTGGGAGGCAGAGCTTGGAAGTCAGACCTGCTTCAATATCAAATCAGGGCTTCACATATTGCCTCCACTACCGTGACCTGGTAGTGACAGAGAGAGAACAGTCTTGCTCAGTCTTTGTTAGAATCAGACACTTTCCATTTAGTCACAGGTTAAAGCTCCAGAGGTTAAATCTAAGAAGCATAAAAGGAAGGAGTCCTCGATACCTGAGACAGACTCACCCTCAGAACCTAAGAGGGAAAGGCTCCTGGAGCCTTGGGAAGACCAGCCTCTGGCCCCTCGGGGCAAGAGGGAGCCCTCCCTGTCCCCCAAGATGGAGTTCCAGCCCCCAGCTTTTCCAGTGCCCAAGAAAGTGGCACCAACAGTCCAGGTACTTTGTTTGCCGGGTCATTTAGTCATCCATTAAATACTCACCAAGGGAGAAGAGGACTCAGACTTAGCTGGTGACCTCTGGGCTCTAGAGAAAGTCATGGGAGGGCTGAGGGGCCATAGTGTCTCCCAGTGCCGATAGGGAGAGCTCAAACCTACAGGGCACATTCAGGGACGCAGCAGAAGTTTTCACTTTTTCCCGCTCTGTCCCAGAAATGAGTCAGTCTGGATAAGAGGGTACAAAGCGGGGGGCAACACAAGACAAAATTTGCTTTTAAAAGTCCCCATTATCTGATTTTTTTCTTGGGCAGTTCTCCCATAACCACTTGCCAGGTTGTGATGAGGGTTTTCCTTCATGCCAACCAGCCAGAGAACCCTTCTAGGTGCCACACTCATCCCCAAGCAGATGGCACTGGCATAAAATGGAGATTTGAGAGGTTGGCAGGACCAGGTTTCTTGAGCCTTGTTCTAAGTCATGGACTGTTCCCTAAGTTCCTTGCCAGTACTACCATTCTGTGGTATCCAGTGGGATGTTCAGATGAGGAGGCTGAGGCATTGGGGGGCAGCTACTCATTCAGAGTCCTAGGGAGGGCAGCTCAGGAGACTGGACTCTGGCTTCCAGGCTCCCAGCACCCACACACCTTCCCTTAAGTGTCCCTGGGCCTGCTTTGTTTCATTCTGAGCCCACCTCTGGCTGCACTGTTGCCTTTGGCTTCTCTCCCAGCCCTGTTCCCCTTGCCCTTTGTGCGCCCCCCAGGCCAGGGGCCCGTTTCACCTCATTGGCCTTCGGATCATGGGGCCCATGGAGCAGACACCCAGAGGGGCCCACTTCATCTTCGTGGTTGTAGACTACTTCACCCGCTGGGTAGAGGCTGCCCCTATGAAGACCTGCTCCCCCGGGGAGACAGCTGAGCAGCTTCTCAAGCTGGTGTATCGGTTTGGCTTCCCAGAAAGGATCATCAGCACCCAGTGCAGTGGGTTTATCCATGAGGTAGGGAGTCACCCATCGGTACTGACTACCTGAACCTATCCCCAAGCATGGTGTCTAGGCATTCTAGGTGCCCAGATATAAGGAGGACCAAAAGGAGGTATCTGTTCTTGTGGAGGTCCTCAGTTGAGTGGAAGATGAGATTTTCTGTGGGGAGCCTGACAAGCCAGAGCTGGCTTCAGGGAAAGGAAAGACTGGAATTCAGGCAAGCCTCAAAACATAGGTTGAGTTTGGATAGGCAGAGAAGGAGGAGGATGGCATTCCAGGTGGAAGGGAAGGATGTGAGGAAAGGCTTGGAGACAAATATGTTTAGGGATTCAATACAATTTGGGGAACCATGCTAGAATTTTCTGGGTTCTTCATCTGGAAGAGAACTTAGAGGTGTTTTAGTCCAGCTAAATCTCACCTTGCAGGGCACAAGGGAGAAGATGCGTGCTCCGCAATCCCTTTACTTGTCATAAGGCAGTCAGGATAAGACCTCACACTGCACCTGAGGCTGCCTCCAGGGGATGCCATTTGTGTCTCTACCTTCCCGATGTCCCATTTCTCCTCCCCCCCATTTCTTGCAGCTAAATCAGTTATTGAGAACGCAGACAAATCTCCAGTGTGACCTTGTAATTCAATATCACCGCCAGCTCCACGGGTTCCTGGAAGAGACCAACGTTTTTGTGAAAAGGTAAGTGAGCACCTGTCCATGGGGTGTACGGTGGAGCATTTCCGGGAGTCGGGAGTGCTCCCTTCTCCCAAATATTGGCCTCCTTGTGTCTTTAGCCTTGGTCCAGTTGGCCCCATGTAAGGACATAACAGGATGCTAAGGAATAAATAAAAAGATATCACAGGAAGATAGATTTAAAATAAAAAACATCATGTCATGCTAGACAACAAATAGAAGGACATATCAACATGCTAGGTAGAAATTAATGGAGATAACTCAATGCTTGGCAATAAATAAATGAACATAACTGGATGCCAGTTCGTAAATCAAATAAGGTCACAGGGATTTAGATAACAAATAAAATAACATCACATGTTGTTTAATGGACAATAGATAAGTGGACATGATAGGGCTCTGGGTAATGAAGAAAGGATATGACAGCGAGCTCGGTAATAAAAAACATTATATAGCAATATGAAAGGCAAGAAATGAAAGTACAATATAGGTTGGAGCAGATAAATGAAAAGACATAACAGCATGCAAGTCAATAGGTAACTGGACATCAGAGGATGCTAGGTAGTAAAAAAAAGCACATCACTGAGTATAGATGTAATAAATAATATGACATGAGATGAAGCCAGGTAATAAATATATAGAAATCACAGGTTGTCAGACAGTAAATCAAAAGACATAAGAGCATCATAGGTAATACAGAAAATGAAATTACAGAGTATTAGATAATAAATTAAAGAATATCACAGAATGCTGGAAAACAGGTAATTGAACACCAGGGGATGCAAGGTAATACACAAGGATGTCAGAGAGTGCAAGGTCATAAATGAAAAATCGCAGGATGCTACATAATAAATACAAGGAAATCACAGGTTGCTGTGTCAGAAAGAAAAAACATCACAGAGACGTAGGTTATAAAGGAGATGGCATCACAGGACACCTGGAAGTAAAAAAAGGACATCATAGGATGCGATGCAAAAACGAAAGAGCAACTTAGGATTTCAGGTAATAAAAATATAACATCGGAGGATGCTAGGCCTTAAATAATGTGACATCACAGGACGGTAGATAATAAATAACAGAACACAACATCAGGGTAGACAATAGATCATTGGACATAAGGGGAGCCTAGGTAAGAAAAAAAGGACATCATAGAGAGACAGGTAATGAAGAAAATGACATTAGAGGATGCCAGGTAAGAAATAAAACACATCATTTTTTGCAGGCAATAAATGAAAGGACATAACAGGATGCAAAGGATTAAATAAAAAGACATCACAGGACGATAGATGAAAAATACAAAACATCATGTCATGCTAGATCACAGATAGAAGGACAAATCAACATGCTAGGTAAAAATTAATGGAGATAACTGAATGCTTGGCAATAAATAAATGAACATAACTGGATGCCACTTCGTAAATCAAATAACGTCACAGGCATTTACATAATAAAGAAAATAACATCACACGTTTTTCATAGTCAATAGATAAGTGGACATGATAGGAATCTAGGTAATCAAGAAAGGATATCACAGAGAGTTCGGTAGTAAAAAGCATTATATAATAATGTGCCAGGTAAGAAGTGAAAGTTCAGTATAGGTTGGAGAACATAAATCAAAAGACATAACAGGATGTAAGTCAACAGATAATTCAACATTTGAGGATGCTAGGTAATAAAAATGCACATCACTGAGTAAAGAGGGAATAAATAAGATGAGTTGACATGGAGGCAAGTAATGAATAAAACGGAATCAGTTGTTGTCAGACAAGAAATAAAAGGTCCTTACAGGATGCTAAGGAATAAATAAAAAGACATCACAAGAAGGCAGATAAAAAATAAAAAAATATCATGTCATGCTAGACCACAAATAGAAGGACATATCATCATATTAGTTAAAATATTAAGAATGGTTGCCAATAAATAAATGAACATAACTGGATGCCAGTTTATAGATCAAATAAGGTCAGAGGCATTTAGATAACAAATTAAATAACATTACATGTTGTTTGATGGACAATAGATAAGTGGACATGATAGGACTCTAGGTAATCAAGAGAGGATATCACAGAGAGCTTGGTAATGAAAACATTATATAACAATGTGCAAGGTAAGAAATGAAAGTACAATATAGGTTGGAGAACATAAATCAAAAGACATAACAGGATGCAAGTCAATAGATAATTCAACATTAGTTTATGCTAGGTAATAAAAATGGACATCACTGAGCACAGACATAATAAATAATATGAGACGTCATGAAGGCAAGTAATGAATAAAAAGGAATCAGTGGTTGTCAGACAAGAAATAAAAGGTCATGACAGGATGCTAAGGAACAAATAAAAAACATCACAGGAAGAGAGATTTAAAACAAAAAACATTATGTCATGCTAGACCAGAAATAGAAGGGCATATCAATATGTTAGGTAAAAAATTAATGGAGATAACTGAATGGTTGGCAATAAATAAATGAACATAACTGGCTGCCACTTTGTAAATCCAAGAAGGTCACAGGCATTAAGGTAATAAATAACACCACATGTTGTTGGGTAGACAATAGATAAGTGGACATGATAGGCCTCTAGGTACTCAAGAAAGCATATGACAGAGAGCTCAATTATAAAAAACATTATATAGCAATGTGCAAGGTAAAAAATGAAAGTACAATATAGGTTAGAGAAGATAAATCAAAAGACATAACAGGATGCAATTCAGTAGATAGTTCAACATTAGAGGATGCTAGGTAGTAAAAATGGACATGACTGAGTAAAGAGGTAATAAATAATATGAGATGACATGATGGCAGGTAATGAATAAAAATAAATCAGAGGTTGTCAGACAATAAATAAAAGGACATAACAGGATGCTAAGTAATAAATAAAAAGACATTACAAGAAGATAGATAAAAAATAAAATAACATCGTGTCATGCTAGACCACAAATAAAAGGACATATCAACATGTTAGGTAACAAATCAAGAAGGGTCAGAAATAAATAAATAAACATAATTGGATGCCAGTTTATAGATCAAATAAGATCAGAGGCATTCAGATAACAAATTAAATAACATCACATGTTGTTTGATGGACAATAGATAGGTGGACATGATAGGACTCTAGGTAATGAAGAGAGGATATCACAGAGAGCTTGGTAATGAAAACATTATATAACAATGTGCAAGGTAAGAAATGAAAGTTCAATATACGTTGGAGAAGATAAATCAAAAGACATAACAGGATGCAAGTCAGTAGATAATTCAACATTTGTGGATGCTAGGTAATAAAAATGGACATTACTGAGTACAGACATAATAAATAATATGAGATGTTATGAAGGCAGGTAATGAATAAAAAGGAATCAGTGGTTGTCAGACAAGAAGTAAAAGGTCATGACAGGATGCTAAGGAATAAATTAAAAGACATCACAGGAAGGTAGATTTAAAACAAAAAACATGACGTCATGCTAGACCAGAAATAGAAGGACATATCAATATGTTAGGTAAAAAATTAATACAGATAACTGAATGGTTGGGGATAAATAAATGAACATAACTGGCTGCCAGTTTGTAAATTCAATAAGGTCACAGGCATTAAGATAATAAATAACACCAAACGTGGTTGGATAGACAATAGATAAGTGGACATGATAGGGCTCTAGGTACTGAAGAAAGGATATGACAGAGAGCTCAGTTATAAAAAACATTATATAGCAAAGTGCACGGTAAAAAGTGAAAGTACAATGTAGGTTGGAGAAGATAAATCAAAAGACATAACAGGCTGCAAGTCAGTAGATAATTTTTTATAACATAACTGGATGCCAGTTCCTAAATCAAATAAGGTCACAGGCATTTAGTTAATAAATAAAATAACATCACATGTTGTTTGATGGACAATAGATAAGTGGACATGATAGGACTCTAGGTAATCAAGAAAGGATATCACAGACAACTGGGTAATAAAAAACATCATATAACAATGTGCAAGGTAAGAAATGAAAGCAAAATATAGGTTGGAGAAGATAAATCAAACGACATAAGAAGATGCAAGTCAATTGACAATTCAACATTATAGGATGCTAAGTAATAAAAATGGACATGAATGAGTACAGACAAAATAAATAATATGAGATGACATGAAGGCAGGCAATGAATAAAAAGGAATCAGTGGTTGTCAGACAAGAAATAAAGGGTCATAATAGGATGCTAAGAAATAAACAAAAAGACGTCACAAGACGATAGATAAAAAATAAAAAAAACACCATGTCATGCTAGATCACAAATAGAAGGACATATCAACATGTTAGGTAAAAAATTAATGGAGATTACTGAATGGTAGGCAATAAATAAAAAAACATAACTGGATGTCAGTTTATAGATCAATTAAGGTCACAGGCATTTAGATAGTCAATAAAAGAACATCCCATGTTGTTTGATGGACAATAGATAAGTGGACATGATAAGGCTCTACGTAATCAAGAAAGTACATGACAGAGTGCTCGGTAATAAAAAACATTATATAGCAATGTGAGAGGTAATGAATGTAAGTACAATATAGGTTGGAGAAGATAAATAAAAAGACATAACAGGATGCAAGTCAATTGGTAATTGGACATCAGAGGATGTTAGGTAGTAAAAAAAACCGATCACTGAGTATAGATGTAATAAATAATATGACATGAGATGAAGCCAGGTAATAAATAAATAGAAATCACAGATTGTCAGAGAATAAATCACAGGATATAACAGGATCCTAGATAATACACAAAATGACATTTCAGAATATTAGTTAATAAATAAAAGAATATCACAGAATGCTGGAAAAGAGGTAATTGGAAACCAGGGGATGCAAGGTAATAAAAAAGGACGTCAGAGAGAGCAAGGTCATAAATGAAAAATCGCAGTATGCTACATAGTAAATACAAGGAAATCACAGGTTGCTGTGTCAGAAATAAAAAAAATCACAGAGATGTAGGTTATAAAGGAGATGGCATCACAGGATTCTAGGAAGTAATGAAAGGACATCATAGGATGCTATGCAAAAACGAAAGAGCCACTTAGGATTTCAGGTAATAAAAGTATAACATCATAGGATGCTAGTCCTTAGATAATGTGACATCACAGGACGGTAGATAAGAAATAATAGAACATAACATCAGGGTAGACAATAGATAATTGGACATAAGGGGAGCCTAGGTAAGAGAAAAAGGACATCATAGAGAGACAGGTAATGAAGAAAATGACATTAGAGGATTCCAGGTAAGAAATAAAACACATCGCTGTTTGCAGGCAAGAAATGAAAGGACATAACAGGATGCAAAGCATTAAATAAAAAGACATCACAGGACGATAGGCGAAAAATACAAAACATCATGTCATGCTAGACCAGAAATAGAAGGACATATCAACCTTCTAGGTAAAAAATAAATGGAGATAACTAGATGCTTAGCAAAAATACATGAACATAACCTGATGCTAGATTACAAATCAAATTAGTTCACAGGGAGTTAGACCATAAATAAAAGGAAATCACATGTTGTGTGATAGATAATAGATAAGTGAACATGATAGGACTCTAGAAAATCAAGAAAGAACCTCAAAGAGAGCCAGGTAATAAAAAAAATTATGTTACAAGGTGCCAGGTAAGTAGTAAATGTACAATATAGGTTGGAGATGACAAATGAAAAGACACAACAGGATGTTAGGCAATAGATAATTGGACATTGGAGGATGCTCGGTAATAAAAAATAGACATCACTGAGTATAGAGGTAATAAGTAATATGAGATGACGCGGAGGTAGGTAATGAATAAAAATAAATCAGAGGTTGCCACACAGTATATAAAAGAACGTAACAGGATGCTAAGGAATAAATAGAAAGGCATCACAGGAAGATAGATTTAAAATAAAAAACCTCATGTCATGCTATACCACAAATAGAAGGACATATCAACATGCTAGGTAAAAATTAATGGAGATAACTGAATGCTTGGCAATAAATAAATGAACGTAACTGGATGCCACTTCGTAAATCAAATAAGGTCACAGGCATTTAAACAATAAATAAAATAACATCACATTTTCTTTGATGGACCATGGATAAGTGGACATGATAGGACTCTAGCTAATCAAGCAAGGATATCACACAGAGCTCGGTAATAAAAAACATTATATAGCAATGTGCAAGCTAAGAAATGAAAGTACAATATAGGTTGGAGAAGATAAATCAAAAGACATAACAGGATGCAAGTCAATAGGTAATTCAACATTAGAGGATGCTAGGTAATAAAAATGGACATCACTGAATAGAGACGTAATAAATAATATGAGATGACATGAAGGCAGGTTATGAAGAAAAAGGAATCAGTGGTTGTCAGACAAGAAATTAAAGGTCATAACAGGATGCTAAGGAATAAATAAAATGACATCACAAGAAGATAGAGAAAAAATAAAAAAAACATCATGTCATACTAGATCACAAATAGAAGGACATATCAACATGTTAGGTAAAAAACTAATGCAGATAACTGAATGGTGGCCAATAAATAAATAAACATAACTGGATGCCTCTTTATAGATAAAATAAGGTCACAGGCATTTAGATAATAAATAAAAGAACATCACATGTTGTTTGATGGACAATAGATAAGTGGACATGATAGGGCTCTAGGTAATGAAGACAGGATATGACGTAGAGCTCGGTAATAAAAAACATTATATAGCAATGTGAAAGGTAAGAAATGAAAGTACAATATAGGTTGGAGAAGATAAAGAAAAAGATAGAACAGGATGCAAGTCGACAGGTAATTGGACATCAGAGGATGCTAGGTAGTAAAAAAAGCACATCACTGAGTATAGATGTAATACATAATATGACATGAGATGAAGCCAGGTAATGAATAAATAGAAATCACAGGTTGTCAGACAATAAATCAAAGGACATAACAGGATCCTGGGTAATACAGAAAATGACATTACAGAAGATTAGATAATAAATAAAAGAATATCACAGAATGCTGGAAAATAGGTAATTGGACATCAGGGGATGCAAGGTAATAAAAAAGGATGTCAGAGAGCAAGGTCATGAATGGAAAATCGCTGGATGCTACATAATAAACACAAGGAAATCACAAGTTGCTGTGTCAGAAAGAAAAAACATCACAGAGATGTAGGTTATAAAGGTGATGGCATCACAGGATGCGAGGAAGTAATGAAAGGGCATCATAGGATGCTATGTAAAAATGAAAGAGCAACTTAGGATTTCAGGTAATAAAAATATAACATCAGAGGATGCTAGTCCTTAAATAATGTGACATCACAGGATGGTAGATAAGAAATAATAAAACATAACATCAGGGTAGACAATAGATAATTGGACATAAGGGGAGCCTAGGTAAGAGAAAAAGGACATCATAGAGAGACAGGTAATGAAGAAAATGACATTAGAGGATGCCAGGTAAGAAATAAAACACATCACTGTTTGCAGGCAAGAAATGAAAGGACATAACAGGATGCAAAGGATTAAATAAAAAGACATCACAGGACAATAGATGAAAAATACAAAACATCATGTCATGCTAGACCAGAAATAGAAGGACATATCAACCTTCCAGGTAAAAAATAAATGGAGATAACTGGATGCTTAGCAAAAATACATGAACAAAACTGGATGATAGATTACAAATCAAATGAGTTCACAGGGAGTTAGACCATAAATAAAAGAGCATCACATGTTGTTTGATAGATAATAGAGAAGTGAACATGATAGGACTCTAGAAAATCAAGAAAGAATCTCAAATAGAGCCAGGTAATAAAAAAAATTACGTTACAACGTGCCAGGTAAGTAATAAATGTACAATATAGGTTGGAGATGATAAATGAAAAGACATAACAGGATATTAGGCAATAGATAATTGGACATTGGAGGATGCTCGGTAATAAAAAATAGACATCACTGAGTATAGAGGTAATATGTAATATGAGATGATGCGGAGGTAGGTAATGAATAAAAATAAATCAGAGGTTGCCACACAGTATATAAAAGAACATAACAGGATGCTAAGGAATAAATAGAAAGACTTCACAGGAAGATAGATTTAAAATAAAAAACATCATGTCATGCTAGACCAGAAATAGAAGGACATATCAACATGCTAGGTAAAAATTAATGGAGATAACTAAATGCTTGGCAATAAATAAGTGAACATAACCGGATGCCAGTTCGTAAATCTAATAAAGTCACAAGCATTTAGATAATAAATAAAATAACATCACATGTTGCTTGATGGACAATAGATAAGTGGACATGATAGGACTCTAGGTAATCACGAGAGGATATGACAGAGGGTTCGGTCATAAAAAACATTATATAGCAATGTGAAAGTAAGAAATGAAAGTACAATATAGGTTGGAGAAGATAAATAAAAAGACAAAACAGGATGCAAGTCAGTAGGTAATTGAACATTAGAAGATACTAGGTACTAAAAATGGACATCACTCAGTAGAGATGTAATAAAGAATATGAGATGACATGAAGGTAGGTAATGAATAAAAAGGAATCAGTGGTTGTCAGACAAGAAATAAAAGGTTATAGCAGGAATAAATAAAAAGACATCACAAGAAGATAGATAATAAATAAAAAAAATTATGTCATGCTAGACCACAAATAGAAGGTCATATCAACATGTCAGGTAAAAAATTAATGGAGATAACTGAATGGTTGGCAATAAATAAATAAACATAACTGGATGCCAGTTTATAAATCAATCAAGGTCACAGGCATTTAGATAATAAATAAAGTAACATCACATGATGTTTGATGGAAAATAGATAAGTGGACATGATAGGACTCTAGGTATTCAAAAAAGGATATCACAGCGACCTGGGTAATAAAAAACATTATATAATAATGTGCATGGTAAGTAATGAAAGTACAATATAGCTTGGAGAAGATAAATAAAAAGACATAACAGGATGCAAGTCAATTGGTAATTGGACATCAGAGGATGCTAGGTAGTAAAAAGAGCACATCAGTGAGTATAGATGTAAGAAATAATATGACATGAGATGAATCCAGGTAATAAATAAGTAGAAATCACAGGACATCATAGGATGCTATGTAAAAACGAAAGAGCCGCTCAGCATTGTAGGTAATAAAAATATAATATCCCTGCATGCTAGGCCTCAAATAATGTGACATCACAGGATGCGAGATCATAAAGAATAGAATATAACATGATTGGAGACAATAGATAATTGGACCTCAGGCGATGCTAGGTAAAATTAAAAAGGACATTCCAGAGAGTTAGGTAATGAAGAAAATGACATTACAAGATGCCAGGCAATAAACAAAGTGACATTACAGGATATTAGATAATAATTAAAGAATGTCACAGAATGCTGGACAATAGGTAATTGGACACCAGAGGATGCAAGGTAATAAAAAAGGACGTCAGAGGGAGCAAGGTCATAAATGAAATGGAATGACAGGATGTTACGTAATAAATACAAGGAAATGGCTGGTTTCTCGGTAAGAAAGAAAAAAACATCACAGAGATCAAGGTTATAAAGTAGATGGCATCACAGGATTCTAGATAATGAATGAAAGTGCATCATAGGATGCTATGTAAAAATGAAAGAGCAACTCAGGATCTTAGGTAATACAATATAACATCACAGAATGCTAAATGTTAAATAATGTGACATCGCATATTGGTAGATAATAATTACTAGAATATAACTTGACGGTAGACAATAGATAGTTGGACATAAGGGGAAGCAAGGTAAGAAAAAAAGGACATTACAGAGAGCTAGGTAATGAAGAAAATGACATTACAGGCTGCCAGGTAATAAATGAAAAAACATCAATGGTTACCAGAAAATAAATAAAAGGATACAACCGGATGGTAAGGAATAAATAAAAAGACATCACAGGAAGACAGATAAAAAATAAAAAACATCATATCATGCTGGACCACAAACGGAAGGACATATCAACACGCTAGTCAACAAATCAATGGAGATAGCTGGATGATTGGCAATAAACAAATGAATATAAATGGATGCTAGATGAGAAATCACATAAGGTCCCAGGGCATTAGATAGTAAATAAAAGAACATCTTATGTTGTTTGATAGACAATAGATAAGTGGACATGATAGGAATCTAGGTACTCAAGAAAGGATGTCAAAGAGAGCTAGGTAATAAAAAATTATGTTCCATGATGCCAGGTAAGAAATCAAAGTACAATGTAGGTTGGAGACGAAAAATAAAAAGATTTGAGAGGATGCTAGGCAATAGATAAGTGGACATCAGAGGATGCTAGGTAAGAAAGAAAGGACATCACAAAGAGCTAGGTAATGAGGAAAATAACATTACAGGATGCCAGGAAATAAAGGACATCACTGGTTCCCAGACGATAAAGAAGGGGACATCATGGGATGCTAAGGAATAAATTAAAAGACATCACAGAAAGGTAGATAACAAATAAGGAAAACATCATGTCATGCTAGACCACAGATAGAAGGACCTATCAACATGCTAGGTAACAAATAAATGATGATAACTGGATGCTTGACAGTAAATAAATGAACATAACTGGATGCTAGATTATAAATCAAATAAGGTCACAGGGAGTTAGGTAATAAATAAAAGAACATCATATGTTGTTTGATAGACAGTAGATAAGTGGACATGATGGGACTCTAGGAACTCAAGAAAGGATGTCAAAGAGAGCTAGGTAATAAAAAAAAATTATGTTCCATGGTGCCAGGTAAGAAATAAAAGTACAATATAGGTTCCAGAAGATGAATAAAAAGACATAACAGGATACTGGGGAATAGATAATTGGATATCAGGGATGCTAGGCATTAAAAAAGGAACATCACTGAGTATGGATGTAATAAATATAATGACATGAGCTGAAGCCAGGTAATGAATTAAAAGAAATCACAGGTTGTCAGAGAATGAATAAAAGGACATAACAGGATGCCAGGGAATAAACAAAATGACACTACAGGATAGTAGATAATAAATAAAGGTATATCAGAGAATGCTGGACAATAAGTAATTCGACACCAGAGGATGTAAGGTAATTAAAAAGTACGCCAGAGAGAGCAAGGTCATAAATGGTATGAAATCACAGGATGCTACATAATAAATACAAGGAAATCGCTGGTTGGTGGGTAATAAAGAGAAAAACATCACAGAGATGTATCTTATAAAGGAGATGGCATCACAGGATTCTAAGGAATTAATGAAAGGGCATCATAGGATGCTATGTAAAAATGACAGAGCAACTCAGGATTATGGGTAATAAAAATATAACATCAGAGAACGTTAGGCGTTAAATAATTTGACATCACATGATAGTAGATAATAAATAATAGAACATAACATAATGGTAGACAATAGATAATTGGACATCAGGGAAAGCTAGGTAAGAAAAAAATGACATCGCAGAGAGCCAGGTCATGAATAAAATGACTTTACAGGATGCCAGGTAATAAATAAAAGGACCTCACTGGTTACCAGAAAATAAATAAAAGGATACACCAGGATGCTAAGGACTAAATAAAAAGACATCACAGGAAGATAGATAAAAAAAACAAAACATCATATCATGCTGGACCACAAATGGAAGGATATATCCACATGCTAGGCAAAAAATAAATGGACATAACTTGATGCTTTGCAATAAATAAATGAACATAACTTCATGCTGGATTATAAATCAAATAAGGTCAGAGGAAGTTAGATAAAAAATTAAAGAACATCACATGTTACACAATAGATATGTGGACATGACAGGACGCTAGATAATCAAGAAAGGATATCAAAGAGAACTAGGTAATAAAAAAAATTATGTTTCAAGGTGCCAGGTAAGAAATAAAATTAAAATACAGGTTGGAGACGATAAATAAAAGACATTACAGGATGCTAGGAAATACATAATTGGACATCAGAGGATGCTAGGTAATAAAAAAGGAAGAGAGAGAGAGCATGGTCATAAATGAAATGAAATCACAGTATGCTATGTAATAAATACAAGGTAATCGCTGATTGGTGGATAATAAAGAAAAAACATCACAAAGATGTAGATTATAAAGGAGATGGCATCACAGTATTCTAGGTAATTAAAGAAAGGGCATCATAGCATGCTATGGAAAAATGGCATAGTAGCTCATTATTATATTTAATGAAAATATAACATCACAATACTTTATGCCTTAAATAATGTGACATCACATGGTTGTAGATAATAAATAATAGAGCATAACATGATGGTAGACAATAGATAGTTGGAGATAAGTGGATGCCATGTAAGAAAAAAAGGACATCACAGAGAGCTAGAGCTAGGTAATGAAGAAAATTACATTAATGGATGCCAGGTAATAAATAAAGGGTCATCCTTGGTTACCAGACAATAAATAAAAGGACATACCAGCATGCTAAGGAATAAATAAAGACATCACAGGGAGATAGATAAAAAATAAAAATAAAACATCATATCATACTGCACCACAAATAGAAGGACATATCAACATGCTAGGAAATAAATAATTGGAGAAAACTGGATGCTTGGCCATAAAGAAATGAAGATAACTGGATGCTAAGTTATAAATCAAACAAGGTCATAGGGAGTTAGATAGTATGTCAAAGAAGATCACATGTTGTTAGACAATAGATAAATGGACATGACAGGAGATTAAGTAATCACAAAAAGACATCAGGGAGAGCTAGGTAATCAAAAAAATTATGTTACAAGGTGCCAGGTAAGAAATAAAAGCACAATATATGTTGGATTCGATAAATAAAAAGACACAACTGAATGCTAGGCAATAGATAATTGGACATCAGTGGATGCTATGTAAAAAACGAAAGGGCTACTCAGGATTTTAGGTAATAAAAATATAACCTCAGGGTATGCTAGAACTTAAATGAAGTGACGTCACAGGATGGTAGATATTAAATAATAGAACATAATATCATGGTAGATAATAGATAAGTGGACATCAGAGGATGCTAGGTAATAAAAAAAAAGGACATCACAGAGAGGAAGGTAATAAAGAAAGTGACATTACAGGAGGCCAGGTAATGAATAAAACGACATCACTGGTTGCCAGATAAAAAATAACAAGACGTAACAGGATTCTGAGGAATAAACATAAAGACATCACAGGAAGATAGATGAAAAATAGAAAACATCATATGATGCTAGACCACAAATAGAAGGGCATGTTAACATGCCAGGAACTAAGTCAATGGAGATAGTTGGATGCTTGGCAATAAATTAAGGAGCATTTCTGGATGCTAGATTATAAATCAAATAAGGTCACAAGGAGATAAATATTAAATAAAAGAATATTATTACAAAATATTAAATATTAAAATATTAAATAAAAGAATATGACACGTTCTGAGACAATAGATATATAGACGTGATAGGCCTCTAAGTAATCAAGAAAAGACATCAGAGAGCTAGGTAAGAAAAAAAATTATGTTACAAGGTGCCAGGTAAGAAATGGAAATACAATATAGGTTGGAGACGACAAGTAAAATGACATAACAGGAAGCTAGGCAATAGGTAATTGGACATCAGAGGATGCTAGGTTATAAAAAAGGACATCACAGAGTAGAAATGGAATAAATAATATGACGTGAGATGAAGCCAGTTAATAAAACGACAAGTAAAATGACATAACAGGAAGCTAGGCAATAGATAATTGGACATCAGAGGATGCTAGGTTATAAAAAAGGACATCACAGAGTAGAAATGGAATAAATAATATGACGTGAGATGAAGCCAGTTAATAAAAAGAAATCACAGGTTGTCAGACAAGAAATTAAAGGAAATAATATAATGCTAGATAATAAATAAAATGGCATTACAGTATATTAGATAATAAATAAAAGAATATCAAAAATCCTTGTCAGTAGGTAATTGGACACCAGAGGTTTTAAAGTATTAAAAAAGAAGTCAGAGAGAGCAAGGTCATAAATGAAATTAAATCACAGGATGCTATATAATAGATAAAAGTAAATCACAGAATTTTGGGTAATAAAGAAAAAAATATCACAGAGATATACTTTATAAAGGACATGGCATCACAGGATTCTAGGTAATTTATAAAGGGGTATGTTGGAATGCTATGCAAAAAATGAAAGGGCAACTCAACATTTTAGGTAATAAATATATAACATCACAGTATGCTAGGTCTTAAATAAAGTGACATCCAAAGGTGGTAGATAATACTTAATAGCACACAACATGATGGTATACAACAGATAATTGGACATCAGGGGATGCTAGGTAATAAAAAGGACACCACAGTGAGATAGGTAATAAAGAAAATGACATTACAAGATGCCACGTAGTGAATAAAAGGACATCACTTGTGGCTAGACAAAATATAAAAAAATTTAACAGGTTTCCAAGGAATAAATAAAAAAGATATCACAGGAAGATAGATGAAAAATAAAAACTTCATGTGATGCTAGACCACAAATAGAAGGGCATGTTGACATGCCAGGAAATAAATCAATGGAGATAACTGGATGCTTGGAAATAAATAAATGAACATAACTGCATGCTAGATTATATATCAAATAAGGCCACAGGGAGTTAGACATAAAATAAAACAACATCACATATTCTTAGACCCAAGATAAATAGCCATACTAGGCGTCTAAGTAATCAAGAAAGGACATCACGGATAGGTAGGTAATAAAAAAAATTACGTTACAAGGTGCCAAGTAAGTGATGTCCTTTTTCTATGTCTCTGTTATTAACTACATCTCTGTGATGTTTTTTTCTTTATTAACTGGGAACCTGTGATTTCCTTGTATTTGTTACGCAGCATCCTGTGATTTCATTTCATTTATGACCTTGCTCTCTGATGTCCTTTTTACTACCTTGCATCCTCTGGTGTCCAATTACCTATTTTCCAGCATTCTGTGATATTCTTTTAGTTATAATATAATGTGCTGTAATGTCATTTTGTTTATTACCCGGCATCCTTTTATATACTTTTATTTATTGTCTGACAACCTGTGATTTCTTTTTATTTATTCCCTCGCATCAACTCATGTCATATTATTCATTACATCTATAATCAGTGATGTCCTTTTTTTATTAACTATCGTCCTCTGATGTACAATATTCTGTTGCTGAGCATCCTGTCATGTCTTTGTATTTTTCGTCTCCAACCTATATTTTACTATGATTTCTTACCTGGCACCTTGGAATGTAATGTTTTTTATTACCTAGCTCTCTTTGGTGTCCTTTCTTGATTACCTCGAGTCCTATCATGTCCACTCATCTATCGTCTATCAAAAAACATGTGATGTTCTTTTATTTATTACCTAACTCCCTGTGACCTTATTTGATTTATAATCTACCAGTCAGTTGTGTCCATTTATTTATTGCCAAGCATCCAGTTATCTCCATTTATTTGTTGCCTTTCATGTTCATATGTCCTTCTGTTTGTGCTCTATAAGGTTATGATGTTTTATTTTTTATCTATCTTCATATGATGTCTTTTTATTTCTTCCTTAGCATGCTGTTATGTCCTTTTACTTATTGTCTGACAACCTCTGATTCATTTTTATTCATTACCTGCCTTCATGTCATCTCACCTTATTTATTATGTCTGTATTCAATGATGTCCATTTTTATTACCTAGCATCCTCATATGTTGAATTATATCTTGACTTACATCCTGTTATGTCTTTTGATTTATCTTCTCCAACCTATATTGTACTTTCGTTTCTTACCTTGCACATTGCCATATAATGTTTTTTATTACCGATCTCTCTGTGATATCCTCTCTTGATTTCCTAGAGTCCTATCATGTCCGCTTATCTATTGTCCATCAAAAACATGTGATGTTATTTTCTTTACTATGTAAATGCCTATGACGTTATTTGATTTACGAACTGGCATCCAGTTATGTTCATTTATTTATTGCCTAGCATTCAGTTATATCCATTAATATTTACCTGGCATGTTGATTTGTCCTTCTATTTGTGGTCTAGCATGACATGATGTTTTGTTATTTTTTATCTATCGTCTTGTGATGTCTTTTTATTTATTCCTTAGCATCCTGTCATGACCTTTTACTTCTTGTCTGACAACCACTGTTTCCTTTTTATTCATTACCTGCCTTCATGACATCTCATATTATTTATTATATCTGTACTCCGTGATGTCCCTTTTTATTACCTAGCATCCTCTATTGTGGAATTATCTATTTACTTGCATCCTGTTATGTCTTTTGATTTATCTTCTCCAACCTATTTGTACTTTCATTTCTTACCTTACACATTCCTATATAATGTTTTTTTTACCGAGTTTTCTGTCATATCCTCTCTTGAGTACCTAGAGCCCTTCCATGTCCACTTGTCTATTGTGTATCCAACAACATGTGGTGTTATTTGGTATCTAAATGCCTGTGACCTTATTGGATTTACAAACTGTCATCCAGTTTTCTTCATTTATTTATTGCCAACCATTCAGTTATCTCCATTAAATTTTTACCTAACCTGTTGATATGTCCTTCCATTTGTGGTCTACAATGACATGATTTTTTTTATTTTTTATCTACCTTCTTGTGATGTCTTTTTATTTATTCCTTAGCACCGTGTTATGACCTTTTATATCCTATCTGACAACAACTGATTCATTTTTATTTATTGCCTGCCTTCATGTCATCTCATCTTATTTATTAGGTCTGTATGCTGTAATGTCCATTTTTATTACCTGGCTTCCACAAATGTTAAATTATATCTTTACTTACATCCCGTAATGTCTTTTAATTTATCTTCTCCAACCTATATTTTACTTTCATTTCTTACCTTGCACAATGTTATATAATGTTTTTTCTTACCGAACTCTCTGTGATATCCTTTCTTGCTTACCTAGAGTCCTATCATGTCCACTTATCTATTGTACATCAAAAATCATGTGATGTTATTTTCTTTACTATGTAAATGCCTGTGACATTATTTGATTTATGAACTGGCATCCAGTTATGTTCATTTATTTATTGCCAAGCATTCAGTTTTCTCCATTAATATTTACCTAGCATGTTGATTTCTCCTTCTATTTGTGGCCTAGCATGACATGATATTTTTTATTTTAAATCTATCTTCCTGTAATGTCTTTTTATGTATTCCTTAGCATCCTGTTATGTCCTTTTATTTATTGTCTGACAACCTCTGATTCATTTTTATTCGTTACCTGCCTTCATGTCATCTCACCTTATTTATTATGTCTGTATTCAGTGATGTCCATTTTTATTACCTAGCATCCTCAAATGTTGAATTATCTGTTGACGTACATCCTGTTATGTCATTTGATTTATCTTCTCCAACCTATATTGCATATTCATTTCCTATCTTGCACATTCTCATATAAAGTTTTTTATTACCGAACTCTCTGTGATATCTCCTGATTACCTAGAGTCCTATCATGTCCACTTATCTATTGTCCATCAAAAAACATGTGATGTTATTTTCTTTACTATGTAAATGCCTATGACGTTATTTACGAACTGGCATCCTGGTATGTTCATTTATTTATTGCCAAGCATTCAGTTATATCCATTAATATTTACCTAGCATGTTGATTTGTCCTTCTATTTGTGGTCTAGCATGACATGATGTTTTTGTTATTTGTTATCTATCTTCTTGTGATGTCTTTTTATTTCTTCCTTAGCATCCTGTTATGACCTTTTATTTCCTGTCTGACAAGTGACTCAATTTTATTCATTACCTGCCTTCATGTCATCTCATATTATTTATTACGTCTGTACTCATTGATGTCCATTTTTGTTACCTAGCATCCTCTAATGTTGAATTATCTATTGACTTGCATCCTGTTATGTCTTTTGATTTTTCTTCTCCAAACTATGTTGTACTTTCATTTCTTACCTTGCACTTTGTTATATAATGTTTTTATTACCCAGCTCTCTGTCATAACCTCTCTTGATTACCTAGAGAACTACCATGTCCACTTATCTATTGTCCATCAAACAATATGTAATGTTATTCAATTTTTTATGTAAGTACCTCTGATTTTATTTGATCTATAAACTGGCATCCAGTTATGTTTATTTATTTATTGCCAACCATTCTTAATTTGTTACCTAACATGTTGGTATGTCCTTCTATTTGTGCTCTAGCATGATATGATGTTTTTTATTTTTTATCTACCTTCTTGTAATGTCTTTTTGCTTATTCCTTAGCATCCTGTCATGACCTTTTGCTTCTTGTCTGACAATCACTGTTTCCTTTTTATTCATTACCTACCTTCATGACATCTCATATTATTTATTATGTCTGTACTCCGTGATGTCTATTTTTATTACCTAACATCCTCTAATGTGGAATTATCTATTTACTTGCATCCTGTTAGGTCTTTTGATTTATCTTCTCCAACCTATATTGTACTTTCATTTCTTACCTTACACAATGCTATATAATGTTTTTATTACCGAGTTCTCTGTCATATCCTCTCTTGAGTACCTAGAGCCCTTCCATTTCCATTTATCTATTGTGTATCCAACAACATGTGGTGTTATTTATTTTCAAATGCCTGTGACTTTACTGAATTTACAAACTGGCATCCAGTTTTCTTCATTTATTTGTTGCCAACCATTCAGTTATCTCCATCAAATTTTTACCTAACATATTGATGTGTCCTTCTATTTGTGATCTAACATGACATGATGGTTTTTTTTTTAAATCTATCTTCCTGTGATGTCTTTTTATTTCTTCCTTAGCATCATGTTATGTCCTTTCATTTATTGTCTGACAACATCTGATTTATTTTTCTTCATTTCCTGCCTTCATGTCATCTCATATTATTTGTTATGTCTGTACTCATTGATGTCCATTTTTGTTACCTAGCATCCTCTAATGTTGAATTATCTATTGACTTGTGTCCTGTTATGTCTTTTGATTTATCTTCTCCAAACTATATTGTACTTTCATTTCTTACCTTCCACATTGTTATATAATATTTTTAATACCCAGCTGTCTCTGATATACTCTCTTGATTACCTACCGTCCTATCATGTCCACTTATCTATTGTCCATCAAACAACCTGTAATGTTATTTAATTTGTCACCTAAATGCCTCTGATCTTATGTGATCTATAAACTGACATCCAGTTATGTTTATTTATTTATTGCAAACCATTCTTAATTTGTTACCTAACATGTTGATATGTCTTTCTATTGGTAGTCTAGCATGACATGATTTTTTTTTATTTTTTATCTACCTTCTTGTGATGTCTTTTTATTTATTCCTTAGCACCGTGTTATGACCTTTTATTTCCTGTCTGACAACAACTGATTCATTTTTATTCATTACCTGCCTTCATGTCCTCTCACCTTATTTATTATGTCTTTATTCAGTGATGTCCATTTTTCTTACGTAGCTTCCTCAAAAGTTGAATTATATCTTGACTTACATCCCGTTCTGTCTTTTGATTTACCATCTCCAACCTATATTGTACTTTCATTTCTTATCTTGCACAATGTTATATAATATTTTCTATTACCGAACTCTCTGTGATATCCTTTGTTGATTACCTAGAGTCCTATCATGTCCACTTATCTATTGTCCATAAAAAAGCATGTGATGTTATTTTCTTTACTATGTAAATGCCTGTGACGTTATTTGATTTACGAACTGGCATCCAGTTATGTTCATTTATTTATTGCCAAGCATTCAGTTATCTCCATTCATATTTACCTAGCATGTTGATTTGTCCTTCTATTTGTGGTCTAGCATGACATGATGTTTTTTATTTTAAATCTATCTTCCTGTAATGTCTTTTTATTTATTCCTTAGCATCCTGTTATGTCCTTTTATTTATTGTCTGACAACCTCTGATTCATTTTTATTCATTACCTGCCTTCATGTCATCTCACCTTATTTATTATGTCTGTATTCAGTGATGTCCATTTTGATTACCTAGTATCCTCAAATGTTCAATTATATCTTGGCTTACATCCTGTTATGTCTTTTGCTTTATTTTCTCCCACCTATATTGTACTTTCATTTCTTACCTTGCACATTGTTATATAATGTTTTTTATTACCGATCTCTCTGTGATATTCTCTCTTGATTACCTAGAGTCCTATCATGTCCACTTATCTACTGTCCATCCGAAAACATGTGATGTTATTTTCTTTACTATGTAAATGCCTATGACGTTATTTGATTTACGAACTGGCATCCTGGTATGTTCATTTATTTATTGCCAAGCATTCAGTTATACCCATTAATATTTACCTAGCATGTTCATTTGTCCTTCTATTTGTGGTCTAGCATGGCATGATGTTTTTGTTATTTGTTATCTATCTTCTTGTGATGTCTTTTTATTTATTTCTAAGCATCCTGTCATGACCTTTTACTTCTTTTCTGACAACCACTCTTTCCTTTTTATTCATTACGTGCCTTCATGACATCTCATATTATTTATCATATCTCTACTCCGTGATGTCCATTTTTATTACCTAGCATCCTCTAATGTGGAATTATCTATTCACTTGCATCCTGTTATGTCTTTTGATTTCTCTTCTGAACCTATATTGTACTTTCATTTCTTACCTTGCACATTGTTATATAAAGTTTTCATTTCTAAGCTCTCTGTCATATCCTCTCTTGAATACCTAGAGTCCTATCATGTCCACTTATCTATTGTCCATCAAACAACATGTGATGTTATTTAATTTGTTATCTAAATGCCTCTGATCTTATGTGATCTCTAAACTGGCATCCAGTTATGTTTATTTATTTATTGGCAACCATTCACTTATCTCCATTAATTTGTTACCTAACATGTTCATATTTCTTTCTATTTGTGGTCTAGCATGACATGATGTTATTTTCTTTTTTATCTACCTTCTCGTGATGTTTTTTTTATTTATTCCTTAGCACCGTGTTATGACCTTTTACTTCCTGACAACTGATTCATTTTTATTCATTACCTGCCTTCATGTCCTCTCATATTATTTATTATGTCTGTATTCAGTGATGTCCATTTTTCTTACCTAGCTTCCTCAAAAGTTGAATTATATCTTGACTTCCATCCCGTTCTTTCTTTGATTGATCTTCTCCAACCTATATTGTACATTCATTTCTTACCTTGCACAATGTTATATAATGTTTTCTATTACCGAACTCTCTATGGTATCGTTTGTTGATTACCTAGAGTCCTATCATGTCCACTTATCTATTGTCCATCAAAAAGCATGTGATGTTATTTTCTTTACTATGTAAATGCCTGAGACGTTATTTGATTTACGAACTGGCATCCAGTTATGTTCATTTATTTATTGCCAAGCCTTCATTTGTCTCCATTCATATTTACCTAGGATGTTGATTTGTCCTTCTATTTGTGGTCTAGCATGACATGATGTTTCTTATATTAAATCTATCTTCCTGTAATGTCTTTTTATTTATTCCTTAGCAACCTGTTATGTCCTTTTATTTATTGTCTGACAACCTCTGATTCATTTTTATTCATTACCTGCCTTCATGTCATCTCACCTTATTTATTATGTCTGTATTCCGTGATGTCCATTTTTATTACCTAGCATCCCCAAATGTTGAATTATCTGTTGACTTGTATCCTGTTATGTCTTTTGATTTATCTTCTCCAACCTATATTGTATTTTCATTTCTTACCTTGCACATTCTTATATAAAGTTTTTTATTACCGAACTCTCTGTGATATCCTCTCTTGATTACCTAGAGTCATATCATGTCCACTTATCTATTGTCCATCAAAAAACATGTGATGTTATTTTCTTTACTATGTAAATGCCATTGACGTTATTTGATTTACGAACTGGCATCCTGGTATGTTCATTTATTTATTGCCAAGCATTCTGTTATATCCATTAATATTTACCTAGCATGTTGATTTGTCCTTCTATTTGTGGTCTAGCATGACATGATGTTTTTGTTATTTGTTATCTATCTTCTTGTGATGTCTTTTTATTTATTCCTAAGCATTGTGTCATGATCTTTTACTTCTTGTCTGACAACCACTGTTTCCTTTTTGTTCATTACATGCCTTCATGGCATTTCATATTATTTATTATCTCTGTACTCAGTGATGTCCATTTTTATTACCTAGCATCCTCTAATGTGGAATTATCTATTTACTTGCATCCTGTTATTTCTTTTGATTTATCTTCTCCAACCTATATTGTACTTTCGTTTCTTACCTTGGACATTGTTATATAATGTTTTTATTAGCCAGGTCTCTGTGATATCCTCTCTTGATTACCTAGAGAACTACCATGTCCACTTATCTATTGTCCATCAAACAAAATGTGATGTTATTTAATTTGTTATCTAATTGCCTCTGATCTTATGTGATCTATAAACTGGCATCCAGTTACGTTTATTTATTTCTTACCAACCATTCTGTTTTCTCGATTAATTTTTTATCTAACATGTTGATATGTCCTTCTCTTTGTGGTCTAGAATGACATGATGTTTTTTATTTTGAATCTATCTTCCTGTGATGTGTTTTTATTTATTCCTTAGCATCCTTTTATGACCTTTTCTTTCTTGTCTCACCTCCACTGATTCCTTTTTATTCATCAACAGCCTTCATGACATGTCATATTATTTATTATGGCTGTGCTCAGTCATGTCCATTTTTATTACCTAGCATCCTCTAATGTTGAATTTTCTCTTTACTTGCATCCTGTTATGTCTTTTGATTTATCTTCTCCAACCTATATTGTACTTTCGTTTCTTACCTTGCACATTTTATATAATGTTTTCATTACCAAGCTCTCTGTGATATCCTCTCTTGATTAGCTAGAGTCCTATCATGTCCACTTATCTATTGTTCATCGAACAACATGTGATGTTATTTAATTTGTTATCTAAATGCCTCTGATCTTTTGTGACCTATAAACTGGCATCCAGTTATGTTTGCTTATTTATTGCCAACCATTCAGTTATCTCCATTAATTTGTTACCTAACATGTTGATATGTCTTTCTATTTGTGGTCTAGCATGACATGATGTTATTTTTTTTATCTATGTTCTTGTGATGTCTTTTCATTTATTCCTTAGCACCCTGTTATGACCTTTTATTTCTTGTCTGACCACCACTGATTCCTTTTTATTCATTACCTGCCTTCATGACATCTCATATTATTTATTATGTCTGTACTCAGTCATGTCCATTTTGATTACCTAGCATCCTCTAATGTTGAATTATCTCTTTACTTGCATCCTGTTATGTCTTTTTTTTTATCTTCTCCAACCTATGTTGTACTTTCGTTTCTTACCTTGCACATTTTATATAATGTTGTCATTACCAAGCTCTCTGTGATATCCTCTCTTGATTAGCTAGAGTCCTATCATGTCCACTCATCTATTGTCCATCAAACAACATGTAATGTTATTTAATTTTTTATCTAAGTGCCTCTGATCTTATTTGACCTATAAACTGGCATCCAGTTATGTTTATTTATTTATTGCTAACCATTCTTAATTTCTTACCTAACATGTTGATATGTCTTTCTATTTGTGGTCTGGCATGACATGATTTGTTTTTTATTTTTTATCTACCTTCTTGTGATGTCTTTTTATTTATTCCTTAGCATCCTGTTATGACCTTTTATTTCCTGTCTGACAACAACCGATTCATTTTTATTCATTACCTGCCTTCATGTCATCTCATATTATTTATTATGTCTGTACTCATTGATGTCCATTTTTATTACCAAGCTTCCTGTAATGTTGAATTATCTATGGACTTGCATTCTGTTATGTCTTTTGATTTATCTTCGCCAAACTATATTGTTCTTTCATTTCTTACCTTGCACATAGTTATACAAAGTTTTTTATTACCCAGCTCTCTGTGATATCCTCTCTTGATTACCTTGAGTCCTATCCTGTCCACTTATATATCGTCCATCGAACAACATGTGATGTTATTTAATTTGTTATCTAAATGCCTCTGATCTTGTGTGATCTATAAACCGGCATCCAGTTATATTTACTTATTTATTGCCAACCGTTCAGTTATCTCCATTAACTTGTTACCTAACATGTTGATATGTCTTTCTATTTGTGGTCTAGCATGACATGACGTCATTTTTTTTATCTATATTCTTGTGATGTCGTTTTATTTATTCCTTAGCACCCTGTTATGACCTTTTATTTCTTGTCTGACAACAACGGATTCCTTTTTATTCGTTACCTGCCTTCATGTCATCTCATATTATTTATTACCTATTTACTCAGTGATGTCCATTTTTATTTCCTAGCATCCTCTAATGTTGAATTTTCTACTGACTTGCATCCTCTTATGTCATTTGATTTGTCTTCTCCAACCTATCTTTTATTTTCATTTTTTACCTTGCACATTCCTATATAATGTTTTTTATAACCGAGCTCTCTATCATATCCTTTCTTGAGTACCTAGAGCCCTATCTTCAACACTTATCTATTGTCTATCCAACAATATGTGGTGTTATTTATTAGCTAAATGCCTGTGACCTTATTGGATTTACGAACTGGCTTCCTGTTATGTTCATTTATTTATTGCCAACCATTCAGTTATCTCCATTAATTTTTACCTAGCATGCTGATTTGTCCTTCTATTTGTGGTCTAGCATGACATGATGTATTTATTTTAAATCTCTCTTCCTGTGATTTCTTTTTATTTATTCCTTAGCATCCTGTTATGTCCTTTCATTTATTGTCTGACAACATGTGATTTATTTTTATTCATTACCTGCCTTCATGTCATCTCATATTATTTATTATGTCTGTACTCATTGATGTCCCTTTTTGTTACCTAGCATCCTCTAATGTTGAGTTGTCTACTGACTTGCATCCTGTTATGTCTTTTGAATTATCTTCTCCAAACTATATTGTACTTTCATTTCTTACCTTGCATATTGTTATACAATATTTTTATTACCCAGCTCTCTGTGAAAACCTCTCTTGATTACCTAGAGTCCTATCATGTCCACTTATCTACTGTCCATCAAACAACATGTGATGTTATTTCACTTGTTATCTAAATGCCTCTGACCTTATGTGATCTATAAACTGGCATCCAGTTGTGTTTATTTACTTATTGCCTACCATTCAGTTATGTTACCTAACATGTTGATATTTCTTTCTATTTGTGGTCTAGCATGACATGATATTACTTTATTTTTTATCTGTCTTCTTGTAATGCCTTTTTATTTATTGCTTAGCATCCTCTTATGACCTTTTATTTCTTGTCTGACAACTGATTCCTTTGTATTCATTACTTGCCTTCATGTCATCTCATCTTATTTATTATGTTTGTACTCCGTGATGTCCATTTTTACTACCTAGCATCCTCAAATGTTGAACTATCTGTTGACTTAAATCCTGTAATGTCTTTTGATTTATCTTCTCCAACCTATATTGTACTTTCATTTTTTACATTGGACATTGCTGTATAATCTTTTTTATAACCGAGATCTCTGTCATATCCTTTCTTGAGTACCTAGAGCCCTATCACGTCCACTTATCTATTGTCTATAGAACAACATGTGGTGTTATTTATTATCTAAATGCCTGTGACCTTATTAGATTTACAAACTGGCATCCAGTTTTCTTCATTTATTTATTACCAACCATTCAGTTATCTCCATTAAATTTTTGCCTAACATGTTGCTATGTCCTTCTATTTGTGGTCTAACATGACATGATGTTTTTTTTTTTAAATCTATCTTCCTGTGATGTCTTTTTATTTCTTCCTTAGCATCCTGTTATGTCCTCTCATTTATTGTCCGACAACATCTGATTTATTTTTATTCATTACCTTTCTTCATGTCATCTCATATTATTTATTATGTCTGTACTCAGTGATGTCCATTTTTGTTACCTAGCATCCTCTCATGTTGAACGATCTATTGACTTGCATCCTGTTCTGTCTTTTCATTTATCTTCTCCAAACTATATTGTACGTTCATTTCTTCCCTTGCACATTGTTATATAATGTTTTCATTATTAAGCTCTCTGTGATTTCCTGGCTTGATTACCTCGAGTCTTTCATGTCCACTTATCTAATGTCCATCAAACAACATGTGATGTTATTTAATTTGTTATCTAAATGCCTCTGATCTTATGTGGTCTATAAAATGGCTTCCAGTTATGTTTATTTATTTATTGCCAACCATACCGTTATGTCCATTAATTTGTTACCTAACATGTTGATATGTCTTTCTATTTGTGGTCTAGCATGTCATAATGTCATTTTTTTTTATCTATCTTCTTGTGATGTCTTTTTATTTATTCCTTAGAATACTGTTATGACCTTTTATTTCCTATCTGACAACAACTGATTCCTTTTTATTCATTAACTGCCTTCATGCCATCTCATATTATTTATTACCTCTTTACTCAGTGATGTCCATTTTTATTACCTAGCATCCTCAAATGTTGAATTATCTGTTGACTTACATCCTGTTATGTCTTTTGATTTATCTTCGCCAAGCTATATTGTACTTTCATTTCTTACCTTGCACATTGTTATATAATATTTTTTATTACCGACACCTCTGTGATATCCTTTCTTGATTACCTAGAGTTCTATCACGTCCACTTGTCTATTTTCCCTCAAAAAACATGTGATGTTCTTTTATTTATTATGTAAATGCCTGTGACGTTATTTGATTTACGAACTGGCATCCAGTTATGTTCATTTATTTATTGCCAAGCATTCAGTTATCTCCATTTATTTTTACCTAGCATGTTGATTTCTCCTTCTATTTCTGGCCTAGCATGGCATGATGTTTTTTATTTTAAATCTATCTTCCTGTGATGTCTTTTTATTTATTCCTTAGCATCCTGTTATGACCTTTTATTTCTTCTCTGACAACCACTGATTGATTTTTAATCATTACCTGCCTTCATGTCATCTCATATTTTTTATTATGTCTGTACTCAGTGATGTCCATTTTTGTTACCTAGCATCCTCTAATGTTGAATTATCTACTGGCTTGCCTCCTGTTATGTCTTTTGATTTATCTTCTCCAAACTATATTGTACTTTCATTTCTTACCTTGCACATTGTTATACAATGTTTTTTATTACCCAGCTCTCTGTGATATCCTCTCTTGATTACCTTGAGTCCTATCATGTCCACTTATATATTTTCCATCAAACAACATTTGATGTTATTTAATTTGCTATCTAAATGCCTCTGATCTTATTTGATCTATAAACTGGCATCCAGTTATGTTAATTTCTTTATTGTCAAGCATTCAGTTATCTCCATTAATATTTACCTAGCATATTGATTTGTCCTTCTATTTGTGGTCTAGCATGACATGATGTTTTTTATTTTAAATCTATCTTCCTGTGATGTCTTTTTATTTATTCCTTAGCATCCTGCTATGTCCTTTTATTTATTGTCTTACAACCTCTGATTTATTTTTATTCATTACCTGCCTTCATGTCATCTCATATTGTTTATTACCTCTTTACTCAGTGATGTCCATTTTTATTACCTAGCATCCTCTAATGTTGAATTATCTACTGACTTGCATCCTGTTATGTCTTTTGATTTATCTTCTCCAACCTGTATTGTACTTTCATTTTTTACCTTGCACATTGCTATATAATGTTTTTTATAACCGAGCTCTCTGTCATATCCTTTCTTGACTACCTAGAGCCCTATCATCTAAACTTATCTATTGTCTATCCAACAACATGTGGTGTTATTTATTATCTAAATTCCTGTGACCTTCCTGGATTTACAAACTGGCATACAAATATGTTCATTTATTTATTGCCAACCATTCAGTTATCTCCATTATTTTTTTACCTAACATATTGATATGTCCTTCTATTTCTGGTCTAGCATGACATAATGTTTCTTGTTTTAAATCTATCTTCCTGTGATGTCTTTTTATTTATTCCTTAGCATCCTGTTATGTCCTTTTATTTATTGTCTGACAACGTCTGATTTATTTTTATTCATTACCTGCCTTCATGTCATCTCATATTGTTTATTACCTCTTTACTCAGTGATGTCCATTTTTATTACCTAGCATCCTCTAATGTTGAATTATCTACTGACTTGAATCCTGTTATGTCTTTTGATTTACCTTCTCCAACTATTTTGTACTTTCATTTCTTACCTTTCACATTGCTATATAATGTTTTTTATTACCGAGCTCTCTGTAATATCCTTTCTTAATTACCTAGAGCCCTATCATGGCCACTTATCTGTTGTCTATCAAACCACATGTGATGTTCTTTTATTATTTATCTAAATGCCTGTGACCTTATTTGATCGATAAACTGCCATCCAGTTTTGTTTATTTATGCGTTGCCCACCATTCCGTTGTCTCCACTAATTTTTTACCTAACATGTTGATAAGTCCTTCTATGTGTGGTATAGCATGACACATTTTTTTATTTTAAATCTATCTTCCTGTGATGTCTTTTTATTTATTCCTTAGCATCCTGTCATGGCCTTTTATTTCTTGTCTGACAGCCACTGATTCCTTTTTATTCTTTACGTGCCTTCATGACATCTCATATTATTTATTATGTCTGTACTCAGTGATGTCCATTTTTATTACCTAGCGTCCTCTAATGTTGAATTATATATTTTCTTGCATCCGGTTATGTCTTTTGATTTATCTTCTCGAACCTATATTGTGCTTTCATTTCTTACCTTTCACATTGCTATATAATGTTTTTTATTACCGAGCTCTGTGTCATATCCTTTCTTGATCACCTAGAGCCCTATCATGTTCACTTATCTATAGTCTATCAAACAACATGTGATTTTACTTTATTTCTGATCTAAATGCCTGGGACCTTATTTGAATCAAAAACTGGCATCCAGTTATGTTCATTTATTTATTGCCAACCATTCAGTTATCTCCATTGATTTTTTACCTAATATGTTGATATGTCCTTCTATTTGTAGTCTAGATTGACATGTTGTTTTTGATTTTAAATCTATCTTCCCGTGATATCTTTCTATTTATTCCGTAGCATACTGTTATGTCCTTTTATTTATTGTCTGACAACCTCTGATTTATTTTTATTCATTACCTGCTTTCATGTCATCTCATGTTATTTATTACATCTATAATCACTGATGTCTATTTTTTATTACCTAGCATCCTCTAAAGTCCAATTATCTGTTGCCTAGCATCCTGTTATGTCTTTTCATTTATCATCTCCAACCTATATTGCACATTTATTGCTTACCTGCTACCTGGTAACATAATTTTTTTTATTACCTGGCGCTCTTTGAGGTTCTTTCTTGATTTGCAAGAGTCCTATCATGTTCACTTATGTATTATCTATCAAATAACATGTGATGCTCTTTTATTTATGGTCTTACTCCCTGTGAACAAATTTGATTTGTAATCTATCATCCAGTTATGTTCATGTATTTTTGCTAATCATCCAGTTATCTCCATTTATTTTTTACCTAGAAGATTGATATGTCCTTCTATTTGTGCTCTAGCATGACATGATATTTTCTATTTTTCGTCTATCGTCCTGTGATGTCTTTTGATTTAATCCTTTGCATCCTGTTATGTCCTTTCATTTATTGCCTGCAACCAGTGATGTGTTTTATTTCTTACCTGGCATCCTCTAATGTCATGTTCTTCATTACCTGTCTCTCTGTGATGTCCTTTTTTTCTTACCTGGGCTCCCCTTAGGTCCAATTAATTATCTATTGCCTACCCTGATATTATGTTCTATTATTTTTTATCTACCATCCTGTCATGTCACCTTATTTAAGGACTAGCCCCTCTGATGTTATATTTTTATTACGTGAAATCCTAAGTTGCTCTTTCGCTTTTACATAGCATCCTATGATGTCCTTTCATTACTTCCAAGAATCTTGTGACGCCATATCCTTGATAACCTGAATTTCTGTGATGTTCTTTCTTTCTGCCAAAGCAAACTGTGATTTCCTTGTATTTATTATGTAGCATCCTGCGATTTTTCATTTATGACCTTGCTCTCTCTGACGTCCTTTTCTATTACCTTGCATCCCCTTGTGTTCAATTACCCATTTTCCAGCATTCTGTGATATTTTTTATTTATTATCTACCATTCTGTAATGTCATTTTGTGTATTACCTAGGATCCTGTTATGTCCTTTGATTTATTGTCTGACAACCTGTGATTTCTATTTATTTATTACCAGGCCTCATCTCATGGCATATTATTTATTACCTCTATACTCTCTGATGAGCTTCTTTTTTACTACCTACCATCCTCTGATGTCCAGTTACCAATGGATTTGTAATTTATCATCCAATTATGTTCTTGTATTTTTGCTAAGCATCCAGTTATCTTCACTTATTTTTTAACTAGAAGGTTGATATGTCCTTCTATTTGTGGTCTAGCATGACATGATGTTTTGTATTTTTCATCTATCGTCCTGTGATATCTTTTTATTTAATGCTTTGCATCCTGTTATGTCCTTTCATTTATTGCCTGCAACCAGTGATGTGTTTTATTTCTTACCTGGCATCCTCTAATGTCATTTTCTTCATTACCTGTCTCTCTATGATGTCCTTGTTTTCTTACCTAGACTACCCTTAAGTCCAATTAATTATCTCTTGTCTACCCTGATGTTATGTTCTATTATTTTTTATCTACCGTCCTGTGATGTCACATTATTTAAGGACTAGCATCCTCTTATGTTATATTTTTATTACCTGAAATCCTAAGTTGCTCTTTCGTTTTTACATAGCATCCTATGATGTCCTGTCATTACTTCCAAGAGTCCTGTGACCCCATCTCCTTTATAACCTACATCTCTGTGACGTTTCTTCTTTCTGCCACAGCAACCTGTGATTTCCTTCTATTTATTATGTAGCATCCTGCGATTTTTCATTTATGACCTTCCTCTCTCTGACGTCTTTTTATGTTACCTTGCATCACCTGTTGTTCAATTACCTATTTTCCAGCATTCTTTGATATTCCTTTATTTATTATCTACCATTCTGTAATGTCATTTTGTTTATTACCTAGAATCCTGTTATGTCCTTTGATTTATTGTCTGACAACCTGTGATTTCTATTTATTTATTACCTGACCTCATCTCATGGCATATTATTTATTACCTCTTTAGTCACTGATGTGCTTTTTTTTACTACCTAGCATCCTCTGATGTCCATTTACCAATGGACTTGCATCCTGTTGTGTCTTTTGATTTATTTTCTCCAACCTATATTGTACATTCATTTCTTACCTTTCACATTGCTATATAATGTTTTTATTACCGAGCTCTCTGTAATATCCTTTCTTGATTACCTAGAGCCCTATCATGTCCACTTATCTATTCTCTACCAAACAACTTGTGATTATATTTTATTTCTTATCTAAATGCCTGTGACCTTATTTGATTTAAAAACAGGCATCCAGCAATGTTCATTTAGTTATGGCCAACCGTTAAGTTATCTCCATTGTTTTTTCCCTAACATGTTGTTATGTCCTTCTATTTGTGGTCCGGAATGACATGATGTTTTTTATTTTAAATCTATCTTCCTGTGATATCTTTTTATTGATTCCGTAGCATGCTGTTATGTCCTTTTATTTATTGTCGGACAACCCCTGATTTATTTTTATTCATTACCTCCCTTCATGTCATCTCATATTATTTATTAACTCTATACCCAGTGATGTCGATTTTTTATTACCTAGCATCCTTTAATGTCCAATTATCTATTGCCTAGCATCCTGTTACGTCTTTTAATTTATCGCCTCCAACCTATATTTCACATTTATTGCTTACCTGGCACCTTGTAACATAATTTTTTTTTATTACCTGGCTGTCTTTGAGGCTCTTTCTTGATTTGCAAGAGTTCTATCATGTTCACTTATCTATTATCTATCAAATAACATGTGATGCTCTTTTATTTATGGTTTTACTCAATGTGAACTAATTTGATTTGTAATCTATCATCCAGTAATGTTCATATATTTTTGCTAAGCATCCAGTTATCTCCATTTATTTTTTACCTAGAATGTTGCTATGTCCTTCTATTTGTGGTCTAGCATGACATGATGTTTTGTATTTTTCATCTATCGTCCTGTGATGTCTTTTTATTTAATCCTTTGCATCCTGTTATGTCCTTTCATTTATTGCCTGGAAACAATGATGTGTTTTATTTCTTACGTGGCATACTCTAATGTCATGTCCTTCATTACCTGTCTCTCTGTGATGTCCTTTTTATCTTACCTAGGCTCCCTTTAAGTCCAATTAATTATCTATTCTCTACCCTGATATCATGTTCTATTATTTTTTATCTACCGTCCTGTCCTGTCACCTTATTTAAGGACTAGCATCCTCTGATGGTATATTTTTATTACCTGAAATCCTAAGTTGCTCTTTCGCTTTTACATAGCATCCTATGATGTCCTGTCATTACTTCCAAGAGTCCTGTGACCCCATCTCCTTTATAACCTACATCTCTGTGATGTTTTTTCTTTCTGCCACAGCAACCTGTGATTTCCTTGTATTTATTATGTACGTCCTGCGATTTTTCATTTATGACCTTACTCTCTCTGACGTCCTTTTCTATTACCTTGCATCCCCTGGTGTTCAATAACCTACTTTCCAGCATTCTGTGATATTCCTTTATTAATTATCTATCATTCTGTAATGTCATTTTGTGTATTACCTAGGATCCTTTTATGTCCTTTGATTTATTGTCTGACAACCTGTGATTTCTATTTATTTATTACCTGGCCTCAACTCATGTCATATTATTTATTACCTCTATACTCACTGATGTGCTTTTCTTTACTACCTAGCATCCTTTGATGTCCAATTAACAATGGACTTGCATCCTGTTAGGTCTTTTGATTTATCTTCTCCAACCTATATTGTACGTTCATTTCTTACCTTTCTCATTGCTATATAATGTTTTTATTACCGAGCTCTCTCTGATATCCTTTCTTGATTACCCAGAGCCCTATCATGTCCACTTATCTATTGTCTACCAAACAAAATGTGATTTTACTTTATTTCTTATCTAAATGCCTGTGACCTTATTTGATTTAAAAACTGGCATCCAGGTATGTTCATTTATTTATTGCCAACCATTCAGTTATCTCCATTGATTTTTTACCTAACATGTTGATACGTCCTTCTATTTGTGGTCTAGAATGACTTGTTGTTTTTTATTTTAAATCTATCCTCCTGTGATATCTTTTTATTTATTCCTTAGCATCCTGTTATGTCCTTTTATTTATTGTCTGACAATCTCTGATTTATTTTTATTGATTACCTGCCTTCATGTCATCTCATATTATTTATTTCCTCTACGCTCAGTGATGTCTATTTTTTATTACCTAGCATCCTCTAATGTCCAATTATCTATTGCCTAGCATCCTGTTATGTCTTTTCATTTATCATCTCGAACCTATATTGCACATTTATTGCTTACCTGGCACCTTCTAACATAATTTTTTTATTACCTGGCTCTCTTTGAGGTTCTTTCTTGATTTGCAAGAGTTCTATCATGTTCACTTATCTATTACCTATCAAACAACATGTGATGCTCTTTTATTTATTGTCTAACTCCCTGTGCACTAATTTGATTTGTAATCTATCATCCAGTTATGATCATGTATTTTTGCTAAGCATCCAGTTATCTACATTTATTTTTTACCTAGAAGGTTGATATGTCCTTCTATTTGTGGTCTAGCATGACATGATTCTTTGTATTTTTCATGTATCGTCCTGTGATGTCTTTTTATTTAATCCTCTGCATCCTTTTATGTCCTTTCATTTATTGCCTGCAAACAGTGATGTGTTTTATTTCTTATTTGGCATCCCCTAATGTCATGTCCTTCATTACCTGTCTCTCTGTGATGTCCTTTTTTTCTTACCTAGGCTCCCCTTAGGTCCAATTAATTATCTATTGTCTACCCTGATATTATGTTCTATTATTTTTTACCTACGGTCCTGTGATGTCACTTTTTTTAAGGACTAGCATCCTCTGATGTTATATTTTTATTACCTGAAATCCTAAGTTGCTCTTTCGCTTTTACATAGCATCCTATGATGTCCTTTCATTACTTCCAAGAGTCCTGTGACGCCATCTCCTTGATAACCTACATCTCTGTGATGTTTTTTCTTTCTGCCAAAGCAACCTGTGATATCCTTGTATTTATTATGTAGCATCCTGCGATTTTTCATTTATGACCTTGCTCTCTCTGATGTCCTTTTTTATGAAATTGCATCCCCTAGTGTTCAACTACCTATTTTCCTCCATTTTGTGATATTCTTTTATTTATTATCTACCATTCTGTAATGTCATTTTGTGTATTACCTAGGATCCTGTTATGTCGTTTGATTTATTCTCTGACAACCTGTGATTTCTATTTATTTATTACCTGGCCTCATCTCATGTCATATTATTTTTTACCTCTATACTCACTGATGTGCTTTTTTTTACTACCTAGCATTCTCTGATGTCCAATTATCTATTGCCTAGCATCCTGTTATGTCTTTTCATTTATCATCTCCAACCTATATTGCACATTTATTGCTTACCTGGCACCTTGTAACATAATTTTGCTTTATTACCTGGCTGTGTTTGAGGTTCTTTCTTGATTTGTAAGAGTTCTATCATGTTCACTTATCTATTATCTATCAAATTGCATGTGATGCTCTTTCATTTATGGTCTTACTCCCTGTGAAGTAATTTGATTTGTAGTTTATCATCCAGTTATGTTCATGTATTTTTGCTAAGCATCCAGTTATGTCCGTTTATTTTTTACCTAGAAGGTTGATATGTCCTTCTATTTGTGGTCTAGCATGACATGATTCTTTGTATTTTTCATCTATCGTCCTGTGATGTCTTTTTATTTAATCCTCTGCATCCTGTTATGTCCTTTCATTTATTGCCTGCAAACAGTGATGTGTTTTATTTCTTATCTGGCATCCCCAAATGTCATGTCCTTCATCACCTGTCTCTCTGTGATGTCCTTTTTTTCTTACCTGGGCTCCCCTTAGGTCCAATTAATTATCTATTGTCTACCCTGATATTATGTTCTATTATTTCTTATCTACCGTCCTGTCACGTCACCTTATTTAGGGACTAGCCCCTCTGATGTTATATTTTTCTTCCATGAAATCCTAAGTTGCTCTTTCGCTTTTACATAGCATCCTATGATGTCCTTTCATTATTTCCAAGAGTCCTGTGATGCCATCTCCTTTATAACTTACATCTCTGTGATGTTTTTTCTTTCTGCCAAAGCAACCTGTGATTTCCTTGTATTTATTATGTCGCATCCTCCAATATTTCATTTATGACCTTGCTCTCTCTGATGTCCTTTTTTATTACCCTGCATCCCATAGTGTTCAATTATCTATTTTGCAGCATTCTGTGATATTCTTTTATTTATTGTCTAACATTCTGTAATGTCATTTTGTGTATTACCTAGGATCCTGTTATGTCCTTTGATTTATTGTCTGACAACCTGTGATTTCTATTTATTTATTACCTGACCTCATCTCATGTCATGTTAATTATTACCTCTATACTCAGTGATGTGCTTTTTTTTAACTATCATCCTCTGATGTCCAATTACCAATGGACTTGCATCCTGTTATGTCTTTTGATTTATCTTCTCCAAACTATATTGTACTTTCATTTCTTACCTTTCACATTGCTATATAATGTTTTTATTACCGAGCTCGCTGTGATATCCTTTCTTGATAACCTAGAGCCCTATCATGTCCACTTATCTATTCTCTACCAAACAACATGTGATTATACTTTATTTCTTATCTAAATGCCTGTGACCTTATTTGATTTAAAAACAGGCATCCAGTTATGTTCATTTAGTTATTGCCAACAGTTAAGTTATCTCCATTGATTTTTTCCCTAACATGTTGATATGTCCTTCTATTTGTGGTCTGGAATGATATGATGTTTTTTATTTTAAATCTATCTTCCTGTGATATCTTTTTATTGATTCCGTAGCATGCTGTTATGTCCTTTTATTTATTGTCTGACAACCCCTGATTTATTTTTATTCATTACCTCCCTTCATGTCATCTCATATTATTTATTAACTCTATATCCAGTGATGTCGATTTTTTATTACCTAGCATCCTCTAATGTCCAATTATCTATTGCCTAGCATCCTGTTATGTCTTTTCATTAATCGTCTCCAACCAATATTTCACATTTATTGATTACCTGGCACCTTGTAACATAATTTTTTTTTTATTATCTGGCTGTCTTTCAGGCTCTTTCTTGATTTGCAAGAGTTCTATCTTGTTCACTTATCTATTATCTATCAAAGAACAAGTGATGCTCTTTTATTTAAGGTCTTACTCCCTGTGAACTAATTTGATATGTAATCTATCATCCAGTTATGTTCATGTATTTTTGCTAAGCATCCAGTTATCTCCATTTATTTTTTACCTAGAAGATTGATATGTCCTTCTATTTGTGGTCTAGCATGACATGATGTTTTCTATTTTTCATCTATCGTCCTGTGATGTCTTTTTATTTAATCCTTTGCATCCTGTTATGTCCTTTCATTTATTGCCTGCAAACAGTGATGTGTTTTATTTCTCACCTGCCATCCTCTCATGTCATGTTCTTCATTATCTGTCTCTCTGGGATGTCCATTTTTTCTTCCCTGGGCTCCCCTTAGGTCCAATTAATTATCTATTGTCTACCCTGATATTATGTTCTATTATTTTTTATCTACTGTCCTGTCATGTCACCTTATTAAAGGACTAGCATCCTCTGATGTTATATTTTTATTACTTGAAATCCTTAGTTGCTCTTTCGCTTTTACATAGCATCCTATGATGTCCTTTCCTTACTTCCAAGGGTCCTGTGACGCCATCTCCTTGATAACCTACATTTCTGTGATGTTTTTTCGTTCTGCCAAAGCAACCTGTGATTTCCTTGTATTTATTATGTACATCCTGCGATTTTTCATTTATGACCTTGCTCTCTCTGACATCCTTTTTTATTAACTTGCATCCCCTCGTGTTCAATTAACTATTTTCCAACATTCTGTGATATTCTTTTATTTATTATCTACTATTCTGTAATGTCATTTTGTGTATTACCTAGGATCCTGTTATGTCCTTTGATTTATTGTCTGACAACCTGTGATTTCTATTTATATATTACCTGGCCTCATTTCATGTCGTATTATTTGTTAGCTCTATACTCACTGATGTGCTTTTTTTTACTACCTAGCATCCTCTGATGTGCAATTACCAATTGACTTGCTTCCTGTTATGTCTTTTGATTTATCTTCTCCAACCTATATTGTACTTTCATTTCTTACCTTTCACATTGCTATATAATATTTTTATTACCGAGCTCTCTGTGATATCCTCTCTTGATTACCTAGAGCCCTATCATGTCCACTTATCTATTGTCTACCAAACAACAGGTGATTTTACTTCATTTCTTATATAAATTCCTGTGACCTTATTTGATTGAAAAACTAGCATCCAGTTATGTTCATTCATTTATTGCCAACCATCCAGTTATCTCCATTGATTTTTTACCTAATATGTTGATATGTCCTTCCATTTCTGGTCTAGAATGACATGTTGCTTGTTATTTTAAATCTATCTTCCTGTGATATCCTTTTATTTATTCCTTAGCATCCTGTTATGTCCTTTTATTTATTGTCTGACCACCTCTGATTTATTTTTATTCATTACCTGCGTTCATGTCGTCTCATATTATTTATTCCCTCTATACTCAGTGATGTCTATTTTTTATTACCTAGCATCCACTATTGTCCAATTATCTATGGCCTAGCATCCTGTTATGTCTTTTCATTTATCATCTCCAACCTATATTGCACATTTATTGCTTACCTGGCACCTTGTAACATAATTTTGTTTTATTACCTGGCTGTCTTTGAGGTTCTTTCCTGATTTGTAAGAGTTCTATCATGTTCACTTATCTATTATCTATCAAACTGCATGTGATGCTCTTTCATTTATGGTCTTACTCCCTGTGAACTAATTTGATTTGTAGTCTATCATCCAGTTATGTTCATGTATTTTTGCTAAGCATCCAGTTATCTCCATTTATTTTTTACCTAAAGGGTTGATATTTCCTTCTATTTGTGGTCTAGCATGACATGATGTTTTGTATTTTTCATCTGTCGTCCTGTGATGTCTTTTTATTTAATCCTTTGCATTCTGTTATGTCCTTTCATTTATTTCCTGCAAACAGTGATGTGTTTTTTTTCTTACCTGGCATCCTCTAATGTCATGGTCTTCATTACCTGTCTCTCTCTGATGTCCTTTTTTCTTACCTAGGCTCCCCTTAGGTCCAATTAATTATCTATTCTCTACCCTGATGTTATGTTCTATTATCTTTTATCTCTCGTCCTCTGATGTCACCTTATTTAAGGAATAGCATCCTCTGATGTTATATTTTTATTACCTGAAATCCTAAGTTGCTCTTTCGTTTTTACATAGCATCCTATGATGTCCTTTCATTACTTCCAAGAGTCCTGTGACACCATCTCCTTGATAACCTACATCTCTGTGATGTTTTTTCTTTCTGCCAAAGCAACCTGTGATTTCCTTGTATTTATTATGTAGCATCCTGCGATTTTTCATTTATGACCTTGCTCTCTCTGACATCCTTTTCATTACCTTGCATCCCCTGGTGTTCAATTACGTATTTTCCACCATTCTGGGATATTCTTTTGTTTGTTATCTACCATTCTGTAATGTCATTTTGTGTATTAGCTAGGATCCTGTTATGTCCTTTGATTTCTTCTCTGACAACCTGTGATTTCTATTTCTTTATTACCTGGCCTCATCTCATCTCATATTATTTATTACATCTATTCTCACTGATGTGCTTTTTTTTTACTACCTAGCATCCTCTGATGTGCAATTACCAATTGACTTGCATCCTGTTATGTCTTTTGATTTATCTTCTCCAACCTATATTGTACTTTTATTTCTTACCTTTCACATTGCTATACAATGTTTTTATTACCGAGCTCTCTGTGATATCCTTTCTTGATTACCTAGAGCCCTATCATGTCCACTTATATACTGGCTACCAAACAACACGTGACTTTACTTTATTTCTCATCTAAATGCCTGTGACCTTATTTGATTTAAAAACTGGCATCCAGCTATCTTCATTTAGTTATTTCCATCCATTCAGTTATCTCCATTGATTTTTTACCTAACATGTTGATATCTCCTATTTGTGTTCTAGAATGACATGATGTTTTTATTTTAAATCTATCTTCCTGTGATATCTTTTTATTTATTCCTTAGCATGCTGTTATGTCCTTTTATTTATTATCTGAAAACCTCTTATTTATTTTTATTCGTTACCTGCCTTCATGTCATCTCATATTATTTATGACCTCTATACTCAGTGATGTCTAGTTTTTATTACCTAGGATCCTCTAATGTCCAATTGTCTGTTGTCCAGCATCCTGTTATGTCTTTTGATTTATCTTCTCCAACCTATATTGTACTTTCATTTCTTTCCTTTCACATTGCTATATAATATTTTTATTACCGAGCTCTCTGCATATGTTTTCTTGATTACCTAGAGCCCTATTATGTCCACTTATCTATTCTCTATGAAACAACATTTGATTTTGCGTTATTTCTTATCTAAATGCCTGTGTCCTTATTTAATTTATAAACTGGCATCCAGTTATGTTCATTTATTTACTGCCAACCATTCAGTGATCTCCTTTGATATTTTCCCTAGCATGTTGATATGTCCTTCTATTTGTGGTCTAGCATGACATGATGTTTTGTATTTTTCATCTATCGTCCTGTGATGTCTTTTTATTTAATCCTCTCCATCCTGTTATGTCCTTCCATTTATTGCCTGCAAACAGTGATGTGTTTTATTTCTTACCTGGCATCCTCTAATGTCATTTTCTTCATTACCTGTCTCTCTATGATGTCCTTGTTTTCTTACCTAGACTACCCTTAAGTCCAATTAATTATCTCTTGTCTACCCTGATGTTATGGTCTATTATTTTTTATCTACCGTCCTGTGATGTCACATTATTTAAGGACTAGCATCCTCTGATGTTATATTTTTATTACCTGAAATCCTCAGTTGCTCTTTCGCTTTTACATAGCATCCTATGATGTCCTGTCATTACTTCCAAGAGTCCTGTGATGCCATCTCCTTTATAACCTACATCTCTGTGATGTTTTTTCTTTCTGACACAGTAACCTGTCATTTCTTTGTATTTATAATATAGCATCCTGCGATGTTTCTCTTATGACCTTGCTCTCTCTGACGTCCTTTTATATTACCTTGCATCCCCTGGTATTCAATTAACTATTTTCCAGCATTCTTTGATATTCTTTTATTTATTATCTACCATTCTGTAATGTCATTTTGTGTATTACCTAGGATCCTGTTATGTCCTTTGATTTATTGTCTGACAACCTGTGATTTCTATTTATTTTTTACCTGACCTCATCTCATGGCATATTATTTATTATCTCTATAGTCACTGATGTGCTTTTTTTTACGACCTAGCATCCTCTGACGTCCAATTACCAATGGACTTGCATCCTGTTATGTCTTTTGATTTATCTTCTCCAACCTATATTGTACTTTCATTTCTTACCTTTCACATTGCTATATAATGTTTTTATTACCGAGCTTTCTGTGATATACTTTCTTGATTACCTAGAGCCCTATCATGTCCACTTATCTATTGTCTACCAAGCAACATGTAATTATACTTTATTTCTTATCTAAATGCCTGTGACCTTATTTGGTTTAAAAACAGGCCTGCAGTTATGTTCAATTAGTTATTGCCAACCATTAAGTTATCTCCATTTATTTTTTCCCTAACATGTTGATATGTCCTTCTATTTGTGGTCTGGAATGACATGATGTTTTTTATTTTAAATCTATCTTCCTGTGATATCTTTTTATTGATTCCATAGCATGCTGTTATGTCCTTTTATTTATTGTCTGACAATCTCTGATTTATTTTTAATTCATTACCTGCCTTCATGTCAGCTCATTTTATTTATTACCTCTATACTCAGTGATGTCTATTTTTTATTACCTAGCATCCTCTAATGTCCAATTATCTGTTGCCTAGCATCCTGTTATGTCTTTTCATTTGTCATCTCCAACCTATATTGCACATTTATTGCTTACCTGGCACCTTGTAACATAATTTTTTGTTTATTACCTGGCTTTCTTTGAGATTCTTTCTTGAATTGCAAGAGTCCTATCATGTTCATTATCTATTATCTATCAAATAACATGTGATGCTCTTTTATTTATGGTCTAACTGCCTGTGAACTAATTTGATTTGTAATCTATCATCCAGTTATGTTCATGTATTTTTCCTAAGCATCCAGTTATCTCCATTTATTTTTTACCTACAAGGTTGATATATCCTTTTATTTGTGGTCTAGCATGACATGATGTTTTGTATTTTTCATCTATCGTCCTGTGATGACTTTTTATTTAATCCTTTGCATCCTGTTATGTCCTTTCATTTATTGCCTGCAAACAGTCATGTGTTTTATTTCTTACCTGCATCCTCTAATGTCATTGTCTTCATTACCTGTCGCTCTATGATGTCCTTTCTTTCTTACCTAGGCTCCCCTAAGGGTCAATTAATTATCTATTGTCTACCCTGATGTTATGTTCTATTATTTTTTATCAACCGTCCTGGGATGTCTCATTATTTAAGGACTAGCATCCTCTGATGGTATATTTTTCTTCCCTGAAATCCTAAGTTGCTCTTTCGCTTTTATATAGCATCCTATGATGTCCTTTCATTACTTCCAAGAGTCCTGTGATGCCATCTCCTTTATAACCTGCATCTCTGTGATGTTTTTTCTTTCTGCCAAAGCAACCTGTGATTTCCTTGTATTTATTATGTCGCATCCTGCAATATTTCATTTATGACCTTGCTCTCTCTGACGTCCTTTTTTATTACCCTGCATCCCCTGGTGTTCAATTACCTATTTTGCAGCATTCTGTGATATTCTTTTATTTATTGTCTAACATTCTGTAATGTCATTTTGTGTATTACCTAGGATCCTGTTATGTCCTTTGATTTCTTATCTGACAACCTGTGATTTCTATTTATTTATTACCTGACCTTATCTCGTGTCATGTTATTCATTACATCTATACTCAGTGATGTGCTTTTTTTAAACTACCTATCATCCTCTGATGTCCAATTACCAATTGACTTGCATCCTGTTATGTCTTTTGATTTATCTTCTCCAAACTATATTGTACTTTCATTTCTTACCTTTCACATTGCTATATAATGTTTTTATTACCGAGCTCTCTGTCATATCCTTTCCTGATTACCTAGAGCACTATAAAGTCCACTTATCTATTGTCTATCAAACAACATGTGATTTTCCTTTATTTCTGATCTAAATGCCTGTGACCTTACTTAATTTATGAACTGTCATCCAGTTATGTTCATTGATTTATTGCCAACCATTCAATTATCTCCATTGATATTTTACCTAACATGTTGATATGTCCTTCTGTTTGTGGTCTAGATTGTCATGTTTTTGATTTTAAATCTATCTTCCTGTGATATCTTTTTATTTATTCCTTAGCATCCTGTTATGTCCTTTTATTTATTGTCTGACAATCTCTGATTTATTTTTAATTCGTTACCTGCCTTCATGTCATCTCATATTATTTATTATCTCTATACTCAGTGATGTCTATTTTTTATTATCTAGCATCCTCTAATGTCCAATTATCTGTTGCCTAGCATCCTGTTATGTCTTTTCATTTATCATCTCCAACCTATATTGCACATTTATTGCTTACCTGGCACCTTGTAACATAATATTTTGTTTATTACCTGGCTGTCTTTGAGATTCTTTCTTGATTTGCAAGAGTCCTATCATGTTCACTTATCTATTATCTATCAAATAACATGTGATGCTCTTTTATTTATGGTCTAACTGCCTGTGAACTAATTTGATTTGTAATCTATCATCCAGTTATGTTCATGTATTTTTGCTAAGCATCCAGTTATCTCCATTTATTTTTTACCTAGAAGGTTGATATGTCCTTCTATTTGTGGTCTAGCATGACATGATGTTTTATGTTTTTCATCTATCGTCCTGTGATGTCTTTTTATTTAATCCTTTGCATCCTGTTATGTCCTTTCATTTATTGCCTGCAAACAGTCAAGTGTTTTATTTCTTACCTGGCATCCTCTAATGTCATTGTCTTCATTACCTGTCGCTCTATGATGTCCTTTCTTTCTTACCTAGGCTCCCCTTAGGTCCAATTAATTATCCATTGTCTACCCTGATGTTATGTTCTATTATTTTTTAGCAACCGTCCTGGGATGTCATATTATTTAAGGACTAGCATCCTCTGATGGTATATTTTTCTTCCCTGAAATCCTAAGTTGCTCTTTCGCTTTTACATAGCATCCTACAATGTCCTTTCATTATTTCCAAGAGTCCTGTGATGCCATCTCCTTTATAACCTCCATCTCTGTGATGTTTTTTCTTTCTGCCAAAGCAACCTGTGATTTCCTTGTATTTATTATGTCACATCCTGCAATATTTCATTTATGACCTTGCTCTCTCTGACGTCCTTTTTTATTACCCTGCCTCCCCTGGTGTTCAATTACCTATTTTCCAGCATTCTGTGATATTCTTTTATTTATTATCTAACATTCTGTAATATCATTTTGTGTATTACCTAGGATCCTGTTATGTCCTTTGATTTCTTGTCTGACAACCTGTGATTTCTATTTATTTATTGCCCGACCTCATCTCATGTCATGTTATTTATTACCTCTATACTCAGTGATGTCCTTTTTTTTAACTACCTATCATCCTCTGATGTCCAATTACCAATTGACTTGCATCCTGTTATGTCTTTTGATTTATCTTCTCCAAACTATATTGTACTTTCATTTCTGACCTTTCACATTGCTATACAATGTTTTTATTACCGAGCACTCTGTCATATCCTTTCTTGATTACCTAGAGCCCTATCATGTCCACTTATCTATTGTCTATCAAACAACACGTGATTTTCCTTTATTTCTGATCTAAATGCCTGTGACCTTATTTAATTTAGAAAGTGTCTTCCAGTTATGTTCATTTATTTATTGCCAACCATTCAATTATCTCCATTGATCTTTTACCTAACATGTTGATATGTCCTTCTGTTTGTGGTCTAGATTGACATGTTGTTTTTGATTTTAAATCTATCTTCCTGTGATATCTTTTTATTTATTCCTTAGCATCCTGTTATGTCCTTTTATTTATTGTCTGACAATCTCTGATTTATTTTTATTCATTACCTGCCTTCATGTCATCTCATATTATTTATTACCTCTATACTCAGTGATGTCTATTTTTTATTACCTAGCATCCTGTAATGTCCAATTATCTGTTGCCTAGCATCCTGTTATGTCTTTTCATTTATCATCTCCAACCTATATTGCACATTTATTGCTTACCTGGCACCTTGTAACATAATTTTTTTTTTATTCCCTGGCTTTCTTTGAGATTCGTTCTTGATTTGCAAGAGTCCTATCATGTTCACTTATCTATTATCTATCAAATAACATGTGATGCTCTTTTCTTTATGGTCTGACTGCCTGTGAACTAATTTGATTTGTAATCTATCATCCAGTTATGTTCATGTATTTTTGCTAAGCATCCAGTTATCTCCATTTATTTTTTACCTACAAGGTTGATATGTCCTTCTATTTGTCGTCTAGCATGACATGATGTTTTGTATTTTTCATCTATTGTCCTGTGATGTCTTTTTATTTAATCCTTTGCATCCTGTTATGTCCTTTCATTTATTGCCTGCAAACAGTCAAGTGTTTTATTTCTTACCTGGCATCCTCTAATGTCATTGTCTTCATTACCTGTCGCTCTATGATGTCCTTTCTTTCTTACCTAGGCTCCCCTAAGGGCCAATTAATTATCTATTGTCTACCCTGATGTTATGTTCTATTATTTTTTAGCAACCGTCCTGTGATGTCACATTATTTAAGGACTAGCATCCTCTGATGGTATATTTTTCTTATCTGAAATCCTAAGTTGCTCTTTCACTTTGACGTAGCATCCTATGATGTCCTTTCATTACTTCCAAGAGTCCTGTGATGCCATCTCCTTTATAACCTACATCTCTGTGATGTTTTTTCTTTCTGCCAAAGCAACCTGTGATTTCCTTGTATTTATTATGTCACATCCTGCAATATTTCATTTATGACCTTGCTCTCTCTGACGTCCTTTTTTATTACCCTGCCTCCCCTGGTGTTCAATTACCTATTTTCCAGCATTCTGTGATATTCTTTTATTTATTATCTAACATTCTGTAATGTCATTTTGTGTATTACCTAGGATCCTGTTATGTCCTTTGATTTCTTGTCTGACAACCTGTGATTTCTATTTATTTATTGCCCGACCTCATCTCATGTCATGTTATTTATTACCTCTATACTCCGTGATGTCCTTTTTTTAAACTACCTATCATCCTCTGATGTCCAATTACCAATTGACTTGCATCCTGTTATGTCTTTTGATTTATCTTCTCCAACCTATATTGTACTTTCACATTGCTATATAATATTTTTATTACCGAGCTCCCTGTCATATCCTTTCTTGATTACCTAGAGCCCTATCATGTCCACTTATCTATTGTCTATCAAACAACATGTGATTTTACTTTATTTCTTATCTAAATACCTGGGACCTTATGTAATTTATAAACTGGCATCCAGTTATTTTCATTTATTTGTTGCCAACCATTCAGTTATCTCCATTGATTTTTTCCCTAACATGTTGATATGTCCTTCTATTTGTGGTCTAGAATGACATGATGTTTTTTATTTTAAATCTATCTTCCTGTGATATCTTTTTATTTATTCCTTAGCATGCTGTTATGTCCTTTTATTTATTCTCTGACAACTTCTGATTTATTTTTATTCATTACCTGCCTTCATGTCATCTCATCTTATTTATTACCTCTGTACTCAGTGTTGTCTATTTTTTATTTCCTAGCATCCTCTTATGTCCAATTATCTCTTGCCTAGCATCCTGTTATGTCTTTTCATTTATCATCTCCAACCTATATTGCACATTTATTGCTTACCTGGCACCTTGTAACATAATTTTTTTTTATTACCTGGCTCTCTTTGTGGTTCTTTCTTGATTTGCAAGAGTCCCATCATGTTCAGTTATCTATTATCTATCAAACAACATGTGAAATTCTTTAGTCTACAATTAATTTTTAATCCTTTCTTTAACAATACTCTGTTCTATTCCAATTCAGTAATTCGTAGAGATCTGTCATTTGTAACTTTTCTAAAATTCTATTCAAGTCTTTAATTTTGTTCATCTTTTTGTTAGATTTTTGCTGTATTTATCTCAACAAATCAATTAATTTCTCATTTTAATTATACTTCAAATATTCACTTAAAATGTACTAAAATAGTAGAATGGATCTATGATCTAATCAACGAGAGCAATTTCCTACAATGGTATAGGCTGCAACCCATCTATGCCTGCTTATCCTGTGCCACTATCATTCTACTGCAATAATGGAGTCTCCACTGTTTTATCACTTGCTGTCATGTGACTACCTTATCTTTTTGAAATTACTTCAGCTCTAATTAATAAGTCCTTATTTTTTTATGTTTTTCAGTTTGTTCACACCAACCACATGCCATCCTCATTTTTAACTAATTGGAAATGTTCTTTGTAGCATTCTATGACTTGGAACTATGCAACACACGTAAAACACTGGTATTCAAAAGGTTCTTTGTTTCTGGGAGAAGTTTTATTTGTTAAAGGAGCTTTGTAGTTTCCTGAAGAAAATCCAACCCCTCTCTTTCTTTTGCTCAATTCTGGGCTCAAAACAATGTCTATATACACTGACTTTTCAAGGTATATACGTACTAATATATTATAATCCAGCTAATTCTCTATGTTATCCATTCAATACCGTGTCGTCATATAGGCAATAAACATTCATCACCTACTTGATTTTTCTCACACAGGTGGTTAAGCCAAACTCATTTGAGTGGTTTTAGATCTCTTTCTGGGGGTTATGCAGTGATCTAAGGGTGGATGCCATCAGCATGATATCCTCTGTAAATAACTGTATGTCTGAATATTTCAAATTCTATAGGAAATGCATCATCACCTTGTACTATGTGCTGGATCTCCTCTATGTCGGTGGCAAACACTTTTGGTGAGAGCATAATTATTATATCTTTTATTCCTTATTGAACATATGCAGTCAAACGGTGGTTCAACAAAGTTCTTTCTGTTATAGCTCTCAAAAAATCTTGAACAATTTTTAAGCATGGGTGGGAAACACCTTCTAGGAGAGCTTTTAAGGCAGCATTTTTCTCTATAGATTCAGATGGTGTTTTTCATAATTGGTAAACATGCACCAGAGGACCTTGTATTTTTACATCTTTAGTCAACTGAGCAACATTTAGGTATTTAAAAGTTGTGAATACAAAGGACTGGTCACAAGCAAATCCATGAATTCCATAAATTTTCTTTTTTCCATGTCTCCTACCACCACATGTATTTTGACATCTTTTTCACGTCCGTCGCTTCCTTTTCCATCCCTTACTGGATGCTCGGGTCCTGCCCGGCCGCTCCAGTCAGCATGCTAAGCTGGGCTCTGGTCCCCCGTACTTTATTGCTGCCACCAACATTCCCTTTCCTCCGTATAGAAATTTAGCTACTTGTCATTTAATCCTTTCAGTGCCGTGCATTTGTGCTTTCCTAGGGTGACAATGATAAATGCCAATACGCTCATCAAGTCCAAGTGCAAAACCTAGAGTCCTTTCTTCTCTCACTTGGGATGGGCCTTTCAGTGATGGCTTTTGAGAGACAGAACCCCGACCTTTGGGAGTTCCAAAAGAATAGCTTCTGATAATGGGGTTTTCTGTACTGCAAAGAGCTGCTAGAAAAGACAATATTTCTGAATGGCTGATAATGCAGACGGACTCTAGGATAACAGATACTCTATAACTTCAGGTTGTATTTGGTGAAACTATTTCAGTGTCATATAAAAAACGTCTGTAAAAGGAAGACACTAATCATGAAACAAATTATAAGAAAAAGGTAAAAATTTGAAAGAAACAGAGGTAAAAACAACAAAGTAATGGCACTATGTATGAATCGAAATTACTAGTGCAGTTTTTTTCATTTCTAAGAAAAACATGGCAACATTTACTCATGACTCTAGATACGCATATACGCTGAGGCTCTATGATTTCATCAGCACAGGGATATCTCTTCAAAATGAGACATTTTTGGATGGATATTATAATACCATCAATCTAGTATGTAATGTAAGTACTAGAGAGTTGCCTTAGGGGCACAGAGGTTAAGTGACCTGCCTAGAGTTAAATATTAGAAGTGCAAAAGGGCAAGATTTAAACCAGGTCCAGCTGATGCCAAGCCTACACAACTTTACATATCTAGATGTCACGGTTTTATGACTATTTAACTGTTAATTAAATTTGATAAAATGGAACTTAAGTTACATTAAATGTTTCAAAATCTGATAATATTAACATTCTCATCAAACAGAGAACATTTTGACAAAATGTAGTTCCCTGCAGGATTGCTAAATATATTAAAATTCAAAAGTATGCATTCAATTTGGGGGGAGAGGTTGGAAATACTCAATGCCTTAGTACCTAAGATACTGTCACTGAGTTTAAAATTAATTATGAATGTTTGATTCTCTAATCCACAGATTAAAGAGTTTCAGATAAATCTACTAGGGGAAGATTTGATGAGTTTCCACAAAAAAAGGATGAAAATGCCAGTAATTCTATACAGATTGAACCATAACTCAGGGCAGGGAAAGTAGTGCCCTGTGCAGGGGACTGAATTTAGAGGGTGCTAACAAAATTTGCTGCAGCATACAGAAAACAAATAAAATGAAGCTTAGCATCTGCTTTATAAGACTAGCAAAAATAGGAAGCTACAAGATGGTGGTGTACAATAGGACATTTCTTCTCTATCCAAACCCATGACAATTTCCCTAGCAATAGTTCTTTTTGTTTTAGTTGGCACCCACCCACTCCACCAAGGACATGTTTCATAATGTTTAATCTGGGGATGGTTTGTGACACTTGTCCTAGGTATAAAAATTCCTAATTAGGACTCTGTGTAGCTATTCATGTAAGCAACCCACCAAGCATAGAGCTGGCTGTGGAGGTTGCCAGAAAATTGCAATATTCATTCTCAACTTCCCAATTAATTAAGCTCTCATGAACCTTTCAGACATGTACAGAAAAGGAATACAACCAGTGACCACACATAGGATATTTTCCCCGAGTTAAGCTTGGATTGAGCTTCAGAGGGAATCCTAAAAGCCCTGTTGTGAAAATATTCCCTCTCACCCATTCCCCCTTCTGAGCTTTAGAAATAACCCTGGGAAGATTTGCCTCATAAGACTGAATTATCATATCATGCTATTAAGGAGGCTATATTTTTTACTCAATTTTATTTCTAATAATGAAAAAATTAGCGTAAAATAATTCATTAAATATTACTAAGTATCAGGTACTGTGTTAAGTGTTAGAAGAGAGAGAGTTCCTGCTCTCAGGGAGGTGTTTTACTAGGGAGAGACAACACAGGGGAATGATGGCCAGGAGACCTCAGTGATCATTTAATACAACCTGTTCCTGAATAAAAACCACGTCTATAATATTTCCAACAAGTGGCTGCACAGCCTTTGAACACTACCAGTGAGGGAAACTTTCTACCTGTCAAGGCAGGTCACTCCCTTTTTAGAGAGTTCTAACTGGTAGGAAGTTGTTTTCCGTCATCGAGCCAAAATCTGCCTTTATTCGTTTTCAGTCCATTGTCCCTCCTGTATCACTGCACTCTGGACCAACCAGAGCAAATTGAATCCTTTTTTCCATATGATTTGAAGACAATCACCAAGGGTCACCAAAGTCTTACTGAAGTTAAAAGTATGTCTAGTATCAGCATCCTTCCCAAAATGTAGAGTATAGAATAGAAGAGAATGGTGAACAGAGCACAATACAGTCAAACTAGCAGCGTCTAAGTGCTGACTGAATACTAAGCCACTTAACACAGTCTAAGATGGTATTAGCTTTGGACTGGGGCTTTGGGTTTATTTTGGCTGCTTTGTTATACTACTAATAGTGCACTCAAGTCCACTAAAAGCCGAAAGTCTTTCCCAGGTGAAATGTCCCTCATATTATCAACTTTTGAAATTGATTTCTTAAACTTCAAACTGAAAAACTTTACATTTATCACTACAAAATTTCATCTTACTAGAATTGACTCCTATTTTAATCTTTTGAGATTTCTTCCATCTAAACTCTGAAAATTATTTTTAAGAGTATATGTAACCATATTCCATATTATTTCTCTAAAAGTAAAAAAAGATCTTGTTACTTTAATTCTATGCTTCCTCATATTAAGAAAAACATGGAATTTTTTTAAAAAAATAAGCTTTTATATTGGACAAGAGGTAGTAAAATATTCTATTTATATCTGCTACAATGAGGAAGGACTTACATAAAATAACTGTAGGTGAAGTGGCCTGCATCTGGTAATGTATGTAAACAAACAAAAAAAAGCCCAGAGCTGTTTTGATTTCTGGATATCTATCACTTATGTTGGCAACTGCCAGGAGATAAAATAGAAAGGCAAAGGCCTGTTCTTACAGAGGAAAGAATTAATCCTTTGCTTTTAGTCAATAATTTCACTCAAGATTTATTACCCTGCTTTTAATCGCACAGTCTATCTCCAGCCCTTTCACTGGCAATCACTGCAGTCAATAGTTAATAAAATTGCAGTTGGAACTGAATTAAATTTTTTATTACCTCCTCCCCTGACTATTAAAATAATTAGCCCCAAAAGCAAAATATTCCTGGTGGTTTGGGATTAAATTCCAACATATCATGGCCTCAGCTACAAAAGTTAAGCTTCATATCTGGAACAATTGAAAGCCAAGTAGAGGGAACCCCAAGATGATATAATAGCCCACAACTCCAAGGCAAGTACCCGCTGAAAGGTGAAGGATACAGCTAAGGAACCAAATGTATTGGAGATAAATGACAACTGTACATAAAGTTATAATGCAATACTCTTCAAAATCAATTTTGTACTTTTTATGCATCTATAGTACAGTGGAGTTCCCAAATCCATTTTAAGGCCAATAAAAGGTCCTGTGGTACAGCCACTCCCGAACCATCCTATTGGACTCATCATTGTTTTATTTGGGGGATGGTAAGCAAATTAAAGAATATCTTATTTTCTTTATATTTCGTTTAACTTTATGGTGTTTGCATGGACCCAGCCAAAGACTGGTTTCACTCTAGTTATAATGAGCTGTGTCCACCAAATATCTGGACACCAATGATAAAAATCAGTCACCAGACACTTCCGTCCATGTAAATGTTTGTACCCTCATAGTCAAAGAAATTGAAATTTTTTACAGGATTTTAGGGCCTTTCTGGTCTCATACTTACCTATAAGAGAATCCAATCTGTAAAAGGCGTGATGGATGAGCAGTCATCCAGCCATCGTTCCAAGCACTTTAAAGAAAACGATGTGCCTATCTACTAAATTAGTTAGGCAAGGAAGTGGATAGAGCAGGGCCTGGGTTCAGGAAGACTTGACAGCAAATCCATTCTCATTTACTTACAAGCTGTGTGACCTTGGGCAAGTCACTTAACAGCTGTTTTCATCAGTATCCTCACCTGTAAAATGAGGATAATAGCAGCACCTCGCTCCCAGGGTTGTTACGAGCTCCCAGGGTTGTTACGAGAAGTAAAACAGAAAATAGCTGTTAGGCACTTAATACAATGTCTGACACACAGAGAGAGATGTTAGCTATTATTAGTGAGGCAGCCCATTACACTTTTGGATAAATTTGTTAGGAAGTATTTCTTTTTATCAAGCCTAAACCTACCTTCCCTACCTTCTGCTGCCTGTTCCTACTTCTGCCTTCTGGGGCCAAGTAGAAAAAGTTGAATCCCTCTTCCAGGCAGCAAGCCTTCAAGTAGGCGAAGACAGCTATCAGGTCATCTCTAAGACTTCTTTTCTGCAGGAGGAGCAGCCCCATTTCCTTCAATTAATCTTCTTTCAGAATGAATCCTGATTACTCTTGTCCAGATATGCTCCAGTTTAGCGATGTACTTCATAAAATGTGACACCCAAAGCAGAACATGATATTTACCTTGTTTTGAATATGGATAACTTTAATATATTTTCCATCCTAAATTTACCTCCTGATGGAAATTCAACTTTAAAGCTCAAAGTGGATTTCTCAACTTGGTAACCTTAACACTGACTGGAGTATATGGAAAGCTGAAGGAAAATGTGCCATAAAGAACATTTTATGCTGCATTACTTTCACCTCTGGCTTCCAAAATACACATTGTATACCTAAGTCACCATATGGACATACCAGTTTTGATGAAATGCCTCCTCGAGTCAACTACATTTTAGAACAAATTATTATTTTCACTTCTGTGCAAATGATGAATGGAATAATCTCCTCTAAATAAGTTGCTCCGATTCAATCGAGCTCAGACTCTGTCTAGTAATATAAGCGTTGCAAATGCTTAGGCTCTTTTCCAGAGTGCAAGGCATCAGCTTCCAGATAACTGTTCAGGCTATGTACCCCTTGAACAGGACCAACTGAGGAAAGGACAGTTCTATGCTCCTTGCCAGCAGGAAGCAGTTTTAGAAGCCAAGACCTTCACCCTTTACCCCAAAAGAATTTGGCTCCCATTCATTTGAGGGGGAAATGACAGGGTACAGACTCTGGGAACCTCCTGGAACTCTCCTTGGACCTTCCCACTTAGTCTGGCCTTTCATACTCAAATCTGTTACCCTTAAACCTTAAAAATGCCCTCCATTTTTCGGTTTGCTCTGGATGACCCCATCTGCTTCCCACCCAAGCCCTCCATTGTCTGGTGTCTCCTGATTTCTTTCAGCTGTTTTCAACCCTTGACCAGTCACCCCAGTCCCATTAAGGTGTTCCTTGGACTTCTCCTCAAAACCCTCCCTAAACCCTTCCTCCCATCACCCTAGACTACCAGACCACCCCCAGATCCCTCCTATACTCTTTTCTGTATTTAAGTTCCATCTCGTCTCCATGAAGGTGCTCAGATTCAATCCAGCTCAGACTCTGTCTAGCTGAGATTTTATCTGGCCCACTTGTTAATACAAGCATTACAAACACTCAGGTTCCTTAAGAGTCAACCCAAGATGGCGAATCTTTAGTAAACTTTGGTTTTACTTTGGCTGAAATGAATAAAAAAATGCCTACTATGTGCAAGACACCGTTTGTGATACAAAGAAAGCTAAAAGATAATCCTCACTCTAGACGAGCCCACAGTCTAAAGAGAGATACAATGCTCTCCTCAAATATTTGTAGTGGCGCTGTCAGAAAATGACAGGGCTCAGAGAATCTTCATTTGACCCTTCTGGATAGTAACAAAGAATGGTGCCTTCATAAAAGTGTCTATCATTAAAAGAAAGGTTGAATGCGGAAAGATAAAGAACACTAAAATGGAAGTCAGAAAGCCTCAATTCAAATCTAAGCTCTGCTTCTCGGATTACTTCCACTTCTAAATCTGTGGTGTCCTGTCCTCCCTGTGTGATACTGGGCAGCTCATTTATCTCTCTGGGCCCGTTTCCACAACAGCTAAATGAAGAGGATGAAGGATATGACCTCTAAGAAAAGGAAGTTGGAAGGCTCCCTGTTCCCCACTACCACTTCTAGGATTTCCCTCAGGTACAGTCAGGGAGGAAATTCTTCTCTTATGAAGTTCATTGAATCGATACTGATCAGCCAATGAAGATCACAGTGGCTGCTGTCTACCCAGCTCTGACATCGTCCTTCCCTCAATGAATTCTTTGTCGAGCTCAGTCTTTCCCTATTCTCAAACTCCTACCCTCATCCATCCATACACACACACACACACACGCACACACACGCACAAACACACACACACGCATGCACAAACACACATGCACACACACATGCACAAACACACACACACACATTTTGGGGAACGAATTTAAAGCTTCAAGTTGTATTTTCATAATTGTCATATATGGAATTTCTTTCCAGAGAGGCAAATAATAGGCATCACTGCAACACTTACTGCTCTATTTATACATCAGAAAGTTAGAAAAAAATACAAATGAAGCACAGGTTTCATACTATAAGAATACTATACTCTGTATATGCATAAATTTAAAAATTAAATATACAGCAATGATTTCACTTACAGTAGAATATTACCATGAATTTTGAATACATCCATGCAGACTTACTTTTGTCTGAAAGGGGTAAAAATGGAGCTCTGGAAAACATTTTTCCTATTATAATGCTTCACTGTTTAACTTTGTTTTCATGATAAAATATTTGAAAGTGTGTAAACTACATCACAGGGGAAGAAAAGATCAATCTGGGACAAATGTTTCTGAATACCTACCACGACAGAAGAGTCATGTCAAAGAAAAATTCACTCATGGCTGAACAAAGGTAGCGAGTCTGCTTTACTTCTGAACATTGGGGAAAAGAAGCAGTGAGGAGGAGAGAGTGCTAAAAAGAGAAAAAAGAGAAGCGATACAAAAAATGAATCCTAAGACATTTCTTTTGAAAACCAAAGCTTGATTGTGGTTCCTGCTACTGAAAAAGCTTTCAGTCCCAGCTGAGATCCTGCCTTCTGCAGGAAGCCTTCCCCAATCCCTCTTAATCCCAGTGTGTTCTTTCTGCTATTTATCCTCTAATTATCAGGCAAACAGCTTGCTTTGGACGTATTTGTTTGTATGCAGTCTCCCCTATTAGACTGTAAGCTCCTTCAGGACGGGGGTTGTTGCCTCTTCCTACATCAGCAGCAGTTAGTACTTAATAAATTTTTAGTAATTATTGACAAAGCCACATCTCACCAAACCTACCGTTTCTGACTACTCTAGTGCTCTGAGAAAACTGTATTCAAGCTTTTAACTGTATGTTTCTCCAAAAATAAATTAGCACTTAAAACATGCCTCAGCTGCTGCTCAGAAAGCTCAGAAGACTGCTGACAAATCCTGAGGCGGTGAGGTGGCATACTGAATAGAATGCTGAGCTCAGCCTGGAATTAGGAAGACCTAAGTTCAAACCTGACCTCAGATATTTACTAGATACGTGACTCTGTGCAAGCCAGGTAACCTACTGGCCTCAGTTAACTGATAGCACTTAGCCTGGAGGGGGTTTGTGAGGATCAAATGAGATATTTCTTTTTTTAAATTATTTTGTTTTCAGTGTTCCACCATCACTTCCATATAACTTAGATGCTTTCCCCTCCCTCCCCCTTCCTTCCCCTTCTCTCCCTCCTCCCTCCATCCTCCCTCCCTGAGATGGCATGCAATTGTATATAGGCTCTACACATACACTCCTATTAAATACATTTTCACCTTAGTCATATTGCATAGAAGAATTAAAATGAATGGGAGAAATCTTAAAACAAACCGAAATGTAATACAAAAGAAAATGATCTGCTCCATTCTGCAATCAAATTCCATAGCTCTTTCTCTGGATGTGGAAGGCATTTTGCCTCAAGAGATCATTGGGAATTTTTTAAGTCCTTGAATCGCAATGACGTACTAAGTCCACCAGAAAAATTCCTCATACGTTGTGTTGGTTGTGCACAAAGTTCTCCTGGTTCTGCTCCTTTCACTCAGCAGCAGTTCATATAAGTCTTGCCAGGCCTCTCTGAAGTCTTCCTGTTCATCATTTCTTATAGCACAATAGTATTCCATTACATTCATGTACCACAATTTATTCAGCCATTATCCAATTGATGGGCATCCCCTTGATTTCCAGTTTTTGGCCACCACAAAGAGTGCTGCTATCAATATTTTTGTGCAAGTAGGACCCTTTCCCATTTTTATCTCTTGGGGATACAGTCCTAGAAGCAGTATAACTGGTTCAAAGGGTATGCACATTTTTGTAGCCCTTTGGTCATAGTTCCAAATTCTTCTCCAGAATGCTTGGATCAGCTCACAGCTCCACCAACAATGAATTAATGTTCCAACTCTCCCATATCTTCTCCAACATTTATCATCTAACTGTTCTGTCATGTTAGCCAATCTGATAGGTGTGATGTGGGACATCAGAGTTGTTTTGATTTGCATCTCTCTAATCAATAGTGATTTAGAGCTTTTTTTCATATGATTATAGATATCTTTCATTTCTTCCTCTGAAAACTGCCTATTCATATCCTTTGACTATTTATCAATTGGGGAATGACTTGTATTCTTGTACATTTGATTCAGTTCTCTATATATTTTAGAAATAAGGCCTTTGCACATACAGGAATAGAGAGCACAGAGTGAATTGAATAGGATGGGACCATATCTTAAAAGAAATTAAGGTAAATGATGAGAGAGAAATGTAGTGGGAGGAAAGAGGGTGAAATGGAATGGGGTAAATTATATCTCATTCAAGAGGCAAGCAGGAGACTTTTTAGTGGAGGGAAAAAGAGGAGAGCTGAGAAAAAAAAAAACAAGAAGTTTACCCTCATCACATTCGACTAAAGGAAGGAATAAAATGCACACTCATTTTGGTATGAAAACCTATCTTACAATACAGGAAAGTGGGGGAGAAGGAGATAAGCAAGGAGGGGGGATGATGGAAGGGAGGGCAATGGGAGGAGGGAGCAATTTGAAGTCAACACTCAGGGAGGGACAGGATCAAAAGACAGAATAGAAACAATGGGGGGCAGGATAGGATGGAGGGAAATACAGTTAGTCTTACACAACACGACTATTATGGAAGTCATTTGCAAAACTACACAGATAGGGCCTATATTGAATTGCCTGCCTTCCCAAAGGGAATGGGAGGGGAGGGAAGGATGGGGAGAATTTGGAACTCAAAGTTTTAGGAACAACTGTTGAATATTGTTGTTGCTACTAGGAAATAAGAAATACAGTTAATGGGGAATAGAAAGTCATCTGGCCCTACAGGACAAAAGAGAAGATGGGGACAAGGGAAGGGAGGGATGAGAGAAGAGAGGGCAGATTGGTGATAGGGAAAACTAGATTGCTCGGTGTGTTGGGGTGGGGGAGGGGACAAAAGGGGAGAAAATTTGGAACCCAAAATTTTGTGAAAATGAATGTAAAAAGTTAAATAAATAAATTTTTATTAAAAAAAGAAATGAGGCCTTTATCACAGACACAGTGCTGGGGCTGGAGTCAGATAGACTCGTCTTGGTGAGCTCAAATCTAATCTCAGACATTTCCTAGTTGTGTGACCCTGGGCAAGTCATTTCACCCTTTGCCTCAGTTCCACACTCATAAAATGAGCTGGAGAAGGACTTGGCAGAGCATTCCAGTATTTCTGCCAAGAAAACCCCAAATGGGGTCAAGGAGGGTGGGCACAACTGAGGCAACTGAGCAAGAACATTCACTACAGCAATTAGAATGAAGGTTCTCTGTAAACTCAAAGAATTTAAAAATAAAATGATCAACTTTCTCTACCCTTTTAAATTTCTATATTTGGTGTCAAATACGTCTCCAAATAAGTGATTATGTGTTTAGCAGCATCCAAACTAGAAAAGGGAAAAGAAGAAAACCCTAAAACAAGGCTTAAGTATTTGAAGTATATTCTTTACAGCTAGCTGAAAATGTGAAGGTGGTGCTGTATCTCTTCAAATCTACATCTAGATTAGGGTGGTGGCATGATGGTCCTCCAAAAGATGACTTCCTAGCTTTCTTGTTATGTACTTAAACTTTCTTCTCCAATGTGTGCTCCTTCCTTTTAAGAGGTTCCAGGAGAGTGATTGGTGGAAAATCAAGGGCTTATCTCTTAATATGTCTCCACATCTACGCTTTGAGATCTTTGTTCACAGCACCTGACTTAGGGGTAGGAGAATACATGACTGGAATGTTTCCCAATTTACTCAGACCTGATTTACAAGGGAAATGTGTAGGATCCTATCTATGATCCCAGGTGCTATGAAATTCTAGTTGGGAAAGCAGAGGGAGATCTTGCCTGGTTTTAGGGGTGAAAGCAAGAAGCAATTAAAACTACATAGGTAGCCAATTAACATGGGTATAAGAATTCCCTGGGAGTTCTTCCTCTGAATTAATTGCCTGACCAGCGCCAAAAGGAGGCCCTTGGGGTGATCTCTTGGGGGTAAGGATTGAAAATCTTATGAAGTCACTTATGGTTTTTCTCTTGAGATTGTACATATGAATGCTGTCTCAGATTCTACTGCATAGAGGGAATAAACTCATAATACACAAAGATCCTAGAGAGAGGAAATCTTTATATACATCCTAAAAAAAGTCAAAGGAAACATAAACGAGGTACAAAGGAATAAAGGTACTTGTGGTTTAATAGGCTCCGCAACAGAAGGCTAAGTAGGGAACCAGATGTTGAGGCCCACCCAACCCAGGCCCTGTGAGGGTCTATGGGGGAAAGAAAGGCAGCTGTCCTGCCCTAGCCTGAATTTTGAACTTTATTACATATACATCTCAGCACAATGCCAAAGTACTCTGAGGCTTTCTTGGCTAGCAAAACCTCAGAATTCCTACAGATATAAGATGACATATTGCATATGATGCTAATAATACAAAATAATAATACTAATAGATACAAAAAAGCTACTAGATACTATGAATACACAATAATAATAATGAGAGTTTTACAGTATTCACTATTGTTGCATGCCTTAGTCTCTGCAACTAAAATAAAAGCTGTTCAAGGACAGGAGCCATGTTGTCTAATATTAGCTGGTACTTATATACCACTTTAAAATTTGCGAAATACATCACTGCATTCTATCCTCACACCAAACCGAGAGGGTGGGTCCTACAGGTATTATGCCTGTTTGGCAGATGTGGAAACTGAGGTTCCAAAGTTAAGTGACTTGCCCACAGTCATGCAGCTAGTGGCAAAGGGAAATTGGAATTCCTGTGTCTCCTTATACCAAGTGGAATGCACTTTCTATTGAACCACACTACCTATCAACTACTTCTGTATTCCCCCATGGCACCTTATCAGAGTGCTGAGCCTACAGTGTATGTTTAATATGTACTTTTTTATACTGGTGCTTAACTTTACTACCATTTCTTAACTATATATATATATATATTTTCCCTTTATGATATCATATAATGCTTTCATGAGGAAGAAAAAGAAATGTATGTATATAGCATTGTGAGTGGAGCCATATCAGAAATAGCAAATTGCATGCTGTCCTTCTTCTTACAAACTCCAGTTTACCTTGATGAGCATTATTTCTAAGCCACAAGGGCTCCGTGGGGTACAAGGGACTATGATACAATCTACAAATTAAGGCTAACAATTTAAGGTCTGTAAACGCTTCTCAGAAGTCAGGTTTCTTATACTGTTGAATGATCAGTTACCACAACAAAATTACTACTTAAAAAGCTGTATCAGGAAATTGTAATAGCTTGTTCAATATTTTGGTAGCTCTGGGCTATTGATATTCAGGGAATTACCCTATTGCCATTAAGAAAGCAATGAAATTTGAAACGACAATTTTTTTTCTCCTTCTGCAATATGTAGTCATTTAAATCTGATGTAACAAATTTGAAATAAACCAGGCCCATTTCAGTCATGTCTTCCCCATGTAAGTGAACTTCTCAGATCCAGGAAGGTATCTATCATTGTTATCTTTGTTTTCTACCAAGAAAATAGCACCCATTATTCTGGGAGTTCAGTAAAGACTTGGGTTGGATTAAACAGCATGGCTTCCACTAGCTCAAGTTGCATATATTTTTGGTATCCTTCCGGGCTTTTGCTTGAGTTAGGTATTGTTTAATATACTATGCAAAAATCGAAGCCCTGGATAGGTTACTTCCTATGAATCTTCAAGCTATACATTAAGTATTTATTAGAAGAAGCTAAATCAGAAAAACACTCTCATTTTTCCAGACTTCTAATTTAGTTCACATTCAATTCTGTCCATAATGATAAGTATTCTTAGAAACCTAAGTGCTCTCACATATAGTGCCTTGGAAAGCATTAGTCTCTCAGATTTGATTTTTAAAGGTTTATTTTCTCAACTATAGTCTCTTAAAGACAGAACATAGCCAAACCAAAGGGGACACATGAGTTTGCAAAGCTTATTCCTCTTTATGTTTTCCTAAATCAAAATTCAAATATATTCAGCGATGTTTGCAAAACAATGATAAACAACAAAAATTACAGTTGATAATATGTAACTGGGTTTTCGTTCCAGTTTTGCCCTTAACAAGCTAGATGACCTTAGACAGATCACTTTCCATCTCGGGGCCTTGGCTTCAGTAAATTGACATTATGGATCTAGAAACTTACTATCAGTAAGTGTGAACCTGGGCCAATCACTTTAATGTCGCTAAGCCACAGTCTGCAGCACAGGCTCAGCTGCTTCTGGTTAGGTTGAGCGGGCTGGTCTACAACTGGACAGCTCCTAACATAATGTGTGGACAAGCTACTGGGAGTCTGGGCAAATGCTGCCAGGAAGGCTGCTAAGCAGCTGGACTCCTTGGCAGCCCAGTATATCTGCTAGACAGATTGATGGACTGGACTGGACTCACTAAGCTCCCTTGCAATGGGCAGCTACAATCTGTTCTACCTTCAGTCACTGCCCTGGCTAGGTGGTACCAAGTTGTCTGCTGCTAGAGTGTTACTGTGTTCTTTTCAGCTGTGGCACTGCTGAGCTCTTCTACCTAGGGCAATGACTCTAATTTAGGACTAGCAGAAATCTCTTCTCTCTAACTCCCACAGAGTCTCAGCTTTGGGGTCATCTCCAGCCAAGAGATAGGAGAGTTCTTGACTCTCCTATTCAAGAATTGTTGTAGGCTCAAAGGCCCCTTCCCATCATGCCTTAGGTGCCTAATTTCAATTCAGTCAGTTCCACCTCCAATGCTATTTTGGAAAGCTCATGTAGGCCAATGGCTAGGGACAAAGATATGAATGCAATCTGCTCCCTAGAAACAAGTGCATTGTCTCACTGGCCTCTTTATAGACGTCTAAGCCTCTGCCCCTTGCTAGAGTATGAAATATTTATTTTGTTTCTGGAATATCTTTTCTTTTATATTTCAGTGTTTCAATCTTTTACTTCTATACATCTTTAGCTTTTGCTAATGTTTCACTGGGGCACCAGTGAAGCATAGTAAACCTCTGACACTGCATAACCTCATTTAAAAGCTGCTTTTCAGTTTTATTGATGTGCTTTGTTTTTACATTTCAAAAATTTGCAGATTATTTCTATTTTGTCAGAGGTCTCTTGTAACAAAGTTAAACAGTTAAGCCAAATTAATAATACAGAGACCTCTTCTTTTTAAAAAAATGAACAGAAATCTCCTCCATTGAAGAAAATAAAAAAGGGCAAATTGCTTACAATAAAAATGCATGGTCAGGTAAAACATATTACTTCAGTGACTGGACACAAAAATACACGTCTAATTCTGCTCCATAAAGCTATCACGTCTTTGCAATGGTTATCGTATTTCATTATTGGTTTTGTGTAATTGTGAATGGTTGCTTTTGAATATTGAGCATAGCTTACAGTTTTCAAAGTTGTTTTTACAGTGTTGTATAAATTGTTCATTTTAATAATACTAATGTTATAACCATCATGAAAATATCAAATATAAATATTTTTATACATGTAAGACATCTTTCTCTTTCTTTGATCTCTTTTGGGTATAGGCTTACCAATGGTAGAGATGAGTCAAAGGGAATGCAATTTTTAATAACTTTTTGTATATTATTCCAAATTATCTTCCAGAACAGTTATACCTATTTATATACAAGTTCTTCAGCAGTGTCTCTCATGCCTGTTTTCCCATAACCCCTCCAACATTTACCATTTTCTTTTTCTATCATCTTTGCCACTCTGTTAGATACAAAATCTCAGAACTGTCTTAATTTGCATTTCTCTAATTAGGAGTAATTTGGACCATTTTTTCATATGGCAATAAATAGCCTGGCTTTCTTCTCTTAAGTGCTGTTTGTCCATATATATCCTCAGCTCATTTATCAACTCAGAATTGCTGTTTTTAATTGTAGGTTTGCATCATTTCCATACATTCGTACATACATACATATACACACACGTAAAGCTTGGAAATAAGATGTCCATCAAAGAAGTCAGTTGCAAAGATTTTCCCCAGTTAATTATTTCACTTTTAATCCTAGCTTTATTAGATTTGTGAAAAAAATTTAATACCCTAGTAGTCACTAAACACAAAGATCTCAGTTACTGGGATAAGAACTTATTGTGTGACAAAAAGCCGTTTAGAAAACTGGATAGTAGTACGGAATAAGTTAGATTTAGTGAAACACTTCATATCTTATGGAAAAAACTTAAGATTTAAATGAATGTGACAGATATAAACAAAACCACTTCATTTATGAGAAATTAGAGAAACATGGAAAAAGTACACACATGGGCTCAATGGATTGGACAAAATTGATGACCAAATGAAAAATAGAGAGGATCATAGAAGACCTCTCTGTCTTCTGGTTGCCCCAGTGCTATCACTGCATTGTCTTCAATGACTAAACACTCTGCTAACTTCAGCATCTCTCTGCTGGGCTCCCTGCCATTATCTTTCCTTTTTTTAGTTTGGAATGTAAGGACCAAAGAAAAGAAGCATTTTAATAGACATTATAGAACAAGAGAGGGTTATATATGCAAATACAAACCTTTATTGCTTTTCTAGGTATGGAAAAATTGTACTGTGTAAAAGCTATCTTGCTTCCCTATGAGTCCTTTAGAGCTCCCTTCTACTCTTTTCTAATTTGCAGTGGGTAAGGGGTTGGAAGAAACCGCATTCCAAGCCAAACAGAAAAAGGCTGTTGTGGTGGGTTTTTTTTTTTTGAATTTCTCAAATTATTAGAGATTTGGAGAATTTTTTCATATGGATATTAATAGCATGGATCTCTTCCTCTGAAAACAGCTTCTTCATATCCTTTTCACCAATCATCTATTGGAGAATGACTCTAGTTCTGATAAATCTGAATCAGTTCCTTTTGTATCTTGGAAATGAAAAGCTTATTGGAGAAATATAGAGCAAAGATTTTATTTTTCTCAGTTAACTATTGCTCTTGTAAATTTGGTTGCATTGGTTTTATTTCTGCAAAACTTTTTAATTTTGCATTTTCAAAACTGTCCATCTTATCTTCTGTGATCTCTATCCCTTGTTTCATCATGAACTTTTCCCTGTCTAGAGATGCAAAAGATAATTTCTTTTTTGTGCCTCAATTTTTCATGATGTTGCCTTTTTTCTCTTAATCATGTATCCATTTGGAGCTTATCTCTGTACATGGTGTGAACTATATTTAAACCTAGTTTCTGTCAGACTGCTTTCCAGTTTTCCCAGGTTTTCTTGAGTTCTCACCCCAGGTATCTGTGAGTTTTGTTTTTATCAAATTCTGTTCTACCATGTTTGCTTCTGTACATTGTGCACCTGATCTGTTCTACTAGGTAATCTTTCTGTTTATTAACCAGTATCAAATAGTTTGATGACTACTGCTTGTAGCATAGCATGAGCTCTATATTGCTAGGCCCCCCATCTTTTAAATTATTCCCTTTGTGATTTTTGACCTTTTAATATTTTAGATGAATTTTTCTTATTCTCTTTCTAGCTCTACAATATATTTGCTTGGTAGTTCAATATTTAAACAGCATTGTCATTTTTATTATATAGGCTTGGTCAACCAATGAGAGATCACTATCCAATTATTTAGGTCTGTATTTCCATAAAGAGCATTTTATAGTTGTATTCATATGTATGCCTTTGAATGTATATACTCAAGAAATTTATATATTCTGTTAACATTTTGAATAGATTTTCTCTGTCTTCCTGCTGGATTGTGCTGATAATATAAAGAAAGAATGAAGATTTATGTGGGTTTATTTTAAATACTGCAACGATTCTGAAGTGATTAACTGTATCAAATAATTCTGAAGTTAATTTTTCAGGATTCTGATATAATCTGCATAAAAGGAGTGGTTTTGCTCCCTCTTTGGCTCTAGTTATGCCTCAATTTATTTTTCTTCTCTTATTGCTGTAGATATCATTTCTAGCACTAGATGAAAAAAATCCCTCCCCTTGATTTTCCAGTTTTAAATCCTTTCCATTAGATTTGTAAGACTCCAAAAAATATTTTCTTACAAGTTCTTCTTAGGTACATTTCCATCCCTGAGCAGAAGCCTGAAATTCGTGAAATTGAAGGAATCAGTTACCATATTAACTCTTTACTTTCCAAATCTCCCTTCCGGAGCCTTGCTTTCATTCACTACATAGAATATCATCAGTAACAACAAAGGTACCACCCGTGCCCCTAAAGTCTTTAGGTTCTCGTTAACAATGCATAGGAATGCTTTCTGGATTTCTCTTAGAAGAACACATTTCTATAAGAATTATGACAAACAGGTGGAAGTGTCTGTCTGATGAGTCCTAAGAGTACTGCTTTTCAGGAGGGAGTCATCTAAAATCCTCTACTGAGTCATTCTTCCTCTGATCATTGCTGGATACTTCCGTGTCTGACAGGACTTTTGGGTCCACGGTACCATTCTTTACAGGATGAGCAGCTTCTTCCTCCTTAGAGGGTCCAGCACCCACCTCTTCTGAAATAGCCTCATTTCTGTAAATTAGTTCCAAGCATTCAGGAGCCCTTCTCTTTGTCCTGTCACATTCTTTCACATTTCAGTCTCTGGACATTACCAAGAACATAGCTGAATTCCATTCCATACCTACAGACTTCTCCCTCCAAACCTCTCCATGAAATATCTTGAAAATTCTTCTTGGAATGAATGTGAAGCTTTCCTTCTCAAACAAACAAGCAACTACAGAGTAGGGTCAGAAGATCACTTTAGAATACAAAGATCACCTGCTCAATTCATGAAGGTCGTTGTTCTTTAGGTCCTTTTAAAGTTACACCTTGTGGGAACAACTCTGCCTACAATACCATGTGCATCATGTCCAAACTTGAAATCGCACCATTTTCTTATTAATAAGCTTTTCTACTTTCCTTGTCTATTCAACTGGTCACTTCTACTTGAGGTGTACATCTAAAACGAAGTAAGATAGGAACGTACTACAACTTAAGTCCTTAAAAAAATTCAAAGCCAACATCTCATGTTATTAAGATGACTAAGCACACAAAACATTCAATCTTTATCCTGGGAACATGAAGAATAGATAGCACTGATGTACAGAGAGATAGAAAGACATATCTATAGTTTTGTATCTTCATATAGATATTGAGCTGCATGACATAAAGCAGCAAAAATACTCAAATACTACCGTAATATGCTGATGTGATACCTGAATTTCATTATATTTCCAAGGGAAAATACTGAAGATGCATTATTATCAACAGATGTCCACTTAGAAAAGTTGTCCCTTTTAGTTTACGTTTGATTGCCAGGAAATCAGCAAGTGTTTTCTAAAGAAAACATTAGAACATTTGGCATCAACTTCACAACCCAAACATTTTCTCTTCCAATAAAAACAATTTGAGCAACAAACATTTCCAAAGGAAAGAACATATTTCAGTTACTCTGTCTTTAAGGAGTATCAAGATAAATAAGGGGGATACCATGCTACTCAATAAATTCATCACCTGGTCCAGGGCAACCTTGTTCCACAGTAATGTATGAACAGGCAGATCTGATCACAAAGCCAACATCAGTAATCTCTGAAGCACGTGACAAACAAAAGAGGTACTGTAGAATTAGAGAAGATCAATGGTGCTGGATTTTTTCTAAAAGGAAGAGAATGGAGTCTATAAAACTATAGGTCAGTAAAATTGACTTGAACCCCTAGCAAAAGGCTTTATTAAAAGAGATAGTTGATGATCATGTAAAAAAAGGAAACATGGCTTCATCCAGAATAGAAAATGCCAACTTACTTCATTTTCTGGCAGGATTGCCCAACAGGTTAATCAGCACAAAGGGCCACAGTTATAAAACACGTGGGTTATGGGAAAACATTTGACAAAGTTATTAATACTATTTTTGTGGGAAAGATGGAAAGGTGTGGGTTATAAAAAGGCAGCATTAGATGGATTTGGAATGAATGAGTGACTGGATCCAAAGAGAAGTGAATAACGATTTGACGTCAAATTGGAAGGAATGCTTCAGGGATCTGCGCCTGGCCCACTGGCGTTAATCTTTTAGTCGCTGAAGTGGATAAAGGCATAGATGGCATGCTTATGAGATGTGTAAATAGCATAAATCTGGGAGGAAGAGTCAATGCATTGTAAGTAGAACATGTTTCAAGAAGGTAAAAAGCAATCTCTAAATTTAAAGATTAACTATAACATAGTCCTGAGAACATGTCATGTATATAATTGTTTTCAAAGAAAAAAACACAGAATTAAACTGCTGAATTTGCACATTTGCTTTTGCTTCATCTTAAAAAGTAGGAAAAAGAATTTTTCATGAGATATTATGCATTTTCTATGGTAGTTATGTAGTAAATATGAAACCTGAAAAGGTTGCATTTAAGTTATGCTTTCCATAAAGACCCGAAACCAGAGGTTCTGAATCTAAGACAGGCATGCTTCCAGGGGTTAAAGACATTTGGGAAATATTTGAAAAATAAGTAAATTATCCTCCTGAAATTAATCTATTTTATTTCTTATACTCTATCTCATTTCTTATATTTTATTTACATTCATGGCAAACTCTAAATGGAAGGATAGCTAGTAAGTTCTCCTTGGAGAAGCAAGCAATGGAATTAAAACTGAGTAAATAATTGAAACCATGGGAGCTGATGAGATCAAGGAAAACAGTATAGAATACTCAGGAGAGAATTTGAAAGGAGCCCCCTATAGCTAGCAGGTATGATGTGGATGAAGAGGGAAGGAAAAGAGATGGATTGATACATATTAAAATAATATCAACAGATTAAAGGGAAAGCCCCCAACATACTAAGACACAGATTTGAGTTACACAAGATGAGAAGGTTTAGACTGGGTGACACCTCAGCCCCACTCAGCACCACGTAAGGGAATATTCACATCAATAAAATCATGGACATACCAAAGTCTCATACTTAAACATGATAACTTCCGGATCTAAAATTTATTTTTCTTTCCCATAGTATGCTTAATTATTTGCCTACATTTGAAATTCTAAGCTGTTAAAAAGAAAAGTAAGTGTGGGTATTAAGTTAGAATACCTTTTGGGTTTTACTGTCCAACTAGTTGTAGTATTTTTCAAGGAAGTGACACTTAGCATTCATCTTATCTTTGGTGTGAAGGGACAAACTGATAAAACAAAGAAAAACGTGAATAAGGCTGAATTGATCTGTTCATATAGAAAGATCAGTTTCTATGGAAACTGCTTCTTTGTTTCTATTCAAAACAAATGTCACTCCAACAATACAGGCATTTGTATACCTCAGCATTTTAAGGACAAGGGCAAACGTAGACTTAAAGTGAAGAAAAATATACTTCTTCTAACTCAAATAGGTCCTTAACCTACTTGCCATGGATAGATTGGTAAAACACTTCACGGATGTATTACACGGTAAAATAAATTGAGGGTCATTCCCAGCTAAGTTCTGATTCCATTTATACTTAGAAAAAGGTTCCCCCAGTGCTAGTGCCGTCCCTTCTAAGGTTACCTTATATCTACTTTCTACATATCTCATACCGATTTACAAACATGTCTTGGCTGCACAGGATGGTTAAGTGCCGTGAAGGAAAGCTGCTTCCAAGGGCATACTCTTGCCTTCCCTCTTGCACTCTTTGTTGAGTTCAGATAATTCCAGACCCATCTGGGATATAGCTGGCAGGACAAACTTAACACTAGAGATACCTTCTGGTCTTCTCACTTTTTCATAGCTGCCTAACTGCTGAAAGAGCTTAGGTGAGATGGCAATCAACAACTCTACACATTCTGATGAGATGGAGAGTTATTGTTGTTTATATATTTTTTATTTTATATATTTTTATATATTTTATATATTTCTCAAAGTCCTGCTTCTAAGAAGTTCCAGGCTTGAATCTGCCCTTCTTCCATAATCAGCAGCTTCTTGTTCCTGCCATCTTACATACTTAAGTAACCTAAGGACCTCTGGTCATTACCATCCACCACAGAACCGAACCCTGACTTTTCATATATTTGTTAGTGCCCCAATTAACAGTGTGAATTCTTTGAGAATAAAAACTGACATTTTCTTTTCATTTTTTTAGTTAACAAGTATCTGCCTTTCATTCCTGCTACTTCCTTCCCCTATCACTGAAACAAAAGAAAAAGGAAAAAGGAATACCCTATAACATGTATCCACAGTAAAGCACAACGCATTCCCCATGGGATATCTCACTCTGAATGCATACCTAGTTTATCACTTCTCAGTCAGGAGGTAGACAAATCTAAGTCATCAATTCTGTGAAAAGCTCTGGTTGACAACTTCATTGACAGGTGTTCTTAAGGCTTTCAATATAGTTTTATAATGCTATTATTATAGTACATCTTTTTCTCCTGGTTGTACTCATTTATTTTTTAATTTTTTTTCTTTTAAGAGGCAATTTATTATGCTTGTGTCTTTTCACTATAAATACTGAATGTTAATCTCTAGTTTATGGGGTTCATTAAAGAAAACCATATAGATAAAACAAGTTGTGCTCATTGTACTCTACATCAATTCAAAGAGACATTTAAGTGGCATCAAGTACTCCCACCTCTTGCTTATGTGCTGACTTCAACTTGTGTCCCTAATTATGTGGAAAATTGCTTCCTCTGCCCCATTCCTACATTTTCTTCCCTAGTAGACTCTTTTCACCCATCTCTCTTCCTTCTTTTTCTTTCTTTTACGATTCTCAGAATGTAACAAAAATCATCTCCAGGCCCTCTATTTTATTTGGCTCCATCTCTATCCTAGCTGATGCTAACATAAGTTGAGGAACCTGTATCACTCCCTGCCCCATCCCTTTAGAATGCAAAGACATCATTCCTGTCAAATATTTTCAAATGACTCATTTTTTTCACTTTTTTATGTTTCTCTTTACTCCCATGTTTGTTATATTTCAAAAGTTCAACTAGGCTCTGGCATTTTCATTAGAAATTCTTTTAAATCATTTCTTTCCAGGGGGCAGAACCAACATGGCAGAGTAGAAAGATGGACCTGCTCTAGCTCTCTGCCTATAATCCATAAAATACCTGTAAAAATGACTCTAAACAAATTCTTGAGCAGCAGAAGCCATAAAATGACAGAGTGAAAGAGATTTCCAGACCAAGACAGCCTGGAAGGCTGACAGGAAAGGTCTATTGCACCAGGCTCAGAGCAGAGTGCAGCCCAGCCTTGGCCACACAGTACAACATGGTATTTTCTTCCATCCTTTTGGATGAGGAAGAAGAAAGCATGCCATCAGAGGAAGACATCAAAGTCAAAGCTTCTACATTCAAAACCTCCAAAAAAGATATGCAATGGTCTCAGACTATGGAAGAGTTCAAAAAGGATCTTGAAAATCAAGTAAGAGAGCTGGAGGAAAAATTGGGAAGAGAAATGAGAGTGATGCAAGAAAATCATGAAAAGCAAGTCAACAGCTTGCTAAAGGAGACCCAAAAAATGCTGAAGAAAATAACACCTTGAAAAATAGACTAACACAACTGGCAAAAGAGGTCCAAAAAGCCGATGAGGAGAAGAATGCTTTCAAAAGCAAAACTGGCCAAATGGAAAAGGAGATTCAAAAGGTCACTGAAGAAAATAGTTCTTTAAAAATTAGAATGGAGCACATGGAAGTTAATGACTTTATGAGAAACTAAAAAATGATAAAACATAACCAAAAGAATGAAAAAATAGCAGACAATGTGAAATATCCCATTGAAAAAACATATGACTTGGAAAAGAGATCCAGGAGAGATCATTTAAAAACTTTTGGTCTACCTGAAAACCATGATAAAAAAAAAAGCCTAGACATCATTTTCCAAGAAATTACCAAGGAAAATCGCCCTGATATTCTAGAACCAGAGGGTAAAATAGAAATGGAAAGAATTCACTGATCACCTCCAGAAAGAGATCCCAAAAGGAAAACTCCTAGGAATATTGTAGCTCAATTCCAGTGTTCCAAGGTCAAGGAGAAAATATTACAAGCAGCCAGAAAGAAACAATTCAAGTATTGTGGAAATACAATAGGTATAACAAAGGATTTACCAGCTTCTACACTAAGGGATCAAAGCTGGAAGTTAAAGGGAATATATATATATATATATATATATATATATATATATATATATATATATATATATATATATATATATATATACACATGCATACATGCACACACACATAGGGCTATATGGGTGTGTATGTATGTGAATATTATATATATGTAGGCATGTATATGTACATGTGTGTATGTGTGTGTGTATACACACACACACACATACACGCACAAACACACACAGAGACAGAGGGCACAGGGTGAGCTGAATATGAATGGAGAATACCTAAAAAAATAAAATTTACTGTCAAATGGAATGTACTAGGAGTAAGAGAAAGGGAGAAGTGGAATGTAACAAATCATCTCATATAAAAGAGGGAAGAGCTTTTACAATGGAGGGGAAGAGCAAGGAGAAGAAAGGAAATAATTGAATCTTACTCCCATGGGATTTGACTGAAGGAGGAAATAACACACTCAATTGGATATGGAAATATATTTTACCTTGCAGGAAGGCAGGGGGGAAGGGGAAAGGAGAAGGAAGATAATAGAAGGGACAACAAATTGGGGAAAAGGATAATCAGAAGCAAACACTACTGTGGATGGACAGGTCAAGGGAGAGAATGGAATAAATGAAGGGCAGGACAGGACAGAGGGAAATGTGGTTTGTCTTTTACAATATAACTATTATGGAAGTGCTTTGCATTGTTATACATGTATGACCTATATTGAATTGCTTGTTTTCTCAGTCAGAGTGGGTGGGGAGGGAGGGAGAGAATATGGAACTCAAAACTTTAAGAATGAATATTAGAAGTTGTTTTAGCATGCAGCTGGAAATTAAGCTATACAAGCAATGGAGTATAAAAATCTATTTTGCCCTACAGGAAAATAGAGGGGAAGGGGGATGGAAGAAAGGTGGGTAATAGGAGGGAGGATAGACTGGAGGAAGGGGTGGATAGAGTGTGTGCTGTCCTGAGGTGGGGGGTGAGGAAAGATGGGGAGAAAATTTTGAATTCAAATTCTTGTGGAAGTAAATATTAAAAGCTGAAAAATAAATAAATTTTAAAAAATCTTTTATTTCCATAAAGGTCCATTTTTTCCCATCTGCAGGAGAAAACTCAGATTTGGAAGAATAAATTATTCTTGATTATAAGGCTGTGTCTTTTGCCTTTCAGAATCTTGTATTCTACGTTCTGTTCCTCTCGTGTGGTAACTACTGAATCTTATGTGATGTGAACTGTTGCTCCTTGATATGTGAACTCTGACTGTAGTGATTAGCACATTTTTTTCTGTTTTTACTTTCCCATCTGGTTCTAAAAGATAAAGGCAATTTTTAATGGTCTCTTGAAATATGATGTCCATGCTTTTTTTCATCATGGTTTTCAGATGGTCTAATATTTCTTGCATTATCTCTCTTTTATTTGTTTTCCAGAAGAGAGTAGTTTTGTTTTGATATATGAGATACTGTAGATCTTCTTTTTCCAATCTTCCAACTTTAATATTGGTTTATGCAGTATTAACTTCTGTGTAGTCTATTCTAGTTTTCAAGGACTCTGTGTCTTGGTTAAGATTTTGTACCTCTTGAGCTAAGCTACCAATTCTTTTCCCCAGTCTGCACTCCATAGTTTTCAATTGTTTTCCAAAGTCTCCTGCTCCTATTCTCACTTTATTTATATTAATGCCATTTAAATACATTTTAAAACTCTAGTATCATGTCTCATAGGCATTGTAATTGTGGAAAAGCTATGCTCTTTTCCTTTGTGGTTTTATCTGCAGTTCTTTTAGAGCTCTTCTCATCTTCAGATTTTATGTCTTAGACATCCTTGAACCCATAATAGTTATTTTCATTGTTTAGTCATTCTTCCAGCAAAGTGTTCTGGGTGATCAGGTGTTGCTGGCCTATCTGGGAACCCTGAGGAGTATCTACAATACTGGATGCTCTGGGAGACTCTCTCTTCCCTCTATACTGCTGTCCTGGGCAGGGAACTAAGCCCACAGTCTGCTGTGAAAGATCTAGACTAGAGTTCTGGGCACTAAGTCCCCAGTCTTGGTCTCCAGAATTATGGCATAGGCCAGGGAGTGACTCTGCAATCCACTCTAGCCTATTCCCATCAGCCTAGCCAAATTCTTTAGGTGCTTAGTCTATGCTGCTGGCTCCTCTTTGAGAACTCTAGCTATTGGGTTGGGCCATGAGTTGAATCAGTGACCAGCTCCAGATACTGAGTTCTTGCTCTTGTCCCTAGTCAGGATCTAATTACAGATCTGTCCTAAACATTCTTGTGCTCCTGGCCTACCTCAGAGCTCTGGTCACTGAATCTATGATCCCAGCCCTTCACTGTTCCATAATTCCCATCCTAGTGAGTTGCCTATAGGTTGAATTTGTGATCTTGGGTTCAAAAGATGACCTACTATTGTTTATTCTTCAATTTTCCAATCACTACTCAGTCTGATATTTTTGATCACTGTTGGAGTAGTTGGGGGGAGGGGTCAACCAGGGCTATAGGGCTTCTTCTTACTCTGCCAAATTGCCATTTTCTCATTTTACAGACAAGAAAGTTGAGACCATGAGGAGAGCAATATGACAACAGACATAATATCACTCACATTCTGGGTGTTATGGTACCTTAGAAAGATGAGACTCTTCGGGCCTGAATGCTTGGAGTTGCACCATTATAGTGTGTCACTATCTTCAAAGGTTTATTGTTTTAGGGCAGAAAATAAAATATGTCTTACCTTTTCTACTTGCATCCACACAGTGCTTAGCACACAGCTAAAAACTGATGCTCATTTACTCCTTCATTCCCTTATATTCATTAGAATGTAAGTACCTTGAGGACAGGGACTGGTTGAGCTTTTGTTTTGTTTTTGCATCCCCAGAACTTCTCACGGTTGGAGACATATAAAGGATGACCTAACAGATATCAGCTGGGTAAAGGAAAAGCCCAAGAGGATTTGGAACATATCTACTGTGGCTGGTCCATATTTATCCTATATAAACATACTGTGGTAATGTTTAAAAAATAACCGCAAAAACATGAGTTGCTGAAAAGGGACTGAGAAAATCAGACTTGAAAAAAATTTCTTTATTCACACACTGAGATATTGTCAAATGTCCATGTTTGATTTCAGTCAGGAATTGTCTGTGATTCTTAATTTGTACAGAGGTAGTAATAAAGCCACAAGTAAACACAACCAAACGTGTTTCTAGCATGTATGATCTTCACCCATCCCTGAAATCTTGTTTAACGTCTCATTCATAAAAGTGTTCTGGTGGAAAAACTGATAGGAATCCTTAAATTATGAGAATGTGTATTTGATTTTAGAGGCAGTAAGGAAACACTGGAGTTTATGGAATAAGGGAAGTGATGTAGTCAGATCTGCACTTTAAGAAAATCACTTTATCAACTGTGTGGAGGACAGGTTATAAAAGAAACAGACTTGAGGCAGGGAGATGAATTAATAGGCTATTATAAAAGTCTAGGTGAAAGGTTAGATATAAAGGACACTATTCCATAACATTTGAGACAAGTTTCACAGCTATAAGGATAAAGGAGGGCAATGTGTCAGAGGTTTGCAGAGGGAAGACAGAACAGCAGATGTGGGGAGTGGGATAGAAAATCAATTACAGAGGAGTGAGAATAGAGTTGTGATCAAATAATATAAATTTGTAGTAGGCTCAGCTCAGTTGCATGATTTTCAGAAGTTCTGGGGTAGTAACAGGGGTCAGGTGAGAGTGATCTGGGGCCAGAGGTTAGGAAAACGTAAAGATGTAAAGGAGAGGGCAATAAAGGAACTGAGGATAAAGGCGTCAATGAAATGGATATGCTTGGAAATGTGTTTTTAGGAATAACGATTTGGCGGTTGTGTAGAGGATGGATGAGAGAGAGGAAGGCCATTTAGGAGGCTATTCCAATAGTCCAAACAATCATTAATGGTGCCTAATAGCTCACGTGGTTGGGTGCCACATGAATGAAAAAAAGGAAACAGATGTGAAAGACGTTTGGAAAGGCAGAATCAACAAGATCTGGCCAATGACTGGATGTGGAGAAAGGGTCAAGTTGAGAAAAATGAAGATTTGAGGATGATTCTGAAGTTGCAAAGCTAAGTGACTAGAAGGATGGTGATGCCCTCAATAGAAAATAGTTCAAGAGAAAGGAGAGGTTTGAGAGAAAGATAGTAAGTTCAGCTTTAAATATATTATGTTTAAGATCTTTATAGACATCTTGTTGGAAATGTCTAATACACATTACGGAACATAGGGCTGGAGTCCAAGTCCATACAGCTAGATACTTGGGTCTATGTTAGGGACCCCGGGAGTCTGAGCCTGATATCTCAGGCCCACAGGCTTATCTGACCAGCAGAGGCCTGTAGGCCTTGGTGGAGCGTAGCTGTAAGCAATGATTGAGGCGGGAGACAAGATAGTAAGAACTCCGTTTATTCAAGCAGTGAGCAGTGCTTTTATCTCTTTTCTGACACCAGTGCTCTAAGTGAACCTATCACCAATTAGTTTGCCCATATAAGGAAGTAATTTACCTTAAACCAGGGCTGCCCAGTGTGGACACGTAGCCACAAGAAAGAAAAACATTTTTGACTTCTTTGTTCTCAGGAAAGCCCAGGAAAATAGCCTTGAGCAAAACAGGGGCAGAACCCTTCCTCCCAGCGCCATCTTGTTCATGCCTTACCAGTCTCCCCTCAGTTTACCTGAGTCGTGACTAGTGAATGCCATCCAAGAGGCTCGGGGTTGGCAATTCCCTTACAATTTCCCCTTTTTGTTTTGACTCAATCTTTCCCTCAGGACAATGATGTTCTGCCTACTGGATATCAGGGAGTCCTGGACACTACACAAAGCAAATTTGATACATATTGGCACAAGCAGCAGTACTAGCAATACTACTACAAAACCTATCAGTAAAGGCAAAAACCAGGTCTTTACACGACCCCATGAGCTTAAACTATCAAAGAACTGAGTTATTTTTGTAGCCGTTTTTTCAGGTGCAAAATCAGCATCTGCTTCCTCATCTAATTCTTCAGCCAAATCAATTAATCTCTGGATTTCCAAGGTGACATTATCTGGAATTAGCCCGTGCAATTAAGCTCTGATTTCTTCCCATTGGACTTGTGACTCATTATCCAATTTCTTAGTCAAACAAAAGGCACTATATCTATAATCACAATGCAATTTGTGTTGTAACTGTAACATGGACACTTCTCCACCAATGAATTCAGTTACCTTTTGGAGTGTATGAGTGGCTTCATAAAACTCATTATCTATTTTTGCTTGTTGCTTAAAGCCTGCAGATACATTTTTCATAAGAGCATGCAATTCAGAAGCTTGAACTATTGTGTTTTGTGTATTAGAGAGAGATACAGCTAATGCAGTGGATGCTAAAATAGCTTCTACTAATAAAGTGATTCCTAACACAACACAGGAAACACATCTATGTACCCTAGTAGTTATAGGGGTTAGATGCTTGTCTATAATATGTAGAACTTCATCACTAGGTGTTCTGTACCACCCATTAGCCTTAATCACTGTCATGGCATATCGAGGTCTTGTTAGAATAAACACTCTCCCTACTGTCTTTGGTCCTATACATGCTTGTACAGAACAATTCTGGCATGTAAAATTGAAAATTCCTGTCATGTTCCGATATGCCTCTAATTTAGATCTGTTGTCTCTGTCCCATAGAAATATATGTGTGTTCCCTAGACATACTTCACCCATTAAAGTAATGTTGTTAGCTTTCTTTGGTGATGCTGCAGCAAGCATTCCCTGCACTGTCTGTCCTCCCATTGCTAGAATAACTTTGTCTAGTCCCTGAACAGGTCTTCCAATCTCAGGAGACCCTTTATAATGGATGTACATTTGTGTAGGAAAGTTTGGTGCATATTTTTCCTCAGATAAGTATGTAAGATTGTGACATGAATATAACATTTCTGTGTAGTTTCCCATAATCAGTTCTGTCTCCTGACAAGGATGTGTGTGACAATTCTCAAATGGTAAAAACCCTGTATACAGATGCCAAAGGGTTACATTTCTCTTCTTTTGTAAGTTACAAAATGGCCTAAATTTCATCCCACGAACAAGTCCCACAAAGTCCTTGTTTGACCAAACTACTATTGTCCCATTTATCCTCCAAGTGAACAGATTATAAGCATGTCGTGTATCTTTCTCATCCAATGTCTCTTGTCCGTCCACAATAGTGGCACACCAAGGATACCCCTCTGTTCCATTCACCTGTGTGTATTTAAAACCAAACCCATTCCAATTCCCAGAAATACCCTTCTGTAGACAAAGTGGGAAACCTGCGACAAGTCCTGGAGAGTTAAAGTGTCTCTGAAAGAGAGTCCCATTATTATCATAGTCTAGTCCATCATCTTTAAACATGTGAGAAATATTGCCTTGGATGATAAATTTAGGCATCGTCTCACTCCATGACATCACCCTCGGCCGTGGTGGATTCGTGACGAAGGCCCATCTGTTGTTCCTTCAGTGCTGGGTCGATGGACGCAGTGTTGCTGAGTTTCAAGATAAGTATGAGAAGAATGAGAGGAGTCATCGTGACCTAGTTGAGTGAATTTCTCCAGAAGTTGTTTCATTCGCCGCTGATAGCGCCTCCTTGCTCCCTGCGACCGCTTCACCTTGGCAGTTGTCCTCTATCACTCTTATCCTTTTCACTGGAACCCAAACTTCTTTATTATCATCTGTTAAAACACAAACATAGCCTTTTCCCCACGTTAACACTGTATGAGGACCAAACCAGTTTTTATTCTCATCGTGCCACATTACTTTACTGGCTGCTTTCAGGGCACTTGTTATCAGTCTTTGTAGACTCCTTATTAGGAAATGTTAAGAATTTCATAGCAGCCGATAAGCCGTCATTATTGAATTGTAAATAATTTAGAGTATAAACAGTTAATTGTAATTTATCATCAGCTCCTGGTCCAACTCCCCCTTTTAGTTTTTGCAAGTGAGTTTTCTGGGAGCGATTTGCTCGTTCCACTATAGCTTGACCAGTGGGATTATGGGGGATCCCAGTGACAAGTAAAATTGAAAATTCTGCCATGAATTGTTCAATGGCTTTACTGATATAAGCTGGACGATTGTCTGTTTTAATGCTTTTTAGCATTCCATGATGTGCGAAGCAATGTAAGAGATGTGCCCTCACATCCTTAACAGCTTTTCCACACCTGGCTGTTGCCATTATTAAACCTGAAAATGTGTCAACAGTAACATGAATATATTTTGCTCTTCCAAATGATGGATCATGACTAACATCCATTTGCCATATAGAATTTGGACCATCACCCTTAGGGTTTACAGGGTGACAAGAAGGTGGGGGTAAGAATGGAACACATTGTACACACTGCTTAGCTATAGATCTAGCTTCTTGTCCGGAAATACCATAAATATGATATCTTAAAGACCATGCAGACAAGTGTAATTTGGAATGTGCTTGTCTTGCCAATTCAGTACAATGAAATGTTTGAAGTGCATTGTCTGCCATCTCATTACCCTCGGTCAGTGGTCCAGGTAATTTAGAATGCAACCGAATGTGTGTAATATAAAACATTGTTGTTCTGACCCTTATTGCCTGTTGAACTTCCACAGTTATTTGTGTAATATTATCTGCCCTATCAGGAATATAGGCTGACTCTAATCTAGGTATCAATAGTGCTGTATACTTTCTGTCTGTGGTGATATTGCAAGGTTCTTTCACATATAATAATGCTTGCAATATTGCATATAACTCATTTTGTTGTGTAGAAGTAAATGCTGTTTTAAATTTATGCATCTCCTTTTTGGATGGAATATACATAGATGCCCTAAAAAAAAATTTTGTTGCATCTGTAAAAACGTTAACTCCCTCTACTGGTATGGGAGAGCACTTTTCAGCCCAAGAACATGGCCACATGGCAAACTGCTGGCCAAAAGGAATTGGGAGGCCGTGTTGAAAATTCTGATTAATCAATATCTGCCATTCCACAAACTCTTGTATGCAATTCTCTATTTGTTGACTTGTATACATAGTATATATCGTGTGAGGTTCCTGTCCTATTTACCCTCTTCACTGCCTTACGTATGACCTGGGCTACCAGCACAGCATAAGGCACAGAAGCCCTATTCTTTATCTGAGTCATATGTACCCACTCAATAATTCCTTGTTTCTGATGTAAAACTCCAGTGGGTATTTTCTCAGTGAATAAAATTGTTACTTCCAAATCCTGTGATTCTAATATCCTCCTAGTAGTTCATTCCATAATCTTTTTCTGCATTAATTTCAAACCTTCCAGTGCTTCATCTGTCCATTCTCTGCATGAGTTTGATTGAGAAGGACCTTTCAATAAATCATATAATGATTTCATTTGATCTGTTGTGTGATCCCCAGTTGTGGCCTACACCACTGAATTTCTCCTATCAATTTTTGAAAGTCATTTAAAGTTGTAACCTTTGTAGAATCTAAAATAGGTGACTTCAAACTTAAACCTTACCACTGAATAGATGTACATCACTGTTTCACAGGTTAGTTTCTCCTTCTCTGATTACATTTACTGTGGAAGAAAACTTTTTAGAAATTAAGTTGTTAATAAGTTCAAACACTAAATTTAACTTTTGCTTAGGCCAAGGAATGACGACAAGTTCAGATTAAAAGAGCAAGATCTTTTCTGCTTTATAGAGCATTACATATTAATTTATCAATACATTGTCTTGAAAATGAAAATTTAAAACTGTTTAAAATTTGTCCTGTTGTTAACAGTCACTAAACCTTTATATAAAAAAAAAATTAGTTGAAAACCTTCAAAATGATGGTTCTCTTCCCTTGATCTAATCTGTAATGATAAGAGTTACAATTCACTGTAGACTGAGATGAATGATGAGTTGGGACTACAGGGCAAAAAAATCTTAATGGTTCCAACCTTTACTCAAGTAAATTTTACTTCTGTGTCCACTCCTTAAGAACTTCTTTGAATGAGAGGGTTTTTGAATTCCTCAGCTGAAGGGAGGGAGACTTGGCACCGAGTCTCCTCCGTTCTACAGGAGAGTTCAAAAACTTTATCTCTGCTGAGGTGTCTCTTGAAGATTTATGCATATTTCCAATTTGCCTTAGTGCCAAATAATATAACAAATCCTGATCCGTTTTAAACATCCAATTAGGAGTGACATGTTTCACTTAAAATATAACCAGAATAACTATGTTTTGGTTATTTCTCATTATACAAAAACTTTTCTTCTAGGTGAGGCATGAGATGATGAAAATGCTAATCTGCCTGCCTCTGATCTCCTCTTGTCTTTCTCTCCACTTTCACAATCTGGCCAGGATTAGAAAGTAGAAAGAGAGAGAGAATTTTACCAACAACTTTCCAATAATTTCCAAAACTTTTATGCTTTCCCTAAACTTCATATCCATGTTGTCCTCCTAATGGGCTTTGATTAAAGCCCCTTTAAAACTGCACATATATTATTCCCTTGCATTTCTTATCTAAAACTGCATTTAGCAATCATATAAACAAAATAATATCAGATTAGTTCCTCTCTTTCTCTCTCCCATACTTCTCCCCGATGCTGCAGCCATCAGAGAAGGGAGGAGGGGGAGGAAAAGAGGTAACATTCCAAGGTCCAGCTACCATGGAGCTGAACGTAATAACTCACAAACACACACACACACACAGAACATGTGAAGACAGAACACATATACAGACAATAAAAGAATCCAAAAACTGAGAAAAAATTGTCAGAAATTCTCTGCACTATGCAATGCTACCACTTGTAGGTGGATCTCATCGTGGCTAATTGCTGGTACCTTTGTCTGAAACACTGAGTCTCTTTATTTGGGTAATCTCCCCACTCCTGAGAGTCCTGAATGTGAAATCCCCGCCTTTCTTCCTGGGCTGGGGGGCTGCCCATTCCTCGGCACTCTGATGCCCAGTGTCCCTTCTTTTTACATTTTGGACACCGTGTTTTTGGCCTACCGCCAGCTTCTTCCCTGGCTGTGACCTTGCAGTCCCTTTTGAAATGACCTGTTTTCCCACAGTGGAAGCACCTTGTTCCTTCCTTTTCATTGGTCTCACTTCTGTATTGCCGCTTAACTTCTTCCTTTACATGAGCAGCAAATGTTACAGAACCTACATCCTCACATCTTTATACCATTTCCTCCACTTCTGCATCTCTAGAGTTTTCTGAGGAGCTGAAAGGAGTAGTTTGAGTAAATGCAGCAAATTGCCTGGCTTGTCTATCACAGCCCTCTTCTTCTGCCTGGAATGCGCATTTTAAAAAGAAGGTGGAGGGTGTTAAAGCTTTAGGTTTTTCAGAGGCAAATGCTGTTAATTGCTCTCCTACTGCTTGCCAGGTCTGTGCGGAGACTGGAAGTTTATCAATTACCCAAGAACATATCTCCTCAGCTTGTTCCAGGAATTTTCTAATTACTTTTAACTTTAATGTAACTCCTTGGTTTTTTGCTTTCTTGTCAATAAGACCTGTGTAAGCTTTCTTATCTAGTTGTTCTGAGGATGTGGTTAGCCCCATAGTGCTAAGAACCTAGCTCACTGCTTAATGAACCTACGGAACTTAAGCAGGTTACTTACAGTCTGTAGCGTTTTCCTCTCCCAGTCGGCTGAGCACGAGTTGTCCTGTCCTCCTTGTTGTTTTGTTCTCCCATTTCTGCCAGGGCACCGTCTGGTGAACGCAGGTGACGTCTTTACCCGGGCTACGGGTCTTACGCTTTTGACCCTGCGCTGGTACTCTGAGAGATGGCTCCTATTGATTAATTGTCCCTATTCATATTTATTTGTTCCACACCGCACAGATGGGCACCAGTTGTTAGCCCCGGGAGTCTGAGCCTGATCTCTCAGGCCCACAGGCTTATCTGACCAGCAGAGGCCTGTAGGCCTTGGTGGAGCGTAGCTGTAAGCAATGATTGAGGCGGGAGACAAGATAGTAAGAACTCCGCTTATTCAAGCAGTGAGCAGTGCTTTTATCTTTTTTCTGACACCAGCGCTCTAAGTGAACCTATCACCAATTAGTTTGCCCATATAAGGAAGTAATTTACCTTAAACCAGGACTGCCCAGTGTGGACACGTAGCCACAAGAAAGAAAAAACATTTTTGGCTTCTTTGTTCTCAGGAAAGCCCAGGAAAATAGCCTTGAGCAAAACAGGGGCAGAACCCTTCCTCCCAGCACCATCTTGTTCATGCCTTACCAGTCTCCCCTCAGTTTACCTGAGTCGTGACCAGTGAATGCCGTCCAAGAGGCTGGGGGTTGGCAATTCCCTTACAGGTCTAGACATCATAGAGATGACAACTGGACCTATGAAAGCTGATGAGGTCACCAAGAGAGGTAATGGAGAAAAATGGTTCTGGGGTATACCCACATGTGAAGAAGGGGAGAGAACATGGATCCAGGGAGAGTTAAAGAAGTATCTAGGCAGGTAGAAGAACTAGGAGTGAGCAGTGTCACCCCAAAAAAGAGGAGAATATTCAATAAACAGTAGTCAACAGTAACAAGTGCTGCTGAGAAGTCAAGAAATGGGAAGAAGCCAACAGACTTGGTAAATAAGAGAGTACCTTGGAAAGAGGTCAATTTCATTGAGTGAAAGGGCTGGAAGCCAGGTTTCATAGTCAGAATGAGATGAGAGGAAGTGAATGCAGTAAGTGTAGGCAGTGTGTTCACATGTGAAAAGGAGGAGAGATATAGTAGAGTTTTTTTCCTTATCTAGATAAAGGGGCTAATTTCATTACAACTTGCATGGTTTAATATCATCCTTCAAATGTCAAATAACTTCTCTCAAACTCGAGCTCACAAAAACAACTTTAGTATGAGTCTCCTAGTCTCTTATTTTTCAGTTTCCTTATTTATTACTGTACTCCCTTTGGAAACCTCAACAAGAAAATTCGATTTCTACAAATTCGTGGTTAAGTGAGCTCTGAGGTTCGACCGATGTGTTCAGTTAGTCCATAAGCATTACTTAACTGTTTGCAATGTGCCAAGCAAAATTCTAAGTGCTAAGGGCACAAAAAGTCCTCTAAGAGGAGAGACAATATGCACAATTGTGTTTGGTAGACACACTAGCATTTCAACTCAAAGTAAACACCGTTTTCTCAGACATACCAGCAACATTTCAAATTAAAGTTGGTCGTGGTGTGGAAATATGTGTAAAACAGCAACAAAGAAGAAGTAACAGTGACATGAAATGAAAGCCCTTTTAAATGTACCTTGCGAGCAACTTGAATATTTCTTTCTCCTTTCTTGCTAGATCCATGATCTTTTTCCAGATTTTAGATGAAGTGAAATACGAGGAGTTTTGAAGTTAATGTCTTGAGCTACAACTCCTGGAGGAATCTATTTCCTGTGCTCTTATTCCTCCCCACCCATAAGCATGATGAAGAAGAGGAATATTAAATTTCAATGTGAAGCAGAAAAAAGAAGGTAAAATTCTCTTGTAGAATAGTTTAGAATTAACTGTGCAGGTAGCTAACGTTCAATAACCCTTGTCTGCTGCCCTTTAAACAGATGTTTGCACCCTTTCTTTTCACTTCCAACAGTATGACAGGAATTCTGGAGTGGCAGAACCAACAACAGGATGGGGTTAAGCAATTTTACCAATTTTCTAGCTCAAGACAATTTACAAAGTTGACTCAAAAGGTCTGTCTCATTGGGGTCAGAGTGGAGCACAGTCCTACAGAAGCCATACTGGGGTAAGCCAGCAGCAGGATGTGCCAGGAAAGGCATCAGCACACCTTGGGTGTGGTGGGGGTGGTGGCTGAATCAGCTGCAGTGACTTCTGGAGCTCTTAGACCTCAGAGGGTAAGGAGGTTAGACAGTTAGTCAGAAGGAGATTACAGGGGAACCTCTGCTGGCACTGGGAGCAGAAGTGACAAGAAAAAGGAAAGAATACATTTAAAATACCCAATTAAACATCAGATTGGAGATTCTGAAAACCAAAGGAGATACTAATAAAACTAAAAGAAAGTCAGTGAATTAATAAATAAAACTAGGGGCTGGTCTTATTAAAAAAATAAATATGCAAAACATGGATTAGCTTGATCAAAAGAAGGAAATCAAATAAGCAGCATAAAAAATAAAAAGGATGAATTTGCTACCAATGAAGAAGAAATTAAAACAATTACTAGGAGTGATTTTACCCCATTATATGCCAATGAATCTGACAATCTAAATGAAATGGATGAATATTTGCAAAAACAGAAATTTCCCAGATTAACAGAAGAAATAGAAAATTTCAATAACTGCGTTTTAGAAAAAAATTGAACACGACATCAATCAGTAACCTAGGAAAAAATTCCCAGAATCAAATGCATTCACGAGTGAATTGTATCAACTATTTGAAAAACAATTAATTCTAATACTGTATCATACATTTGGAAAAATAGGCAAAGATGGAATCCTTTCAAATTCCTTTTCTAACAGAAATATAGAACAAAAAACAAGAGAACTATAGACTAATTTCCCTAACGTATATGGATACAAAAAATTTAAATAAAATACTAGCAAGGAAATTATAATAATATATCACAAAGATCATATACTATGAGCATACGGGATTTATACCAGGAATGCAGGGCTGGTTTAGCATTAAGGAAACTATCAGCCTAATTGACCATATAAATAAGAAAAACAACAAAAATCATTTGATTACTTAAATGGATGCAGAAAAACGTTTGATAAAATGCAGCACTCATTCCTATTAAAAAACAATAGGAAACGTAATACTAAATGGAGGTGTATTTATCTAAAACCATCAGCAGGCACCGTATGCAATAGAAACAGGCCAGAAGCCTTTCCAATAAGATAAGGGTTGAAGGGATACCCATCAGCACCATATTCTATGTTGTTTTAGAAATGTTAGCTACAACAATAAGAGAAGAAAAAGATATTGAAGGATTAAATAGGCAATAAGGAAACAAAACTATCACTCTCTGCAGATGATATGATGGTATACTTGGAGAATCATTTCAAAAACGAGCCAAAATAATGAACAACTTTAGCAAAGTCACAACATATAAAATAAACGCATATAAATCCTCAGGATTTTTATATATTCCTAATGAAGTCCAGCATCAGCTAGGGATGAAAAGAGAAATTCCATTTAAATAATTGTAGACAATGCAGAATATTCAAAGTCTATCTGCTAAGATAAACCTAGAAACTATATGAACACAATTACCAAACAGCTTGCACACAAATAAGGGCAGGTCTGAACAAATGGAAAAAGATCCATTGGTCATGGATAGGTTGAACCAATATAATCAAAATGATAATCCTATCTAAATTAATTCACATGTAATAGTGCCATGCAAATCAAACTATCAAAAATTACTTTACAAAGCTAGGAAAAATAATACCAAATTCATCTGGAAGATCAAAAGGTCAAGAATATCAACAGAATTCATGGGAAAAAATGTGAAGGAAGATGGCCTAGCAGTACCAGATTCTCAAACGTATTACAAAGTGGTAATCTTCGAAACAAACTGGTATTGGCTAAGAGATAAGAGTCACGGATCAGTGGAATAGACTAGGTACACAATACACAGTAGTAAGCTGACCATAGTAATCTAGTGTTCAGCAAATGCAAAGATCTCAGCTTTGGGGACAAAACTCAGTATTTGTCAAAAGCTGCTGAGAAAACTGTAAAACAATTTACTAGAAACTAAGGTATACCCCGACATCTCACACCACATACACCAAAATAAGATCAAAAGGGGTACATAATTTAGACAGCAAAGTAATACAATAAGCAAATTAGGGGAGTATGAAATAAATCACTTACCAGATCTATGGATAAGGGAAGAAGCTATGACCAAACAAAAGATAGAGAGCATTACAGGATATAAAACATATAATTTTCATTGCATTCAATTAGAATGGTTTTGCACAAATAACACCAAAGCAGCCAATATTAAAATGAAAGCAGAAACTGGAGGGGGGGAAGGAAATTACAGAAAATTTCTCTGATAAAGGATTCATTTTTCAAATAAAAACAGGACTGAGTAAAATTTATAACAATATGAACCATTCCACAACTGATAGTTGGTCAAAAGACATGAACAGGCAGTTTTCAGACAAAGAAATCAAAGCTATCCATAGTCATATGAAAACATGCTCTAAATCACTACTGATTAGAGAAATGCAGATTAAAACAATTCTGAGATACCACCTCACACCTATCAGACTGGCAAATATGAAAGAAAAGGAAAATGATAACGTTGGAATGGGTGTGGGGAAATTGGAGCACTAATGCACTGTTGGTGGAAATGTGAACTAATGATTCTGGAGAGCCTAAAGGGCTATAAAACTGTGCGTACCCTTTGACCCAGTAATACCACTATTAAGCCTGTATACCAAAGACATTTTTAAAAAAGGAAAAGGATCTATATGTGCAAAAATATTTATCGCAGCTTCTTTGTGGTGGCAAAGAACTGGAAACTGAAGGAAAGTCCATCACTTGGGTGAATGGATGAACAAGTTGTGATATATGATTGCAATAGAATAATATTTATAGGAAATGATGAGCAAGATGCTTTCAGAAAAACCTGGGTAGACTTACACGCAGTGATGCAAAGTGAAATGAGTAGAACCAGAACACAATGGACAGCAACAGCAATATTGTATGTTGATGAACATACAATACATCAACATGAATGACTTGGCTATTCTCAGCAATACAATGATGCAAAACAATTCTAAAGGATTTAGGATGAAAAATGCTATCCGCTTTCAGAAAAAGAACTGATGGAGTCCGAATGCAGAATGAAGCATATGTTTTTACTTTCTTTATCATTTTTGTCTGTTTTCTCTTACAACTTGGCTAATATGGAAATGTTTTATATGACTGCACATGCCTTCTCAAGGAGGGAGTGGCACGTGGGAAAGAATTCAAAACTCAAAATTTTTTTAAATGAATGTTAAAAATTGCTGTTTACATATAAATGAGAAAAATGTAAAAACTAAACAAAACAAAACAAAAACCAATAAAAAGCCAATTCCAGTCTGAGTGGGGCTTGCCACCCTAGGTTGTCCAGATGAAGATGGAGTAAAGATTAGAGACAGAACTTGTGGAAGGATAAGCCAGACTGTTATAATAAATAAATGCTTAGTGATGGAAGGAACCACAACAATCAGGTAGTAAAAACCCTTTATTTTATTCGAACAAAATATTACAGCCATGCTTTTTTATTTCCGTATCACTATCACTTCTCAATATTCTCCTTCCAAACTCGATATCTCAGAACAAATGAAACTATTAGGTAAAAACAAAGCAGTAGCATCTTAAGGCAATCCACATCTGTAGCCTATCAACTACATTCAAAAGAAAGATTTTCCATAATAAGTCTCCTGAAACCAGATTAGAACCCTTTTTTGGTCACAGATCACCTCTGGGAGTCTCAAGAAAACTATGGCCCTTTCTCAGAATAACACATTTTTAAAATTCATAAATGAAAAAATACTAAATTTCTGATGAACTAGAGGTTAGAGAAAATATTTTTTCCATCCAAGTTCAGAGACCCCCTGAAATCTTTCCCCTGACTCTGTGAGGGTTGTAGACTTCACGTTAATCACCACTAAATCAAAGTATTGCGGTTCTTCTACATACTGTCCTTTGTGCTGCTTTTTTCTCTCTGCATCAGTTCATACAAAGTGTTTGTTCCTGTGTTTCTCTGAATTCCCCCTATTCACCATGCGTGCCATTCATGAGGTGCAGAGAGAGAGGCCTATTTGGCGGGATCACAGCAAGCAGGAAGGGGAGTAATATACAACAGGGCTGGAAATACAGGCTGAATCCAAGTACGGAAAGGTTGAGAAGTTAAACATGAAGGTTCATATTTTATCCTAAAGGCAAGAGGGAAATCCTATGGTTTACTGAGGAGGGGAGTTGCAAAGTCAGATCTACACTTAAGAAAAATCATTTTGGCAGCTGCATTGAAGTAAGGTTAAAACTTGAGGCAGGGAGACAAAACAGGATGTTGTAGTTCAGCTGAGGGGTATTCAGAGGCTGAATTATAGTGATCACCCTCTGAGGAAAGAGAAGTAGAAAATGACATGTGGTAGAGATAGAAAGGGCAATATTTTGCAACTGACTGAATATGGGGAGTGAAGAAGAGTGAATAGTCAAGTGTAAGTTGAGGAATACAAATCTTAGGAGCTGAAAGAAGGGTGATGCCTTCTATAGAAACAGAACAGGGGAATATTTTAGCCAAATTCCAGAGTTCCCAGGTCAAGGAAAAAATACTGCAAGAATCCAGAAAGAAACAATCAGGATAACACAAGATTTATTAAGGGATTGGAGGGCATGGAATATGGTATTCCAGAGGTCAAAGAAGCAAGGAATAAAACAAAGAATCACCCAGCAAAAATGAGTATGATGCTTCAAAGGAAAAATGGACATTCAGTGAAACAGAGGACTTTCAAGCATTCTTGATGAAAAGACCAGAACCGAAAAGAAAATATGATTTTCAAATACAAGATTCAAGAAAAGCATGAAAAGGTAAACAGGAAAGGGAAAGCATAAGGGACTTATTAAAGTTGAACTGCTTATATTCCTACATAGAAAGATGGCATTTGTAACTCATAAGACCTTTGTCAGTATTAGTGTAGATGGAGGGAATACATATATATGTAGATAGAGGAAACAGGGTGAATTGAATACGTAGGGTTAATATCTAAAAAATAAAATTAAGGGATGAGAGAGGAAAATAATTGGAGAAAGAGAAAGGGAGAGGCAGAATGGACAAAAGTATCTCACATCAAAGGAGAAAGAAAAAGCTTTTACAGTGGAGGGGAAGAGTGGGGAGGTGAGAGGGAATAAGTGAACCTTACCCCCATCAGATTTGACTGAAAGAGGAAATAACATTCACACTCAGTTGGGTGTGGAAATCTGTCTTACACTACAGGAAAGTGTGGAGGAAAGGGATAAGAGAGGAGGATGATAGAAAAGAGGGCAAATGGTGGGAGGGATAATCAGAAGCAAACATTTTTGATGTGGGACAGGATGAAAGGAGAGAACAGAATAAATGGTGGGGGCAAGATAGGACGAAGGGAAATATAGTCTTTCACAATATGACTATTATGGAAGTGTTTTGCATGACTACACATGCATAACCTACATCAAATTGCTTCCCTTCTCAATGAGAGTGGGTGGGGATGGAGGAAAGGAGAAAATGTAGAACTCAGTTTTAAAAACGAATGCTAAAAATTGTCTTTACGTGCAACTGGGAAATAAGATATACAGGCAATGGGGTGTAGAAATCTATCTTGCCCTATAGGAAAATAGAAGGGAAGGGGATAGAAGGGAGGGGAGTGATAGAGGGGATGTCAGATTGGAGGCAGGGATAATCAGAATGTCCAGTGCCTTGGGATGGGAGGAAGGGAGATATGAGGAGAAAACTGGAACTCAAAATCTTGTGGAAGTGAACGTTGAAAACCAAAAATAAATTGATAAAAAAATTAAAATTAAAAAAATACAGAAACAGAGCAGGACTGTGCTTCATTCACTATGCCTTGCTATCTATCTGCTCTTTTCTCATTCCCAATTTCCACTCTCCTTCAAAATATAAAATTTTATTGAGAAAGGAAGAACTATAGTCTATTGCATTTTGAAGAATTCAATCTCTTTAGAGGAAATCACAGCATAAATCTTTATACTAACAAAAAAACTCTCTACAACTCTATATTGATATGACTGCTGTGTTCTATCAATCCAGATAAAATTGGTGAACTAAGGGTTAAATGCAGCATTATTCCAGGTGGATCATTCCCACAACCATGATCACAACTTTCACCAAAGGAGGCTATCAAATATCATAACAATACCATTCCACATTAATCCATTGCTTTATAATTATACTCACCATTCCCTCTGACTTTTCTGTACAAAACTGGCTACTTTCCTCTCTGGCTACTTTCCTATACGTTATTTTCCTATATTAGAATTCAAACTCCTTAAAGGCAAGGAGAAAGTCCCCAACCAATGCCTTTTAATTCAATTATATGAAATATTACTTCAAACGATCTAGGCTGAACAGTCTGCAGTCGACATGAATCAAATGAGGTACATAAAGTACTCTGCAAATTTCATAGGGCTATATAAATGTTAGTTAATGATATTAATTAATAGTATTACAATTATATTATATAATCAATGATATTATTTCACAATGGGTAATTATGCATGTTTTAAGAAATTAATTAGCAGTCAGCACTAGTAAGGGCTCAAGAAATAGACCTTCTGAAGACCAAACAATTTTTAAAACCTATCAAATGCAATAGCCTTTGGATGATAAACAATTTCTACATTGTAAATGTAAAAGGAATACAGTCTAAATGCCAGAATTCCTAATTTGTCCTTTTCCTTTCCATAGCGATTTTGCTGAACTGTTTTCCCATGGTGAGGGAAGTAAGGGTGGTACAAGGTCAGCGTCTTAGTGGAAGGTAACCCTTCCATAACTCACCTGAAATGCATTCAGAATGGATAACGCCAGAGAATATTGTATAAAACAGTACAAAGGGGCAGCAAGTTCAAAGTTCAGTTTTGATACACTCACACATGTGCACAATTTCTAAAGGACAATGTGAAACAGTTCTTAAAACCAACCAAAACTTAAATGATGTGATCATTCAGTTTATCATAAAAGCTCAATATTCCATAAAATCTTACATAAACAAGATGAAGAGCTTCAACAACCATATTGCTCAAAAATGCAATTGTCCTATAAATAGCCTTAAGCACTATGCTTAGGATAGTAAGCCACTTCATCTCTTACACTCAGAAGGAAGTTAATGTAGTCACCTGGGGCTATAAAAGAAAAATCTCCTCTGGCAAGTTCTTTCTTTGTCCCTAGTACTGTATATCTAAATTCCAATAATGACCTCAAACTGCAAGTTACACAATTCTCAATTAATAACCTTTGAATATAAGAAGCTATTTTCCCCCTTGAAGAAACAGGAATCAGCTGGGAAACTATATCCTTTTAATGTGGACAGAGTTAATTCAGTTGTTTATAAATGGTAAAGCATCCCATTTACCATAATTACCAAAGAAAACACTTCTACTCTATGTAATTTGTTAGTGAACAACTTCTTATTAAAGTTTAACCAACTTTATTACTCTTCAAAACACATAAAATGCAGTGAATAATAAGTTCCGCCTACTACCACTTGCCAATATAGAACTATGGGACCGTAAGTCTAGATCTGAAAGGGACCTCAGAGCCCATAGAGTCTGACCCTCTGTACTACAGTTAAAGAAAACAAGGGCCAACCATGTATCCAAGACCACGAAGCCAGTAAGCTTCGGAGTGGGGATCTGAATCTAGATCCTCTAACTCCAGAGACAGTAGGTTTTCTACTATAGCAGCTACCTCCCCTCAATGGCTACATCTTCAGACTGGAATGACCTTCCAGTTACTTGTAAACTGATGACTTAGCACAGAAAGGATTGGGTCAATGAACGACTGAGCATATGGGGACCAAATCCATTTCATTGTTTTTTATCTTAAAAGACAAAAATACTGGACTTCAACCTGAAAATTCAAATTCATTTTATCTCTTATACATCCCACTCTGCTTTCATCCCGGGCAATTTAAGTAGTAGCTTCTTGCGAGCAGGTATTTTTGCATGCTTATCTTTTAACGTATAAAATACAAGTATAACAGTTCCTTTTACATTTGACAGAAAAACAAATGCGTTATACAGACACTACACACATATACTTTGGGCATTTTATCAAGTTGCTGTAGGGTGTGACTGTGGGAAACATTAAAGTCCATAGTAACAAAAAGAAAAGAACAGCAACAAAAAACCAAACCAACTCAGACTTCAAGATCCCAGTGAATAGATCTCAAAAAGAGATCTGAAAAAAACAATATGAGGGAGTGAAATTTGCCATTTTCCTATATAATGTGGGGCAGCTACGTAACATAATGGAACAGGCTTTGGACCTAGAGCCAGGAAGACCTGAATTAGAATCTTGCCTTAAGCACTGACTAACTGTGTGACTCTATGCAATCACTTAGTCTCTCAATGCACTAGCTTCAACATTTGGAAAATAGGCAGGGCTATTGTGAAGATCAGATGAGAGAGCACATGGAAAGAGACTTGCAAACCTGAAGAGCTACATAAATGATTACTATTGTTGTTGGCATTAGTATTATTCTAGGGGTAGAAATGATTCTCAATTCTTGCTTTGTAGTATGCCTGATTGTCTCCAATGATATCTAGGGACATCATAAAACTCTCTCTCTAAATCCTCTCAAAATGTCATATTTTAATTTACTTCAAATTTTAAAATAAACATATTCCAGCCAGCATGTTTAGGAGTCAGGGAATACAGGATCAATCTCAAAAATTCAGATGATGGGGTACCAGGAAAGAAAAAAAAAGAGAATCCACTGTACCACAGCCAATCTTTGACAAATATTCCACCCAGAAATTTACATGATGAGGAACAGATTATTTCTTAGTCCTTATCATCTAAACAATGAAATATAAATTTTACAAAAATAAATGAGTCGAATCATAGTTTTATTGACGAAACTTTTCAAAGCAAATGTATAGAAGGAGTTTCAGTAGAGAATGGAGAATTTATCTGACCTTCCTACTTTCTCTTTAAAAAAAAATTAAGGTTCCTAGTCATAATAAATAGATTTTTAAGGTATAATGACATAAAGAAAAATCTAAATGAACAAGGGGTTTTAGGTGAATGTCTTTTATTTCCATTTAATAAGTATGATCATGCCGTATGGCACAGCTAGCAAAACAGAGCTACTGTTACAGAAATTGCATATCCCAAAGACTTGCAATGTTAAGGCTTAATATGGAAAATAGAAACATAAGGGACCTTTTCTACAAAGGAATCTAACCAGTGCTTTTGTTTCTGTATTAGCAATTGTTTTTGCATTTCTGATAAAAGAATGTAAAAATTGCTTTATTTTTGTAAAATTGGAGCAATCAAAGTTGCTTTCATCCCCCGCCCCCCCAAGTATCGTACCATATTATAGCTGAATAAGAATATTCTTTTTGATGGAAAATAGCTACTAGTAAACTAGACAACTATGTTGGAACATAAAAGCTAGAAAATTCCAAAATAACATAAAATTATTATAAAGTTTCAGGGTAGTCTGTGTAGGGAGAACAGAAATGTTTATAGAGATGAGGACCACAAGTCTTAACTATGGCAGTATTTTCCCCTGATGTTGCTTGGCAAAGATTTGGAGCAGAAACACCTAGCTTTCTGTCAAGTACTCCAATAAGGATGAAGAGAGAACACCAGATCAAGTGTCCAGAACTCCAAAAAGAAACTACATTAAGTGCATTTTTCCAGCGAAGGCTAACACAATGAGTCAATCAAAAGCCTGCAGGGACAACAGGCAAAAAAGGTCATCCCAAGAGAGAAATGCACAGAAACCTTTCCAAAAATAGGCCATCAGTGCACTAGGGAAAACAGGATGGAGCTTACATCTGATTAAGAGGGACATTAGGATACCGGCAAAATAGATGTAAAGCGGAAAATTAAAAGGAAAGCAAAAAAGAATAAAAACCTGGGATGAGGAATGGGTTAAGGAGGCAAGAAGAAGTACAGAGAGGAAACAAGCTGTTTGACTTCAAAATCACAAAGCAAATTTCCTCTCTTATATCACCTTCTTATTGGTAAAGATGGGTCACAAGCAAAGGGCATGAAATAGTTCAAGAGGAATGGATTGAGAGGAGTATACATTTAATATTCATAACACTGAAAAATGAGTGGAATGGACACATAAAGTAAAAAAGTACAGAAAATTGCATTAGAAAATAGAATCCAACAAAATATTGCTTACAAGAAACTCAAAAATTCAAATAGTTAAAAAGGGGGTTCAGTAAAACTCAAAAAAGGTAGAAGCAGCAATTATGATTTTGGACAAGACTGCAGTAAAGGGAGACAAAACAGATGGAGATAAAAGAAATTACTTTGTGCTTCAAGACATCAAAGATAATGAATTGACATTGATATCATATATAATATATATATTGCCTAATAGCAAAATATATACTTAAAGCATTATAAGGAGAATTATAATGAAAAATAGGAAGTAAAACTACAAGAGTGGAAGAACATAATGTACTCCTTTGAAACACAAATATAATTAAAAGATAAACAAGAAAGAAGTTAAGGATCTGAATAGAACTTCAGAAAAATTTAAGACAGATTTTTGGTAATTAGTGAATGTGAAAAGAAAGGAATATACCTAATTTATACATTAGCTACTCAAAAAGTAAGGCAAGAAGGCCTCTTCAAAAAATGTAGAAAATCAGAAATTTTAACCATATCATTTACTGATCACAATGCAATAAAATTACATTCAATAAATATATTTCCTATAGAGGAAATTTTTTTTAAAAAAGTATTTGGATACTAAATAACATAATCCTAAAACCTGTTGGGTCAAGGAATAAAGTGTAGAAATCAACAAAAATTTCATTAAATATAATAACAATAATGAGATGACATCCCAAAATACATTGGTTACAGCAAAAGTAGTTCTGAGGGAGAAAGTTATATCTCTAAGTGCTCTAATTAACAACAAAAGAACAAATCAATGATTCGAGCATGCAACAAAAAGATCTAAAGAGCAAATCAAGAATCTCAAATAAACAACAAAGTAGAAACCTTAAAAATTAAGGAGAGATGGAGCCAAGACTGCGAAGCAGCAGCACGAACTTTCTGGAGCGCTCCCGCCAAGCCCAGTCAAACACTTGTCAAAAATGGCTCTCAAATTCTGGAGCTGCAGAACCCATAGAATGATGAAGTAAAGCAAATCTCCAGCCCAAGAGATCCTGGAAGTGTTGATGTTGGGGTGCTGTACCCCAAAACACTGACATTCCAGGTCCTGCTCGAATGAATTCGACATAAGCCTTCTTAAAGCCAAAGGAAAAGAAAGTTTCTTAAAGATTTGCCATACTGGGTTGCCTCTTAAGGAGCTTAAGCATTTATAATGCTTATATTAACAAGCGGGCCAGACAGAATCTCAGCTAGACAGTCTGAGCTGGACTGGATCTGAGCACCTTCATGGAGGCAAGATGGAACTTAAATACAGAAAAGACTGAGGGAAGAATCCAGGGGTCACCAAGTAGTCTGGGGTTCCAGGGATGGTCCTGATAGATTAAACCCAGGGAGAATCCTGATGGGACTGGCTGGTAACAGGATCAGAGGGAGGACTATCAAAAGAATGCTAAGTAGAAGATAGGGAGTATCTGGGCTGGGAGAAATGGAAGGGGAATTCAAGGAGTCCTCCCTCAAGGCCAGACTTTCCAGGGCCCTTCAGACAAATGGGACAAAAACCCTTCTAATCTAAGGGAAAAAGATCTTGGCTTGGACTTGTATCTCATCATAAGGTAACTAAAGTTGAACTGTTTACATTCCTATATGGAATATACATTCCTATATTGTAACTCCTGAGACTTTTCTCAGTATTTGGGTAGTTGGAGGGATTATGTACATACAAACAGAGGGCACAGGGTGAGTTGAATAAGAACGGATAGTATCTAAAAAAGTAAAATTAAGGGGTGAATGAGGAATATATTGGGAGGAGAAAAGGAGAAACGGAATGGGGCAAATTATCTCTCACATAAAAGAGGCAAAAAAAGTTTTTTCAATGGAGGGGAAAAGTGAGGCTTACTCTCATCACATTTGGCTTAAGGAGGGAATGAGATGCATACTCAATTTGGTATGAAAATCTATCTTACACCCAGGAAAGTAGAGAAGGAGATAAGTGAGATGTGGGGGGGTGGGGAATGACAGAAGGGAGGGCAAATGGGAGGAGGGAGTAATTAGAAGTGAACACTTTTGAGGAGGGATAGGATCAAAAGAGAGGATAGAATAAATGGGGGGCAGGATAGGATGGAGAGAAATATAGTTAGTCTTTCACAATGTGACTTTTATGGAAGTCTTTTGTATAACTACACATATATAACCTATATTGAATTGTTTGCCTTCTCAGTGGGGATGGGTGAGGAAGGAGGAAGGGAGAGAAGACGGAACTCAAAGTTTACAGAAAAATGTTAAAAATTGTTTTTACATGCAACTGGGAAATAAGAACTATAGGTAATGGGGTATAGAAATATATCTTGCCCTACAGGAAATTAGAGGAGATGGGGATAAGGGAAGGGTGGGGCGTGATAGAAGGGAGGGGGGAAGGGGTAATGAGAATGCAATGTATCTTGAGGTGGGGGAAGGGAGAGGTGAGGAGAAAATTTGGGACTCAAAATCTTGTGGAAATAAATGTTGAAAACTAAAAATAAATAAGTAAATTTAAAAAATTAAGAAGAGATTGATAACACTGAAAACAAAAAAGGCCATTGAACTCATGCCTAAAAGCAAGAGTTGTTCTTTTGAAAAATTTAAAATTTAGCTAATCTGGTTTTCAAGAGAGAGAGAGAAAACCAAATTGCTGATATCAAAAAATTACAAAGAATTCATAGCAACTGAAAAATAAAGGAAATTATCAAAAAGTATTTTTCACAATTACATGCTAACAAAATGTAACTTAGAGAAAACATCATTATTTTTAAATATAAAATAATCAGATTTACAAAGGAAGAAATAGTCTATGTAAAGAATCCTGTATCAGAAAATGAACTGAACATTCCATAGACGAATTCTCAAGAAAAAATATCCAAGACCAGATGAATTGACAATGAATTATATTCAACTTTCAAAAGGCAATTAATTTCAATTTTAGATAAACTGATTGCAATAGTAAGAAAAGATAGCACTGAAAGCACTCTTCCTATGTCTACCTATAGTACAAATATGGTATTAAGACCTAAATCAGGGAGAGAAAAAGCAGGAAGAAAAAATGTTAATCAATATCTGTAATGAACATCTGTGCAAAAATGTTAACTGCAATATCTGCAAGTAGGCTACAAGGACATATCAGAAAGATTAGATGCAATGACCAGGTTTAGTTTATACCAGGAATTCAGGGTGGATTCAACATAAGACTATAAATATAATAACCCATGTGAATGATAGAAATATTCAAACCAGAATAACAGCAATAAATGCTTTAAAAAGGCTTTTGACAAAAATCAAACTTGTTTCTTTTTAAAACTCTGGAAAGCATTGGAATAAATGGACCTTTCATTAACATAGTAAATAATATCTAAATCCAAGTGTAAATATTGTAAAGTAATATAGAAAATTTCGAGGTCTTAAGAGTGGGAACAAGGTCCTAATTAATTCAAGTATCTTCCCTCTGAAAATATCTGCAATTTCAATTTATGTTGTATATATCTTGTTTGGACACAGTTGTTTTGATGCTGTCTGCCCTATGAGAGTGAAAGCTCCTTGAAGGCAGGGACAGTTTTTGCTTTTCTTGGTATCCCTAGCACTTAGTAAAATACTGATACCATATAAATGCTTGTTGATTTGACTTGATTAAAGGAGAGATGTGCATTATCAATCCTACTATTTAGCATAGTTCTAGAAATACTAGTTATAGCAATAAGACATGAAAAAGAAATCAAGGGAATAAACAAAAGCAAAGAGAAAATCAAATTGTCACTTCTGAAGCAGACAATATAATTGCTATAGAAAACCCTAGAGTCAACCAAAAAATCAATCAAAACAGTAAATTGGCAAAGTTGCTGGACATGAAATAAATCCACACAAATCATCAGGATTCTTGTATGTCATCAACAAAACTGGCAAGAACTAGAAAAACCTTCATTCAAAATAAGCACAGGAACATTAAATTATATGGGAGTATATTTACCAAAATGAAAGTAGGAACTATATGAATTCCACTTTATAATAATAATTTTAGAAAGACAGACAAATAACAGAATCATTAATTACTCACAAGTAGAATCAATATAATAAAAATGACAATATTGCCTAAATTGATTTGCTTATTCCTGTGCTATACCCATCAAATCATCAAAAGAATATTTTACAAAACTAGAAAAATAACAAACTTCATGCAGAAGATCAAAAGATTAGGGTAATGAAAAGGGGGAGAAGAGTGTCTATCGGTACCAGATCTCAAATTGACTACATAGCAGTAATCACTGAAACTATCGGGTAAGGGTTAAAAAATTTTTAAAGTTCATAAGGAAAGACTCACTATTTGACAAAAACTGCTGAGAAACTCGGAAGCAGTCTGGCAGAAACTAGATTTAGATCAGGGGTTCTTACCTAGGAACTTGATATATATATATATATATATATATATATATATATATATATATATATATATACATATATATGTATATATATACATATATATACACATATATATGTGTATATATATGTATGTGTATATATATATATATATACACACTGATTTTCCAGCTTATTTTATAGATGAGGAAACTGAGGCAAAGACAGTTAAGTGACTTGCCCAGGGTCACTCAGCTAGTAAGTGTCTGAGGCTGGATTTGAACTCGGCATACCAGATGCCGAGATAAACTTCAAATGGATACATGATCTAGATAGAAAAGGTCACATCATGAAGAAATTATCTTTCATATCTACAGATAAAGGAAGAGTTTATAGCTAAAGCCATAGAGAGAATCACCCATGATAAAATGGCTAATTCTGATGTTACAAAATTCTTAAAGTTTTGCACAAATATAATGCAATTAAAATTAAAAGGGAAACAAGTAAATAAGAAACAAGTTGTAGGATTTTCTCCAATAAAGGTCTCACACTGAAGATATATGTGGACCTGATACAAATTTATAAAACTAAGAGTCAAAGGATATGAGCAGGCAACTTTCAAAGGAAGAAAGCCAAGCTATCAACAACCATATAAAAAACACATTAAATCACTTATAACTAGAGAAATGCAAATGAAAGCAACCTTGAGGTTCTACCTCGCTCCTATCAGACTAACAAAGATGACAAAAAGAGGTAAATGAGAAATGGTAGATGGGAGTGTGGGAGAAAAGCTACACTAAAGAGTACACTGTTGGTGGGGCTAGGAATTGATCCGGCCATTCTGGAATTAACCTCTAAAAATTACTGAACTGAAAAGACCTTTTGACCCAGTGATGCCACTACTAGGTCTATACCCTAAAGATATCAAAGAAGGAAGAAAAGGACCTATACATACAAAAATATTTATAGCATGTAAAAATAAATTTATTTTAAAAAATAAAATCAGCTGTGCGTAACAGAGTTTCATACACAATCATCTTTTTGCATTCTACAGTTTATCGATGGAACTTTTCTTTTGGTGCTCCAAGGATAGAACTTAAAAAATAATATTTAAAAAAGAAAATGAACGGAAGTATAATTTAAAAACACTACACTATTTTCTGCCCAGAAGTATCAATACAAAACCCTCCTTCCACTCACTCACTCCATTAGCTCCCCTTCCTTTTCTTAGAGGGCAGTAAGTTAGGATCATAAGGCCAGCTATATAAACCTCACTGGTCCGGCTCAGTTCAAGCTGGGAAAAGAATGCGTTAGCTGAGGAGGTGATTCAAGTAAGTCCTAAAGAATATTGAGACATTTAGAATCATCCAGCCACTATTAGATTAGGTGGAAACAGCTAGGCAGGGGATGGGGAACCTGCGGCCGGGAGACCACATGCCTAGGTCCTCAAGCGTGACCCTCTGACTGAATTCAAACTTGACAAAACAAATCCCCTTAATAAAGGATTGTTCTGTAAAACTTGGACTCAGTCAAAGGGCCACATCCAAAGATGTAGTAAAACGCATGTGACCTTGAGGCCACAGGTTTCCCACCTCTGAGTTGGTCTAAGCAGAGTGTAAGGGGAAAATATGTCTTTTCTGCTTAGGCATATACTACTTTTCAGACATGCTGCTGCTACTGGCTGAGTCAAAGAGTTTCTAAGGGGAACGTGGCCAAGAGATTCTGAAGTAGAAATTTCAGAGCCCAACGAAAAGTTGAGCCGAGAAGCCTTACAGAGTACAAATCAACCTTGCAATTAACAATGTAGGAATAATAACAGAGATAATGAAGATGATGATGAGCAGTGAAATAATAAAGAGAGTGTGGACGGTTATAAGAATAGTGGTTTAGAAGACAGTCTTAGTATCAAGAGGAACTTCAGCTATAATTTAATCCCACTCAGGATTTGAGGACCAGAGGAAGCTTGTCTTCTGCACGTCACTGGGATCTCTTACTCATGTTCCATGGGGAGGGTGGGGAAGCGTCACTGCTTGTGGAAAGTAAAATGAGGAAAGGAAGAAGAGAGGGACAGAGAAAAGACAGGAGGGAAGGGGAAAGTCTGGGGAATGAAGACCATGGGAAAGATGAGATGGTTTGTTTATGGGATGGAGAGAGAACTGGAGGGAGAATCAATGGATTTTTTTGAGATCAAAGGAGAGAATCAAAAGGCTGTGGTCCACCATCCTGCATCTTCCAAGAACCAGAAACTTCTGAAGCTCATTCACTTGCCATTCCCCATGGCCATAAGAAATGAGGTCCCAGGGCTTCAAAAGTAAAAGGAAGACAGTGATTTCCAGGACGATACCTTACCTGCCAGCAGCTGCAAATGATAGTCTCCTCTATCCAGGATCTATCCATTAACTAACTTTAGGAGAAGGTCTTCATAGATTTGATAGGCTCCTCTATCCAGGATCTATCCATTAACTAACTTTAGGAGAAGGTCTTCATAGATTTGTTCCTGAAAGTGATGACCTCAATTAATAATAGAATTTACTCATAAAAAATTGCTTTGAGGTTGAATTTACTAGAAGTACATTTATGAGTCTGGTAATAGCTGGAATGTGATATGGTGGTTACCAAAACCCCCTGATTTTTCAAAACTGCATATTTCATGAAAAGAGAATTTCAGCAGCTAAATCAGTACTGTGTGGCATAGCGAGCAAAACTCTAGAGCTGTTATCAGGAAAATCTGGGTTTGAATACTGTCTCCCCTATTTACCAGCTGTGTAAGCCCAGGAGAGTCATTTAAATTCTCTAGGTTTCAGCTACAAAATGAAGGGGTTGTACTTAGAGATTTCCAAGGTCCTTTAGAGCAATGCTTCCAAATGCAAGTGGAAATGGTTCCCTGTTTACTACAGGATTCATTTAGAAAACCACAAATTAACATTATTTTGTACTGTATTGCATTTTTACCTATTTTGTTAAATAGGTTCTAACTGGAAATGTTAATCTACTTCAGGTCACTCAGGTTGCAACACTCCCAAGTGCAGTCAGAAAATAAAATACGATACATCTATAATATCCCATTTTAAAACAAAGTAAATATGTCACCACCAGGAATCCTGATGTACAAATTAGTGGCCTCCATTGCTATTTGAATTTGACAGTATTGCTTTAGAGCTCTGTGTCTACTCCCTACTGTGTGATCCTGAAAAACAGAATTTCAGTCTTTCATTAGACAAATTAATTAGACAAGAGAAGTTTGTTTCGTAGAAATCAGTCATGAAAAGCTAAACATAACACAACTCTACTAAAACTAAACATGACATAAACAGAAGTATTGGCATATGTGGGCTACTTGACAGTTACCGTACGTTTTGACGTATTTCAAGTATGTCTTCTTACGAGTGCTTCCCATCGACCTATTGCAGGGTGCCAGGTAGAACTGCGAACTGCAACTGTGACATTCTCAGGCGCTGTGTTGAGTTATCATGATCTTATCCCAGGATTAAAGGGAGTTGCAGGTGGAGTCCTAGAATGTAATGCCAATTCAAGGAGAAGGAGCTACATGGAGAACATATCCAGGTCCATTTGGGATTGGGCCTTCACCTTCGTGGGAGGACCTTATGGGAAAAACAAAATCAAAATCTAATATCCCATAAATCTAACAGATTTCCACTGGAGAATGAGACCTGAAGAAGCGTTCAAAGAAGCAGTAGGGCAGGTACTTCTTATACTTCTAGACAGTGACAAGCATCATGGTACAGAGGAGAAAGTCGGACAAGGAATTTTCCCCAATGTAAGGAGGCTTTCAATTCTTAAATATTACAGAAAGAAACAACTGAGTATTGAGCTACAAAAAGCAATTAGCTAAAACAGTAAGAATTTTCCATTCCCTGAAACCCCACCACCACATCAGGTGAACTACTCTTTCTCCTCGCTACCGTCCTGCTCCTCCTTCCAACTTTTCTAAAACAGAGAGAAAGGGAGAGAGGGAATGAGGGAGGGGGGAGAGAGAGGAGAGGGAGAGAGGAAGAGAGGAAAAGAGAGGGGGAGGCGGAGAGAGAGAACACAAACTCCAACAGAAGTATTTATTATTCTGGGGTTTCTGGGGCCATCTCCACAACTGAAATGATTACATGTTTTTGAGCTACTTGCTCCAAGAGTGAAAAATTCAAATTACAGCTCTGGATATCAGGCCCACTGACTTAGTCTCAGAAAGACCTCCCACATACTAGATGAACATCAACAAATAAATTAACCTCGTGGTATCCCAGGCAACCCTCTCAAAACATGTCACAATAGAGTTACTTATCTACCATCAAGTGGGACCAGTGTATTAATCTGAGATTTAAAAAAATTTACACTATCTTAATCTATAACCTTGACAACATTTTTCGTTTTCATTTCATTTCATTCATCAAACAATTTTAATGAACAAGGTTTGTATGAAAATTTCTACTGTCCTGTACAGAAATTCCCATTTTATTCTCATAACAATATGTTGAATGAGTGCTATTATCCTCATTTTACAACTGAAGAACCTGAGAATGAGAAAGATTAAGTGAGCTGCCCAAGGTCACACCCTAGGCAGAATTAGAACTCAGGTCTTCCCGACTTCAAGTCCTGAGATCTGTTCACTATGCTAGGTAGCTAGATTTCACAATGGATAAGAGGGCTGAACTTGGGAATCAGATCAGGAAGACTGAATTCAAATTCTGCCTCAGACACATACTAATTGCATAACCCTTGACAAGTTACTTACCCCCTTTCACCCTCAGTTCCCTCACCTGCAAAATAGGGGTGATAGCAGCACTTACCTCACAAGGTTGGCTCTATTAGGATAGGAAAATCATTTCATCTAAAGTTGGTATCTTTGCCAGCAACTACTACTGTTACCTGTATACAATGTGACCTTAATATTTACTGTACTGAATTGAGAGTTAACTCAAGAACAGACACTGTAATAATGCAACTTAAAAGTGAAAGAAAATGTTTGAAAAGTGACCTTGCCACACCAGGGGGGCAGCCATGGATGGAGGGCAGATACCACTAGTGAAGAGCATAAGGGGATGTCCCCACTGTCCCTGGACCCTCGGGTAGCTAGGATCCCCTGCCCCAAGCTACTCAGGGTTCAAATGTACACAGAGTTTTAGACAAAGAGCTGGCAAAGCACTCAGAGGAGACACAAAATGGGACAGCTGAGACCAGTGAAAGCAGGGGACTTTCTGACTTGCCTAATGAGGAAGGCAGAATGGTGGGGTAGGGACCCAAGAACAATCTAACTGCAATAGCAAGCAAGTGGCTGGGGAGGGAGGCAATGCCTGCTTTCTAGGTGAATTGAACCTTCACATGATACACTAGCTCACAGCTGTTGATCACAACCATCCTCTGAGGGGTTATCCTAGGCATTCACAATGTATACGTGTATATGTGTGTGTACACAAGGATATTTCTTTCTGTTAAATCATTTATAATCTATATGAGTGAACAAAGGAAACAGAGAGTCAAAGACTTAACTTTGGGGAGAGGTGGGAAAAGAGCCCAAAAAGGGAAGAGAGAAGTAACAGCTGGTAAAGTAAGAGGGCCAGACCAGAGTGATGCCAGAAAATGCAAGGGAGGAGCATTTCAAGGAAAAGGGATCCATCAATAGGGTCAAATGCTGGAGGAATGGTAGGGAAAGAAGAGCTGCTCTGACAATAAGGTGGCCACTAGTAAACTTGAGAAGAGTGATTTTAGTAGAGTGTGGTAGGAGATTTCGAAGAACATATGAAAACTGTGCTTCCATAAAGCATAGACACAAGCATACAGCGTTTTCAGGGGTAACCTCTCTAGTACAGGGCAAAGAAATCCAAGCATGCACAGTACCCAATGGTCTGTAGAGAAACTCTGAGAGACTGGTTTGCCGAGCATTGTGAGAAGGACAAGGTAGAAGCCAAAAGAGAGGCAAGCACGTGGTCTGAGAGGAAAGGACGCAATGTCTATCTTGAGGAAGAGAAATATGCGAGATGACCCATTTCATGCCCCGCGTTTGCACCCAGAATGACTATGAGAACCATAGATCACAGAGATGTGGCCACAGGAAGGAGCTGCAGAATCAATTCATTTTGCAGCTCTGGGCAGAGAAGATGTTCATGAACTATTCCTCTACGATACTCAAGCAGAAATTCTCTTTCTGGTCCTTACAGTCAGCATCTTTCCTCCACAGTGTTCTGCTTGTGTGTCCTTTCCCCTGTCTCCCTCCTCTTTCCTTAATTTGTCATTCTTGGTTCAGAATACAGGTCCTGAGCTTAAAGCAGCCAAGAGAACAGAGAAGTGTTCCCAGCATGGTACCTAAGCCTACCATGTTTTAAGCTGGCCCAAGGTGGAAGCTTGAGAACTATATAAAAAGACCAGAGATAGTAATTTAGTACAACCCAATGATGCACAACTGAAGAGGACACAGACCCATTACCAAGAACAAAACAAAGGATAAAGGAAAGGGGATATGCTATGTGAGCTTTTGGGCAGTCCTTCTATCTGTGATACCATTGGCTATCTTGTTAGCTCTAAGTGAGCAAATAACATTTCATTACATAAGCAAAATAAACATTTCCTCCAAGCACCTTGCCACTTTTCAGAATGCAAATGATAAGGGATAGGATCATACAGTTAGAACTGGAAATGACCCATCAATAAATATTTATTAAACACCTAAGTGCCAGGGGCAATAATAGGCAAAAGCCAGTCCTTGGCCTTAAGGAGTTCACAGTCCAATGAGGAAGACAACTATACACAAACAAGCTATATGGAGGACAGACCAGGGACAAAGTACTAGCATTAAGAGGAAGGAGAAAAGGCTTCTTGTAGATGAGATTTTAGCTGGAACTTGAAGGAAGCCAGAAGGCAGAGAGATCAGGAGGAAAGTATTTAGAACTGGTGAAAATGTCCGGAGTCTGGAGATAGTGTCTTTTGTAAGAAACAGCCCAATCAGGGTCACTGGATTGCAGACTATATAGTGGCGGTATAAAGTAATCAAAAACAGGAAAGGTGGCAGCAGAGGGCCAAGCCGTTCGGTTATGAAGACAAAATAGAAGATTTTGTATTTGATCCTGCATATGACAGGGAAGTGATAGTGGAGGATGTACTAGTCACAAGAGATCTGTGGTAGGCAGATGCACCAGCAGCTACTGTAGGAGGCGGGAGGTAATGAGGGCCTGCACGAGGGTGACGGCAGCATCACAGGAGAAAAGGGGGCACAATCAGAAAGTGTTTTAGTAGTAAAATTGTCAGGACTTGGTAGCAGATGGGACAAGGGAAAGGAGAGAGAGTGGAAAGTCAAGGATGACAGCTAGGCTGCCATTCAGGGAAACGTGGAGGAGTGGTGGTGCTCTTTTTAGTAACAGGAAGGTTCAGAAGGGAGAAGGGCTTAGTGGGGGAAAAGAATTAGTTCAGTTCTGGACAAGTTCAGCTTAAGATGTCTCTAAGATGCTCAGGTTTAGATGCTTAGTAAGGAGTTGAAGATGCAAGTCTGGAGGTTAAGAGAAAGATAAGGGTTGGATAAGGAGATCTGAGAATCATCAGCATAGAGATGATAAATGAAACCACAAGAGCTGATGGGATCAAGTAAAACTGTATAGAGTGAGAGTATTAGATGGTCCACAACAGAAGGGTCCAGGAGACAACTACCTTTAGTGGGTATAACCAAGATGAGGCATGTGGACCCTACAGAGAACAATGGACACAGAGAAGTATGGTGTAATCCATGCTTCAGAATCACACCTATGAGTTTACCTGGACCAGACTCAAGACTGGAGATATCTTTCAAAAGTCTGTCTGTGATTCGTGTCCCTACCCAGGATTTCCTCTGAAATGCTCAAAGTAAATTCTCATGTATAGGTCTCTGCAAAAAAAGAGAAAGACCCTAATCAGTGATACAAGCACTCAGGTTAGCTATCCATTGAACACAGGACAGGTTTTATCTTGTCTCACCAAAAGTAAAAGCAAAAAACATTAAAGGAAAAAACACACCAACAGAATATGAACAATCCAAGTAACTTTCCTTCTTCCACCTTTCCCAGGAACCAATACAACTCTTTGAACTTAACACACCATAGTCAGGTTGCAGTGCCCCCTGCAAGGAGAGCTACAGTCAACTACATCCTAAAGACAAGAACCAGCATTTGAACTCAGGTCCTTTCCCTCCAGATTGTGTGCTCTCTCCCTTGTGCCAAGAAAACCTCAAGGTATGGCTAGCTGTTACCTTTAGAATTTAGCATCTTATACAAGTTATAAGAGCCTGGAGCAAACTGTGACCAGAAATAAATGTGAAAATGCTACCTACGGTTTTGACACCATGTGAAATGACAGTGACAGCTATGAAGGGTTGTCACTACTAATTCTTCATGTAGGTATACAAAATACTCAGTCTTCGAATAATGAAATAAAACCGAACTGAGACAATCTATGAGTAGAGTATAATAGGTACTCCTTACCTTCTTTCTCTACCCAATAAACAGCAACACAAACATACACATACAGAAGTGAGATGCCTTTACTTCTCCCCCAAATTATGCAAAGGACACAACATATCAGGATGAGATGACAAAACTGACTAGGGATGTCAAACACTTTTTTTGGACCAAGTTCTTGAGAATAGTTCTAACTTATTAACATCCCCCTTATTTTAAAAATGTTGATCCTCTAATATTAGAAATGTAGGCCAATATTTCCAGATTTTGTCTTTTAAGAGTTTTAATTTGGAGCATGTTTCTGAGTACGGTTGTTTTGGGGATAACCTGTACCTCACTTTTCAAACAAGAAATGTCCTATATTGTCTCCTCTCATTCAACAGAGTTTTCTTTTATGAAATAACATTTCCATCTGCTATGACTTTAGGTTTTTCCTACTAAAGTCTCTTAAAGGCCTGGGACATTTTATTTCAGTTTTACAACTTGCAGCAAAAAGAGATGCGCCACAAAGCACGTCATCTTTATTATCCAACATTCAAGATTTATCTAAATCTTCCCAAATTAAAGCATACTTTCATGTCTTTTTTGTTCTGTGAGACTATTAGGATTATGACTTGGAAGGCTTTTTTTATTCTTCTAATCACTGAATTCTACCTTGCAGATTTCCCCTTTAAGACTACGTAAATTTTTGTCATCAACACTTTGAACTGCAACCAATGTCATTTTACTATAGATGATAGTACAGTAGTCATAAAAATTCTATGCTTATCATAATAAATAACAATTTTTCTTTCTTTTCTTCCTGGGCTCAATAATCTTTATGCTTATCCTTAAAAAGGACTGCCATTTCTATTTTGGCACTAGACTTTGGTAATCTCATCTGATCCAACATTTGGCCCTCTCAAACATTTTCACATTCAAATCTTTTCTACATGAGTTTGTATCACACTTATAAAGGCAACGTGACAGGTAAGGCTAACTATTTTTTTAATGTTGCTTTGTTTTCCTTTTGCCAGCCTAGACCAGTGTCAAAACATTCCATCTCTCCTTCCTTGATCAGTAGTTTTCTTTATCCCTCAAGGAAGGGAATTCCGAGTACTGAGAGGTCTGGTTCCCACTGGCACTTCAACCCAGCACCCAAATATATCCTTTCCTAGAGGAGGGAGTCTGAGCAGCTACCACCTCAGACCATTTTTAATCACAAAGCTAAAACAAAACACAAAGTGGATGAAACGCATGCAGCTATACATGAGTGACTATAGAACCACTAGGAATGCATTCCTAATACTGAAAACAGCAATTAGGAAAAAGCTGTGATCTTCCTCTCCGATGTGAGGAAAGAATGAGAGGACAGAAAAGTAACATGAATAAGAACTCACCCAATAGTAACAGGAAAACTGCAATTTATAGGGAGATATCATTGGTTAAAAGGAATGATCACAAGAAAAAGTATAGAAGCTTCTCACTTCAGAAATCGTTGCATAAAACGTCATTCTACATGAGCACTGAATATGAAAAGAGCCAGTTTGATTCAAGTTACAGCCACTTTCCCCAAGACCTCTTGTTTCCCTTATAACTTCTCTTTTTGTTTCCATCCTGTGTTTGTTCCCAGCTCTCCTTGCCTTTTCTCTATTTTGAACAAAAGCCTGAATGAAGACAGCAGACTAAGGCGAGTTCAGTGTCTAAAAGTAACCTTTCCTTGAAAGGGGGCAAGTCCTCTTCTGAATTCTGATGAGAGGTGGCAAACCCACCCTAACCCAGAAGTATAAGCTTAAAGCCGTGGCCTACTAACTTTGTATCTGCGTATTCAGCAGTGTAGTGTTTGCAATGTCAGGTGCTTCCTTGCAGTTCAAGCTGTGAGTTATTCTCTGTCATCTGGACAAAATTCTGACTGGGCTAAGTAGGCATACCACATGACGGACTTCAAAGCAGCAAGGACCTTTGAGCACCAGCTCCAAGGCCCACCTTATTAAGCCACAACAAATCAGAATGACGAAATCTTTCTATTCCTTTCAATTTCACTGCATTGTTATAAAGCCTGCCTTGCTCTAACCTGGAGGTGATTTCCAGGTATATAATTTCCTTCCCTAAAGCCTGTAACTTCACCTGCTGCCTCTCCTGGAAGGTGCTAAACGTCACTCTAACACCTTCTCCTTGGCATGACCAAGGTAGCACATATCCATGGCAGGCTAGAACACACTCTTGAACTTGGGTACAACACATCACACCAGTTTAAAAAAAAAGCACTGTTGACCCTAGGTCTAGACTCAGTCATCATAAGACTTGGATAGAAAACTGATATGAAAAGGGGAGGCAGTGAGAGCATACTAGCAGTTTTTTTAAACCACTAATGCATAGTGTTTCCTAGAAGTGTCTCTGTAAAGAACAAGCTGATCTGAAACAAGCACTGTGAGGAGCTACTTCAGGGGGCTGATGATGCCTCCCTACTTACCTTTTTCCCCATTAAAAAAGTCTGAACCTCACAAGCACCAAACAAAAATGAGCACTTCTATCTACATTGTGGAACAGGAAAAAGATCGTATATGAAACTTTGGGTTTCTATTATGCAGACCTTGCTTTCATCTCTAACCCTGACTTCCCTTCCTTTCCGTGATAATTCTTCCCCTCTACAACTGGAAAACAGTAAATAAGAACAAATCCTGGCAACAAAATGGACAGAATTAAATAGAATAAATTCCCTCGTGGCCCATGACCAAAAAAGCATGTTTCATTTTGCCTCCTGAATCCATCACTTCTCTGTTAGGAAGTGGACAGTGTGCTTTATCATTGGGCCTCTGGAGCTAGAGTTGGCCACTGAAGCAACACAAGTTCGTTTGTCTTTCAAAATCGTGTGTCCCCATAATGTTGTTGTAATTATATAAACTGTCCTCCTGATTCTGCCCAATTCACTCTGCAGCAGTGCATACAAATCTTCTCAGGTTTCTCTGAAACTCTATAATATTTTATTTTATTCTATAATGTTCTATTCTATTGCATTCATATACTATAACTTGTTTAGCCACTCCCTAATGGACAGTCACTCCCTGAGTTTCTCTTTGTCACCACAATAATCCTTGCTATAAATATTTCAGAAATTTCAGATACATATACATGAAAAGAGCCGATTTCCTTTTCACAAATTCACTTGATCCATTCAAATAACTGAGTCCATTAGACAATACCTTCAGCAGATCACTTTATGAAAAAAGTCTAAAGAAAGAATTTATTCAGACAGATCCCAAGTGAATATGTTTCATTTATGCAATCTGTTCACAATGAGAAGAAAAATCCTTCATTTCTTTTCATTTAAGCACTAGCTACAAAAATCTATTTTAAAGTCTCCTGATTTGTTGGCTTAAATAAAAATAAATCAAGGGGGGGCGGAGTCAAGATGGCGGAGTAGAAAGACGCACGTTTACGAGCTCCGAACCCACAGCCCATAGAATTAATGTAAAAAGAGATCCCCATAAGTTCTGGATCACTGTAAGGTATGCAGAAACAGAGTGGAAGAGATTTCCGTTCCAGAGAGCCCCGGAGAGCCGTCCCCAGGGTCCGTCGTGCCCCGGAAAGCGGACCCTACCCCAGCGCTGCCCTGGCCGCGGCCCCAGAGAAGCTGATCCGAGCAGGCTTCAGAGATGGAAGCTCCGGCGGCCAGGAAAGTCCCTCCGCCCACAGAAGCTACAGGTCAGTGAGTGCGATGGCTGGGCGGAAAGAGGGGAGCGGGGTGTCTCCGTGGCTCAGCCCCCTCGGGAGGAAGTGGCGGAGGCAGAGGCAGGGGCGGGGGCAGCGGCAGAGGCAGCAGCTGCAGCGGTGGCCCAGGACTCCCCCAGCAGCAGGCAGGATCTTCATTACTGAGACTCTCTGCATAAACCCCCTGAGGGAGCTGAGCCTGGGAGCCGGCCCTGCCCCACCCCGCTCCATTACTGAAGGTCTCTGCATAAAGCCCCTGAGGGAGCTGAGCCTGGGAGGCGGCCCTGCCCCCACCCCAGCACCAGAACTAAAGCTCACATTGATTAGCAGCCGTGCGCGCCGCAGAAAGCCCATTTGAATCTCAGACCCCCAAGCACTAGCTGGGCGGATCTAGGCGGGGGTGGACAGGAATCTCAGAAGTCAAGTAACTGGCTGGGAAAATGCCTAGAAAAGGGAAGAAAAATAAGACTATAGAGAGTTTTTTCGAACAGATGCAAATGATCCCGACTTTCGGATCTGACGACAAGGACATATTCTTGCCATCAGGGAAAGACGTGGAGGGCGGGGCCTCGGTACCCCAGACATCCCAGGGGGATGTCGGGTGGGCACAGGCCTTGGAAGAGCTCAAAAAGGATTTTGAAAAGCAAGTTAGACAGGTGGAGGAAAAACTGGGAAGAGAAATGAGAGAGATGCAAGAAAAGTATGAAAAACGGGTCAATACCTTGGTAAAGGAGACCCAAAAAAATGCTGAAGAAAATAACACCTTGAAGCATAGGCTCACTCAATTGGCAAAAGAGGTTCAAAAAGCCAATGAGGAGAAGAATGCTTTCAAAAGCAGAATGAGCCAAATGGAAAAAGAGGTTCAAAAGCTCACTGAAGAGAATAGTTCTCTCAAAATTAGAATGGAACAGATGGAATCCAATGACTTTACGAGAAACCAAGAAATCACCAAACAAAACCAAAAGAATGAAAAAATGGAAGAGAATGTGAAATATCTCATTGGAAAAACAACTGACCTGGAAAATAGATCCAGGAGAGACAATTTAAAAATTATGGGACTACCTGAAAGTCATGATCAAAAAAAGAGCCTAGATATCATCTTCCATGAAATTATCAAGGAAAACTGCCCTGACATTCTAGAACCAGAGGGCAAAATAAGTATTGAAAGAATCCATCGATCACCACCTGAAAGAGATCCAAAAAGAGAAACTCCTAGGAACATTGTGCCCAAATTCCAGAACTCCCAGCTCAAGGAGAAAATCTTACAAGCAGCTAGAAAGAAACAATTCCAGCATTGTGGAAATAAAATCAGGATAACTCCAGATCTAGCAGCTTCTACATTAAGGGATCAAAGGGTGTGGAATAGGATATTCCAGAAGTCAAAGGAACTAGGACTTAAACCAAGAATCACCTACCCAGCAAAACTGAGCATAATACTTCAGGGGAAAATATGGTCTTTCAATGAAACAGAGGACTTTCAAACATTCTTGATGAAAAGACCAGAGCTGAAAAGAAAATTTGACTTTCAAACACAAGAATGAGAAGAAGCATGAAAAAGTAAACAGCAAAGAGAAGTCTTAAGGGACTTACCATAAGTGAACTGTTTACATTCCTACATGGAAAGACAATATTGGTAACTCTTAAAACTCTTCAGTATCTGGGTAGTTGGTGGGACCACACACACACATGTACATGCATGCATGCACACACACATACACACATGCACACACATACAGAAACAGAGAGCACAGAGTGAATTGAATAGGATGGGACCATATCTTAAAAGAAATTAAGGTAAATGATGAGAGAGAAATGTAGTGGGAGGAAAGAGGGTGAAATGGAATGGGGTAATTATATGTCATTTAAGAGGCAAGTAGGAGACTTTTTAGTGGAGGGAAAAAGAGGAGAGCTGAGAAACAAAAAAACAAAAACCAAGAAGTTTACCCTCATCACATTTGACTAGGGGAAGGAATGAAATGCACACTCATTTTGGTATGAAAACCTATCTTACAGTATAGGAAAGTGGGGGAGAAGGAGATAAGCAAGGGGGGGGATGATGGAAGGGAGGGCAAAGGGAGGAGGGAGCAATTTGAAGTCAACACTCTAGGAGGGACAGGATCAAAAGACAGAAGAGAAACAATGAGGGGCAGGATAGGATGGAGGGTAATTCAGTTAGTCTTACGCAACACGACTATCAGGGAAGTCATTTGAAAAACTACACAGATATGGCCTATACTGAATTGCCTGCCTTTCCAAAGGGAATGGGTGGGGAGGGAGGGATGGGGAGAGTTTGGAACTCAAAGTTTTAGGAACAACTGTTTAGTATTGTTGTTGCTACTAGGAAAGAAGACATACAGTTAATGAGGAATAGAAAGTCATCTGGCCCTACAGGAGAAAAGAGAAGATGGAGACAAGAGAAGGGAGGGATGACAGAAGAGAGGGGAGATTGGAGATAGGGAAAATTAGATTGCTTGGTGTATTGGGGTGGGGGGAGGGGATAAAAGGGGAGAAAATTTGGAACCCAAAATTTTGTGAAAATGAATGTAAAAACTTAAATAAATAAATAAATCGAAACAAATTTCAAATGAATCAAAGAGTTAAAATAGTACTTGCGTGGGAGTCTTTACAGGATCCCTTTATAAAATAACTCTATAAGTGATCGAAACATCCACTCAACCATAGAAGCATCAACATAGTAATCACTATTCTGCCTCACATTGGGGAACACTTAAGGACACTGAATAATAAAGCAATTGCCATGCTAAATAGTAATCCAATCCAATCTGACAAGTATTTATTAAGAGCCCACTATGTGCAAGGCACTCTCCTGGCTAAGTTTCCAAATTCCAAGAAATACTGACCTGAGCATGACTTTTCTTTAACTGCACCAACTTCTTCAGGGGACCGTTTGTTAATGGTTAAACATCACAATAAACACTCTTCTTTGCCTCTGCATTGGATATCCCAAGAAATTCAGGCTTCCTAATCCAAACAGAATACACAGCCATTTAACTTGGACACTGAAACAGAGGATGCAGTCTCAGATTATGATACAAAGGCCAACATAGCAACGTGACACCGTATGATGATTTAGTACAGCTCAGTTCCTGAAGGATTCTAGTTCCACAAATTTCACTTTAGCCCATGGTTGCCCAAGGCATGCATATGTGTGCACACACAGATGCACACGTGCACACATGCACACACACACACCTCTCTCCAAGGCTCCATGTCACTATATTCTTTAGTAAATTTCTCTTATGAGTCCAAGCAGCTGCTAAGTTTCACTGTTTTATAGATAACTTAGGTATAGGACAATAGTTCCTGTTCCTTCCCACACTTAAATGTAAGTGATTCATAGGGACATTTTCTATGGAGATGCAATGTAACACAAGGAGCAAGGGGCTGGCAGTTTCATATCTGAACTATCAGTCCATTTAGACAGGAAACAGGTCTAGTCTCCATTTTTAATTGAACCTCACTTGTCTTATTCTCAGTAAATGTTTTATTTATCAGCCTTCCAGGATTACAGAGGTAACTGTCTGTTCTACCATTATATCTGAGCTGTTGGTTACAAAGAGGAAAAAAATGCCAGGAAGAAAAAGTTACTCAGAGCATGTCAGAATTCAGTTTTTGATGAAAAACTTTAATGGAAGATGCATGGCCCACATGTTTTGGTGTCAAAATGAGCCCCAATCATATATCTGAACAGACTGACAGCTCTGAAAATTAACGGCTGTGCTTCAATCATGACAGATACTCTTTGTAGACATACTGGAGCATGATAAACGAATATTCCTTCTAGAAATTTGTTAAATAATTTCCAAAAAAAATATGTATGCCCCAGAGACAGACCTTTCTATCAATATCTTCTTGGGATAATGAGGCCCATGAGCAGGAATTTATGGCAGAAGAGAAGACTTTGCTATATTTATTTCTCTCATTTGCAGATAACAAGGAGAGGACCATTTCAAGTGCAATGAATCAGACACTTGTTACAAAAGAGAACAGAAATACTCTGGATTCTAAATGAGATGGTTCTTTGTCAACCTTTTTCTTCCATCACCGATAAACTTATGATGCGTGATTAAACACTATTGATATTACACAGTGATTTTTAGCAGGCAGACTGATTGTAACAAAAAGCATCTTCAAAGAAATAGTTACTTTTGAGTATTTGTAGGAAATCAGATTTTTCACCGGTTTTGGGAAAAGACGTAGTAGGTTTACTACTTAGGTAGTAAGCACAGGAACATGATTTTAACCTATGTCTTCTCAATTTCTCATCTAGCACTCTATCTGCTACACTGTTTTGCCTTCTTTGTTGGGAATGTTAGTGAGGATTCTATTTAACGTATGGATTGGACTGGATAGCTGCTGAGGTCTCCTCCAACTCTGAAATTCTGTGTGTCAGAATCTACTGCTCTTTCTAGTATATACTGAACTGCTCTCCCCATTCTCTAAACTACTAGTACACTCAAAGTCAATACTGAACAGTATAATCCTAAGCTAATGGAAAGCAGAAACCACATACTATACTCCTCTGGATCTGTTGGTCACTATGGATGAGATTTGGGGAAGCGATAAACACCAATCACTTCTGTTGCAGGATCCCCAGTCCTTCCACTTCTAAGTCCCAGACAATATTCTGGGGACATAATTCCATTTGTCCAATTCTGAATGGGTAAAAATTATCCTGTGATATCCCTTTTCCCTCTCCTTTCCTCTTATCCCTTACTCCCCAAACCCAGGTCTCTTTATATTAATGACCAGACAGGAAAGATCCCTTGATTTGGAGTCAGGATCTGGGTTCAAATATCTGCTCTACTACTTACTAAACGTGTGAGGATGATAAATTCTCCGGGCCTCAGTTTCTTCATCAGCAGAATAAGAGGACTGGATGCAATGTCTAAGTAGCCTTCCTAACCCAATTCTATAATCAATCAGGATTAGGAAGAGGGAGGTCAAGTCCGAACTTGTCCTGGAGTGTGGTGTGAAAGTCCACAAAGACCCATAAGGTTCACCTGAAGCTGACCACCACTGGGGATGCTCCTCTTTCTATCCTTTTCTGGAAACATCTATATCTAACGTTTTGCACTCTCTATTTTATTCAGCAAGGTTTAGTTAATATTCAGAAGCTTCAAGACTGTGTCATGAGAAAAAAATGAAACCAGATTAACTCGAGCAATAATCCCCTCGATCTAAAACTAATTTCTCTGCGGTAGCCAACTGGAAGGAATAAGAGAACTTGGCTGCATTAGGTGGAGAGAGTCTAAGAGTGACCATCACGGACCACCTTCTCCTCCTCACGTTGAGCTCCTGAAGACCAGCGTACCTCCTTCCGTTGTTCCCATTTCCCTCAAGCCCAACCCCCCACCCCCACTATTACAGACAAGGCCTTGGGCTATACCTAAGAATCTACTTCTTTCTGCATTACTGTAAGATTTTTTTGTAAAACCTCTTCTTTAGTCCCATATGCTGCAAAGGACTGAGACAAAAGACAACTAAGAAATACTCCTGCCCCTTCTGCACGACAAGTTAGAAGACTGGGGGCTTCAACTCCTGCCTCTAACTCTAGCAATTTATAGACTTTGGGCAAAATTCAACCTCCCTGAGCCTCCATTTTCTCATATACAAAACTAGATGACTTCTAAGGTCACTTATAGCTCTAGATCTATGACCCTATTAATGTATATGCCTATATACATGCATGCAAGCCCTTGTAAAGTAGAACTAGGAAAAGGCTGCAGATGAGGGATGTTCCTACGACTCTCCCTATTGCTAGATCCTAAAGCATGGCTTCCTTCCTTCTTTTGTGTTTTCTCAAAGTTCTACATTTCAGTGTCATTTTTAGTCAATTTTTACTGCCTTTTTCATCTTATTTCAATTAAGTTTTGTAGTTATTCAGGAGAGGTGTTGCTGGTGTTGCCCTCTATTAATCTGCTTATAAACAAATGAATAAAGTAATAAAATATTGGACAGCTGGGTGGCACAGTGGATAGAGCACTGGCCTGGAGTCGGAAAGTCTCTTCTTCCTGAGTTGAAACCTGGTCTCACACTTACTAGCCATGTGACTGAAGAAATCACTTAACCTTCTTGGCCTCAGTTTCCTTATCTGTCAAATGAGCTGGAGAAGGAAATGGCAAAATACTCCAGGGTCTTTACCAAGAAAACCCTAAATAGGGCCAGAAAGAGTTGGACAGAACTGAAACAAGTAAACAAATGTATATGTATATTATGTATATGGGTGTATATATATAATATATACATATATATACACACATATATATGTAGAAGTGTGTATATGCTTAATTTAATTACATACTCTTGAAGTAGTCCACAAAATGATTTTCAATGGAAGATATAAGGGAAGTCAATTGAAAGCATTTCTGGCTCCCCATTCCAGCTCCAACTAAATGCAAGCCCAAACAACTCCATTTCCAATTTTTAAGCCTTCAAGGTCTGCTGAGGATTTTAAGCAAGGAAACAAGCGGCAACTGTGCTTTGTTTCTCTGAGTACAGCCCTGAGTGGTGACATCTGATGAGATCACTAAGTGAAAGCAGCAGAAGAGTAAAGATGCCATCTGTTGAAAAACTGCAGGTAGAACACTTTAGCACACGACAGCTCAGTGGGGTGAGGTACGATGGAGAAGTCACCTCAAACTCCACTAGAAGTTAGAGAAAATTATAAGAAGCGAGATAAGTTACCCTATACCCTATTCAAAATGAATCACAGAGGAGAATGTCAAAAATAAGTGACCATGACAACATCAACGTACCAGAGATAGCAGCTTTAAGGAGTCTATCCAAGGTATGAATCAATGAAGTTATACAGACTTCTGGAAGAACTGCCCATAGGGTGAAGTGACTATTTTACATGGGCTCTATATGAGCCCTATTTGTCTTCCTCAACCTTTAAATGAATATTCATATCCATTTACAGTCTTTGTGGAACATGCTTTAGTGAGTGGCTGTCTCCCAAAAAGTCTTTCTACAACCTCAATCACCTACAGTCACCAAAAGGCTTAGTATTACTCTCCTATTTCTCTCCACTGGTGCCACAACATGTGGCCGCTAATGAAATTCCATGTATTATATGTCCTTTCATCCATGTGTCCTGGCCCTGGACTGCTTGTAAGCCTTTTCCCCTTGCTCATGTGATAATTTGTGGGACAGTAGTGTACCCCAGAGAAAGGGGTTTTCTTGTCATTTAATTGGCTATCTTCTTTGATTAAATACATTTTGTTTCAAAATAATGTGAGCTCTGGATGGTTGATAAAGCTACACTTATGCAAAGGGGCTCTGACCTCCCAGATGAAACTTGTGACCTAAGTGCAGGCATGACTTTGCAAAGTCACCCCATTCTGAGCTAAAAAGTTTGCCAGAGTTGGTATTTCAATGTCCTTAGGTGAGAGCCAGCCAAAAGGACAGAAACAGGGCAACTCTGGGCTGACAGAAGAGGCGTTCTAGAGCAGAAGGGAAGAAGAGTTTGAAAGCAAAAGATCTGACATCTGTTAAGATAAAAGTCCAAGACTGGGTACACAGAAGTCAAGGTTGGTATGAAGAGAGCCAAGGGGCCACTTCCCAGGGGATCAGACTAGACATTCACATGCCAAATGACATCTAAAACGCTGAGGTCTTGGCCACTGATGTGAAGATGTGAAGGAAGAGAATTATATCAGCCCAGGCTCCAAATCACCAAAGTCTCCACATTTTTCAGGTCAGAAATGACAGACTTAAGTTATTAGATCCCCTCATTCCTTGGTGAGGGGGGTAAAGAGATCATTTAATACTTTGGGGGTTGGTAGTGAAGCAGAGGGGGAAATAGTAACCTCACAATTACTACCAAGGTCTATGTTTAGCCATGGCTTTGTGAAATCAAGTCATTCTGGGTTGTGAAGTCAAAGCTAGATTTTTTCTTCCCACACAGATATGGGTAAGAGGAAAGAGTAGGGGGGTGTTAATGAGGGAGCTCTGGCCTGCATGACTGGGATACAAGAGCTCACAGGTTCCCCCCTACCATTCTGTCTCTAGCAAGGAGAAAAAAGACCCATAAAGGGAGAAAGCAAGAATCCAGAGCTCTCAGAGGCTACCAGGATTTAAAGTGGAACCAAAGAAAAGAAAAGATGAATTTGAAAGTAAGAGATCTAATAGCCACCAAGATCAAGGCCAAAAGTATGCACTAAGAGGTAAAGGGTTGGAGTCAATCAATTGTGAGACCCCTAAGAAGTGTAGAGAAGAGGACTACAGACTAAACATTTTGAGACCAAGTGATTTCTTAAGATTCAAGTCTTTGAAGACTTTAGTGAAGTAGGGAACTTAAGTCTAGACCCCTGCTATGCACATCTGCGCCCTGCTATTCCTGGGCATTGCTCTGAACCCTCCTTCAGGCCCCCCGGAGTCACAGCAAAACAAGGCTACTACCATAAAGTAACTTTTGCCACCAGCTGTTTGGGTATCACGATGACCTGTGAAAAGGGAGACAATGGCTACATGAGCCACAGGGCAGCCAGCAACAAGGGATACGCACATGCCAGCTGCTATGGGCAGGAGCATAACCCACAGCCTCCCATGTACTGTTCTCGAGGGAGCTATGTTTCAGGTCCATCCAGAAGCCTCAGATGCAGCCACCATCACAGAGTCCTTAGGGCACGTCCTGGTAGGGTTACTACGGCTTCTGCAGATGGAGCTCAGGTAGTCCAGGTCCTGATCCTCCACTCTCACCTGAAACTCCTCTATCATGTACATTAAAGCAGCCGGAGGCAGAACCTGTGCTGGTTTATATGCGGGAGCGTAAAGAAAGGATGCTAGGTACCTAGACATCCAAAGGGGAAGCCATATGGAACTATGATTAAAAATGGAACCAAAATATCCCGTCAGTGAATGCAAGATCCCAGTGGTGGTCCTATGTACCCCAAAGAGGTCAAAAATAAAAAGAGAGGCTGTCTATATACCAAAATATCCATAGCAGTACTTTTTATAACAGTAAATGGCAAGAATCAAAGTAAGTAATTTAACCAGCAACTTGAAATGGCGAAACAAACTGTGGTATAATGAATTCAACAGAATTTTACTGAACTACGAGAAATAAATATGAAAAATATAGAAAAGCATAGGAAATGTCAATTTATATGAAATAGTGAAGAGAAGTAAGCATAAAAATACAATAACTACTTAAAATACACAATAATTGTGACACTTATTGTTACAATAATTGGAAAGAACAATTTTTTTTAAAAGCCTAAAATTGAATAATCATGCTTAGCATCAAAAAGGAAAGAGAACAATGCATCTCTTTCTTTTTTTTCGGGGGGGGGGGACCTTGTAAATAATGTGGAAGGACTTGGTTGAAGAGAAACAGTGTGGAGGGGCCACAGCCAAGACGGCAGAGTAGAAGCAGGGACATGTTATATCCCCCCAAAAAAACCTGTAAAAATGACTAAACAAATTTGAAAGCAGCAGGAGCCACAAAATGACAGACTGAAGCAAATTTTCAGCTGCAAACAATCTGGAAGGTCAATGGAAAGGGTCTATTGCACGAGACTGGGAGCGAACACAGTTCAGCGTGGGTCATGCCAGTGCCAACAGAGCAGAAGCAAGCCTTAGGGGACTGAATCACTGGCTGCTGCTGTGGATTCCTGACTTCTCAACCCACAAACGCTAAAGACAGTTTCAAAGGTTGGTGGGGAAGGGTCTCTCACCTGACTGAGATGGGAGTGTGGTCCAACCCCACCCTGTCTTGTCCCTGGCACTGGCACAGCTACAGCCACTGCTGAAGGGAAGGCTGCCTCTGGAGAATGCCACTTAACAAAGCTCAAAGGTCAAGTAACTGGCTGGGAAAATGAGCAAATGGAAAAAAGAAACTGACTATAGATTACTTTCTCCATGAAGAGGTATTTTTCTATGTTACTGGTAAAAAGGAAGATCAAAACATACAGTCAGAAGAAGACATCAAAGCCAAAGTTCCTGCAACCAAAGTCTCTTAGAAAAATATGAATTGGTCTCAGGCCATGAAAGAGATGAAAAAGATTTTGAAAATCAAGTAAGGGAAGTAGAGAAAAAAATTAGGAAGAGAAATGAGAGTGATGCAAAAAAAAATCATGAAAAATAAGTCAACAGCTTGCTAATGGAAACCCCTCAAAAATGCTGAAGAAAATAACAGCTTTAAAATTAGACTAACTCAAATGGCAAAAGTAGTTCAAAAAGCCAATGAGGAGAAGAATGCCTTAAAAAGTAGAATTAGCCAAATGGAAAAGGAGGTCCAAAGGCTCACTGAAGAAAGTAATTCCTTCAAATTAGAATGGAGCAAATGGAAGCTAATGACTGTATGAGAAACCAAGAAATTATAAACCAAAACCAAAAGAATGAAAAAATAGAAGACAATGTAAAGTATCTCACTGGAAAAACAACTGGCCTGGTAAATGGATACAGGAGAGATTATTTAAAAATTATTGAAGTACCTGAAAACCATGATCAAAAAAAGAACCTAGACATCATCTTTCAAGAAATTATCAAGGAAAACTACCCTGATATTCTAGAACCAGAGGGCAAAGCAGAAATGGAAAGAATCCACCAATCACCTTCTGAAACAGATCCCAAAAGGAAAATTCCTAGGAATATTGTAGCCAAATTCCAAAGTTTCCAGATCAAGGAGAAAACATTATAAGCAGCCAGAAAGAAACAACTCAGGGTTGTTTCTGTGGAAATACAAGTACTGTGGAAATACAATCAGGACAACACAGGATTTAGCTTCTACACTGAGAGTTGAAAGCCTTGGAATATGATATTCCAGAGGTCATATATACATACATACATGCATATATATATATATATATATATGCATGTATGTATGTATAGGTATGTGTGTGCATATATATATATATATATATATATATATATATATATATATATATATATATATATATATATATAGTAGAACCTTGCCTTATGAGTAACCTGGTTTACGTATAAACTTTGTCTTGTAGGACTAAGAAAAATTTATAGTATAAATAACCATGTTTGCACTTGAATGGCTCAAGAAGAGATGACACTTAACGATAATGCAATGTCACATTTCTGTGACATTCTGAAAAAATGGCAAAAACAAGTGTCGTTAGATAGATTCCTAGTCAGAAGTGAATATAAAGAAAAAAATCAGCGAGTCAAAACATGAAAGTGATTTTAAAAAATGAAAAATAAGTAAAGGCCACTGTATTAGTCTTACATTTAGTGAAAACAGCGTAAGACAGAACACCCTAGACATTGAAATCCCCAATGGTCTCACATAAGGAGATTTTCCTTCCAAGCTATAACACTTCCACCTCTTCCTTGTATCAGCTCCCTCACACCAGCCACCATTCTATTCTTTGTGCTTTTTCTTTTTCTTTGTAATCACTGGGAGCTTTATTGATGTAAAAGCAGCAGGCTTGAGATTTAGCAAGGAACTACACAAAGGCAGTGGTAGAGGAAAAGGACCAGACTTATATAAGATGATTTTAGGGTTTCCTTGTTGGGGTTGGAGATCTAGGGTAAGTTTTGCAAGATAAAGGCTCTGGGTGAGGACTACGAATATCACAAGATAGGGAAATCCCATTCCCCAGGATGAGGGGTGGGAACAGGGAATTTTATGGTCCAGGATAAGGGGAAGTTGTGGTAAGGGGAGACTTTAGGGCACCAAGGGCTTCACAAAGTCAATCAATATTACCTTAACTCTCAGGGCACTGTTTCCATCCACATCATTTCACCACACCACCACTAGGTAGGAGAACTCTTTCAGGGGGAAAAGGGGAGGTCATTGTCTTCAGTAGCTGCTTCCTGCTGAACAGGGGTGAAGAGTCCACTTCAGGGGCCAGAATAAGTTGAGGAGGGGCAGTGGTGATGTGGAATGTGGTGCCATCTAGGTCCAGGGTGGAGAGAGGCAAGTCACTCAGGGTCATCAAGGGCAGGGCAGGGGTTGGTGTCCTAAAAGTTGCTGTGGGTGAGAAGACACAAAGTGAACCAGGAGGTAAAACAAGAAAAAACCGAGTACAAGAGCAAGTAAAACGACCAGTAACAGGATCACAATGAGGAAAAGAAGGGAGAGAAACCAGGACCCCCAGGAGGACGAAGGGGGAGATATCAGGCTGGAATGGACATCTTACATCCAAGAGGCTGCCTGTAATATCCCGTAAGTGCTCAAAGGAAAAAAAAAAATCCATGCAGGATCTTCAGGGAATATTAGGGGAGAGCTATGGGGAGTAAGCTAGTATTCCCAGCAATCATGTACTCCACCCACCCCACAGAGCTCCCTATTTGAATTAAGGCATTAGACCTCCAATGCTGAGGAAGCAGGCCGAACCCTTGGCACAGGGTGGGAATCAGGAATCAGTGGGCTAGAAACAGAAGTGGTTCAAGGTGGGGCCCAGAACACAGCAGAGCTAGAAAGCACACAGGCAGGCCCCCAGGGTGAGGGGCTTCGAGGCACAGTCTTTTCTGGCTAATCAAACCCTACATCCTGCCTCCTACTTGCTTCTCTGTCCGCCTCACCATCCGCTCAAATGCTTTTGGGAGAGGCGCAAAGGTACTGTCCCTGCCTGAGTGGGGGTGGGGAGGAGAGTAAAATGAGGCCGAAGCAACGTCCAGGGCATGGGGAGAGTGTGGAGCAGGTGTTCTTGTGGCATGATCGTCTGCAGGTGGAGAGCTTAGTCTAGGAGACACAAATGTGATGAACAAGTTCAATACGCAGGCCTGAAATAGAAGGACCATTAAAAGTCGTGTCAGAAAAGAGGAAAACAAACCAAGAGCCCCATGATACTACTATTTACTTTGGACATACAGGATTTTCTGATCTTGTTCTTTTCTCAAAAGTTGCCACTCTGATTCCAGTTCCTCTCCGATGCTGTTGAGGATCCAACTCTATACATGGAAATAAGTAACACTTTGCAGGCAGAAGCTTTCTACCCTTGAGCTTAATAGTTAATACAGATGAATTGACTTATAAGAGACTGACTTTTTCATTCTAGTTACCATAAAAGACTTGGGAGGATCCATAAGTAATTAATTCCAAAAGGGTGCATAGCAATAATCTGCTTATAATAAAACCTGTTTGTACCACAATATAATCAGGTACTATTTCCACAATAGTAACAAACTTTGAATGAAGATGACTTTTCTATTAATACAAAACTATTCCATGTTACCACCATCTAAGAAAATTGCACTGAAATTCTTTTCCTCAAACTGATAATGTTTCTGATCGAGCTTTTTTCCCCAGTAATAAATAGAGTAGCAGGCAGGTGCCTCAATCAGTTGTACGTTATGTTAACGTCAGCTAAGCACCTGATTCCATATAGACATATATCTAGTAACAAGCAGATGGCTAGGCCAAATACCCATTTACTAAGTTGTTTCAGATATAAAAAGGAATATAATCTTAGGCTGGAATAGCCCAAATCTGAAACACACACTTTAATGTAGTAGGTCAGATGTATCCCAGCCTTAGTCTATGGGAAAAAATTCAACACTGTGTTTGTTCATTTCACAAACTTCCTTTCTCTTTGTCTAATTATTTCCCTGTCATTCAGAAAGATTGTTCTATTGCAGGGATTGAATCTTTCCCATGTCTATGAAGGAGAACTAATTTACGCAAATGGGGCACAGAATAACTACTCATTCAGACTGATCACTTGCTTTGATTACAGAAATTTGCTAGAAAAAGGAAAAGCAAGGACATGCCTAGATAGAACATCACCGTTTTGCAAACATAATTTCCATTCCACCTCATTGCCAGACTCAGGAATATTCAGGTGGGAAACACTCCCTTTCAAAGGAATGCAACAGAGAAACGGAGCCAGGAGGATCCCATCCTAGGCAGAGGCTAGAATTGTCCTCTCAGCTGTTCCAGAGGAAGATCTCCACCTGTAATGATCTCCGAGTAGCTTGTGGCATTTTTCTCAGATGGTGGATTACTGACTATTGTTTATCGATGGATTTTTACGATCCATCAGATAACTCAAAGCATAGGTCAGTATTACAGTCCCAGAAGCTTTTACCTCAGATGTAAAGTTCCACTAAGCAAAAATTTACCAGGACTCACATCTCAAATTTTAAATTTGTCCTGGTGCAGAAGCCAGTTCCTGTAGATCATTTGTGTATATTTTCAAATTCTCACCAAAATAAGTTCCTTCTTTAGGAACTCCATGAATCAAACAAGGTCCTTAGAGCAGCTGGGGCTGTACTTTTTCCTTTCCACATATATGCACACAGTGTACCAGCTTTAGGTTTTAGCATTAAAACTATAACTGGAAAACTTAAAATTTTCATAAATGAGAACGAAATTGTTTTAGCTGCAAACACAAGCAATAAACTTTGGATGACATCAGTTGCATTTCCAGATCATATAAAAATTAAAAGGAAGGGCTATCTTACCAACTGAGGATAGTGACTGGCTGGCTTCTTTTTCTTGACCCGTCCTCCTTAAGGAGGTGTTTCAAAACTATTTAATGAGTTTCAAAATTCCTTAATGACCAATGACAAAACCAACAGAATCTGCTAAGGTTCTAACTTTTCACTTTTCTGTTCACCCCTTAAAAATTTGGAATGGGGCATTGAACTTTTCAGCCTGACCTTCACAAAAGTGCCTTTTCTTAGGCTACCTGGAGCATGAACCAATGCCTCTGTTTCTCTGAAAGCACCTATTTAGGCACACAACAAACCTAGGAGTGAAACTTAGACAACTCACAGTCAGTTTGGAAAAACTGTTATCAGTATCAAGTCATCGAAACAAATTAGCTTGCAAATGGAATTTAGTAGGCCTTTAGAATTACACAAAGAGATTTTGCAGAGCATTTCTTTGTAAAATTATTTCCCTTTCCAAAAAAGCTCACAATTCATGCTCAAAGGGATAAGGACTAAACTTTCATAAAGTAAGTTAGTTGGAAGCCTTAAAGATTAGGATTTATGGAAACCAAGTTGGTGCCAAATATCTTTTAAGTATCACAAATCCCCAAAATGCCATAAGACCAAAATTCTCAATAATTATAAACTCCTATGTACCAAAAGGTGTTTTACCTCGGGGAGAAAGTTTTACCTAAGACAAGAACATATTCGATCAAACTGGCCTTATCACGATAAGTGTTCCAGGCCTTTAAACATTTACTCAGTAGGAACTCTACTACACAGGCTTGCTTAGATTTTATGACTAGATGTCTCCAAAAATCCTTGTGTCAGTTAACAACCTCATAATCTGATAGCACAATTCTTAATCAAACAACATCTAGATTATAAGAGAAATTGTTTTTCTAACAACAAAGGTAATGCAGAATTACAAAATAAGAAAATTCGGAAATATAACCATACCACAATCATGTATTTAAAACTTGAAACATAAGCAATTAATTACCAATCAGGTGACCTTAACTTAGTTGAATGAGCAAGTCAAATCTGGAGTCATAATCACAAGTGGTAACATTTTAATGCCTAAGGTCCAATACTCTTCGCACTTTAAACGAAAAGATTATTATCCATAAATTCACGTTTTTGCTGACCTACGGGCAACGTGCAAGCAAGTCCTGCTGAGTCCAGCTGCAAGGATCTGGTGACCAATAGGCCAGGAGAAAAAGGTGATCACACACACAGACACACACACACACACACACACACACACACACACACACACACACACACAGACTTTTACCTTAAATGTAATCTGCAGCAAAATTTGTAAAGGACAACTTCATGTTCCTAAAAGAAGAAACAGATGAAAAAAACAGTAATGGGGAGGTCAGAATACTTCATACTCAATATACAACAAAGCCAACAGAAAAGATAAATAAATTATAGGGCTAATCAGAGCATTAACCAAACTATAACTAATAGATGAAAAGCACTCAATGAGTTGAGCAAAGACTCTGACTTTTGGTTATCCCTTTTGTAGGACTTGCCCAGTATGTGGATCAGCTCTGTTGTAACTCCTGGGCACAAAGGGTTGAGTGACTGTCCTGTCTCCACTAAAGGGTCCCCTCTGCTCTGGACCCAGGCACATGGATCATGCCAGCTCCAATGTTGGAGTAGCTTGTCCACTAAAGAGAGGGTAGGTGCTAGATTCCCTTTTCTCATGTTCTTCCACTCCTTAACCACCCCAGTGATCTAGGGATAAATTGTTTCAAGCTTAGGTTTTCCCTTCTGTGCAGATTCTCCATAAAAGGCTATAGGAAAGGGAGAGGTAAAAATGTACTTAATGTACAGCAGGAATCAGGTATTGGACAAGTGTTGATTTACTACAAACAAAAGAAGTGTTAAAACTCAAAAGATGAGGAAACTAAGGCAGAGAGAGAGAGATTAAATGACTTGTCCTGGGTCACACAACTGCTTTCAGACAGGACATGAAATTTCCACTGGATTCGAACCCAGGTCTTTCTAACTCCAAGTTCAATAGCTCAGCGATTTAATGTTACCTCTGATCGCAAACTGACAGAGCAATTTAAAATGGGATTTGCTGAATTAATCTATTCCCACTGTTATAAATCCTCTGACATATAAACCTCATTTGAAGGTAAAGCAGTTCCAGGTATGCATGGCGCATTTCACCTGGCTCTGCAGTGACCAAACAGTTTCTATTCGTTATGTCTGCTCCATCTGATCTGCTCCACTCATTGGACCCAGGGCCTCTATACTTCCCAGACTCAGAGGTCCTCTCCAAGCCTGGGCATGTCACCGTGGGAGGGATATTTTCTCACCTATTCAGAGAAGAACACACACATCAGAAAAAGACAAGGGCCCAGGTGCAAGCTAGTCTAGTTCTTGGTTCTAAATAAAATCATCAGGGGACTAAGGGCAAAGCACATCTCACACCCTCCATAACCCTTCAGGGAACATCTGGAGTGGACTTTATTTGCTACAGAGGAGAATTCAAACAAGAAAAACCTAGTCTGAAACTCTCGTTTTAAGCGGTACAGCATCCTGTCCAGACTTCTGTCATGGTTGAGGGGGTAGGGCATCTCAGGATATGTCCAGAAGAGCCCCAAACACGTTTCTTGGTATGGTCCCAGTAGGCCAGTTAAACCTCTGTTGCACAACAAAATCACAAGCAAAATCAGAAAAGCAAATATTCTGCACATAATAGTTATAAACATATTGAATTGTAACCAGTAACAAAAATGATTCAATGGCAAAAAAAGATATAGGCCTCCACACATGTATAACCTTTATGAAATTGCTTCCTTCTCAATGAGGGTGGATGGGGAGGGTGGAAGGGAGAGAATGTGAAACTCAAAGTCTTAAAAATGAACGTTAGAGGTTGCTTTTGCATGCAACTAGGGAATAAAATACATAAGCAACGGGATATGGAAATATATCTTACCCTATAGGAAAACAGAAGGGAAGGGGATAAGGGTGGGGGGATGATAGAAAGGAGAGCAGACTGGAGGAAAGGGCAATCAGAATACATGCTGTCCTGGGGTGAGAGGCGGGGAGGGGTAGGGAGAAAATTTGAAATTCAGAATTGTGTCGAAGTGAATGTTGAAACTTAAAATAAATAAATTTATATGGGAAAAAATAGAACTATTGAAAACAGAAAGAAAAAGCAATATATCAATTGGTTAACTCTTTGGGAATCACAACCTGGATTATAACTTGAAATCCAGTAGTTCAAAAAAATCATTTAAAAAACAAAAACCCTGTATGTACAAAAATGTTCATAACTGTTCTATGTGCCATAACAAAAAAATGTAAACAACCTAGAGCTCTGGTTACTGCATAATAATCACATTGGTATGCAGATGTAATTAAATATTAAGGTTACATAAAAACTACTAAGTGTGGAGCATATAAAGAAATATGGAAAGATTTCTACAACGCACTCCAAAATGAAACCAGCACAACCACAGCTACCTGCATGTTAGCCGTAGTTGTGTCCTAAAGTAAATGGCGAAGCTGTGAGGTCAGGAAGGAAGAAGAGGAGGAGCAGGGGCATTTCTTTCACTTACTTGTTTGTTGATCTGTTTGCTTCAGCCTTGTTGAAGGCTAGTGTCTAGTTTGGGGAAAGATTCCGCTTCTTGTCTTTATTCCATCATTTCCATGAGCAGTTCAGTTTCTGATTCTCAAAATACATACACACATAAACACATGGGTAGAATTAATTTTCCACATTTATGGGGTAAATAGTAAAGATTTTAGCCTGGTACTCAAGCATCTCCACACCTAGCTCTTGGGTAGTGGAGGCAAGGGGAATGACTGTTATGGTTTAACTTAGCTTGGAAAGAGCATACTCCCACCAAGTTCAAAATCCACAGCCCCACTGGAACTCCATCTGGGTACTCTGGCTTCTTATGTGGCCTGGAATCCTGGTCTGTAGGTCGTTGGTGATTCGAACTCCCAGGTCAGAGGACTTGCCTGCCTGCGCCTAGAACCAGAAAGAACTAACGAAGTAAGACCAAAACCCTGTTTCTCAGGGCCGTGGTACCTAAGTGGAAAAAGGTACCCATGATGTGGGTAAATGGGAGATGCGCCCCTGGATGCAGCTAGTATGAAAGAGCAATACCATTCGGTGATTTCTGAGATGCACAGCTTGTGCCAGCTCTGTAGCCTGTGGAAAGGGGCTGCTTCCACCCCCATGGCAGGGGCATATGGAAGCACATATTTGCCATTTCTGTCATTGGTGCCTCCATCTTAAGTGATCTGAGCATGCCCAAAACTCCAGTACATTTCGTTTGATCCTCACAATGACTCTGTGAGGGGGCATCATTATGTATCAATATGTAGGGCATTACTGTGCCCATTTTACAGATGAGGAAGTCAAGGCTCAGAGGGGTTAGATGACTTATCTACAGTTACATTGCTACTAAGTGTGAAAGGAAGAATTTGAATTCTACTCTTTTGTGTCTCTAATCCAACATTCTTTCCATTCCACCATCTTGCTGCTGCTTCTTCATGCATCCCCTCCAAAACTTACCCTGAAATGTCACCGAAGGAAATTTACATTTGCTGTATTATCTTCCCCCAAAACTTCTCAGAATTATATGGTGTAATTATGCTTTGTTTCTTCAATGACTCTTTACAGAAAAGAAAACCAGTTTTCAGTTTGAGACCAAAAGCCTCACACCTTGCCAATTTAAGTGTTGGGAACTCACCAAGACTGTGATAGGGAAGACTTTTGGAATTTCTTCAGAGCTAGAAGACAGTATGGCTAGTAGGGGTGACTTCCGTAATAATTACGACCGCACTCTTTAGTGTCTACAGAAGGAGGAACAATGCCTTTTTCTCGCTTTTCTTTTTGTCTTTGTGTACTTGCCCTTTGTTTATTTGGTGTTATCCTGTGGAGGACTCGGCAAGATTGGAGAGTGTTTTTTAAAGGAATTATAAGGCTACTGTGCACAAATGAAAAATAATTATCCCCCAGAAATTCTTCCTGTTTGATTTTACCACATGAAAAGTGCATCAGATTTTACTTCCCCATTGCTCAGACCATTACATAGGACCAGAAAGAAAAAGGCAGCAAACTTACCCTTCTCAAGTGCTTAGGGAAATGATAAACAATCCTCTTAAAAGGTAAATTATTGAAACCCATTATAATTATTTTTCAACTGACAGGTATGTACTTTAGTCCTTATTTATTGGGCCGCTAGGTGGCGCTAGAATGCCTGAGCTGGAGTCAGAAAGACCTGCATTCAAATGTGACCTCAGACACTTAGTAGCTGTGTGACCCTGGGCAAGTCACTTCACCCTGTTTGTCTCCGTTTCCTCGTCTGTGAAATGAGCTGGGTGGGAAAGGAAATGGCAAACCACTCCACTATCTTTGTCACAAAAACTCCACATGGGGCCACAGAGAATTGGACATGACTAAAATGACTCAACAAAAAAAAACCCAAAATAATAAATATATTCCTCTTTGAATTACTGGCTTAACACACACACACACACACACACACACACACACACACACACACACACTGCTTCTAAGAACAAATTATATTCCCTGAAATTTTGGCCTGAAGTACATATATATATATATATATGTATATAATATATATATATATATATATATATATAAAACACTCTGACAAACCTCTTGAAACTGATTTATTTATAATCCTGATGATTATAGACCTTTAACCGTAGGAATTTTCCACCTACAATACAGCACAATTGATTTAAATAGATATTTTAAGTCCCAGGGTAACTTTTTATTGATGAAAAATTCCCCACTCCTTTGGGATGAAGTAAATACGATTGCTTTTATTATCTCTGAAACAAAAGTTACCTTCCGAAAACAAACAAACAAACAAAAAAACACCCAATCAATCAAATATGAAACATAGAGAATGCTGAACAGATCTACCAAGGGTACATATGAACACTGTGACCCTACGATTCCAATAGTTTTAAACATTTCTGCCTTTAATTGGCTCCTCTCGTTCGTTTTCACTTGTATTTTCTATGTCAATAGATAACTGTGCCGCCCTTACTCCATTCTGTGTGCCTGCTACTCACTGCTTGCCATGGTTTCTTCTTTCTGTCAGTGAAAAGTCCAGCGATAAATGTTGTCATCATATGCCTGTGATGGTGATAAAACTAGTTTGGGAAGTTAAAATGAGTCCAAAGTGGTGGGGGTGGTGATGATAGGATGGTTGTAGCACATGTTCCTTGTTTATCCTCCGAGTCTTAGAAATTGGGTATTATGTGGATTACTTAACCACTCTCTGATTAGAAGCAAGGTAGAAAAAAGTGAAAGTTGGGTTTATTTCTGATTAATGGATGTTCCCTCCAGCAAAAACTATCTTCCCAGGGTGGAATGTTTTGCCTCAACACTTTCCCTCCCATTAGTGCCGCCCCACCCCCCTCCCACCCCGGGGCTTAACTATCTCCTCTCCTTACTACTTCAAGGCATGTTTTCATTTGGCCTCTTAGCCCAGACTACACCTTTCCTCTCCGTGGATCTCGAGTTTAGGCTTTCCTAAGGACCTTGAAAGCCTCTTGAAACAGGCCTTTTTGACTGACTTAGCACCAGAATTAAATATGTAAAATAGCCTCTATTGGGCAAATGCTAATGAAATTATCCACACTTGATACTTTACTATAGAGATAAACATGATGCGTCATGACAGTGAAACAGCATGGCAAATGTTTTCAGTTATAATTCAAACATGATGGAAAGAAGTCTAATTGAAGGAAAATCTTAACTGTTAGAGTTGTCCAAAAGTAGAACAGACTGTCCCGGCAAGTAGTGAGATGTTCATCAGGGACAGGTGGGATGGCCAGTTGTCAGGAATGCTGGAGAGATTTCTCCTCAGGTACAAGTAGAACTAAGTCACTTCTGAGGTTTCTTTCAATTGTGTGAGTCTCTGACTATAGTCTGATTCTTGGATTATTTAGTTCCCTAAATTAGGCAAACCTAGTATTGCTCTTATAAACCGTAAAGTGCTATATAACTGTTAGCTAGCATAATCATTATCTATCCATTCTTCTTTGCAGGAATTCTTTGTGGTTTTGTATACTAATGAGTATCTTCCTAGTAGAACATATATTTACTCTCTACATATATAGGGCAATGTGAGCAATAGCCACAAGTTACAGAAGATAAATATATATATATATATATATATATATATATATATATATATATATATATATATATATATATATTCAGGACTCTCTCTCTGTTCTGACAAGATCCCAGATTTGGAGGTGGAAGAGACTTTTGTGGTAATCTGGTTCAACACCCTCCATTTAACAGACAAGGAAAACTGAGGCCCAGATATAGACCTGTAATTTGAAAACATATTTGTGATACTAGTTCATTTCACTTTGGAACAGAAATCCTTCTGCAATATGTGTGAGGCAGGATGGTCACACTTAACTCTTATCTGGAATCATTCCTAGTATGCATGACAGAGAATGCCTTTACTAATGACACCTCTAGGGTATTTTCAGTGCTTTCAGTTTGTATTTTGTTAGGATTCCAGTGCTTGTGTGGATTGCAGTTTATTTGGGGGAATAGGTGTATGGTGTAAGAAATGACACATTCCTGGAAGGAATGTTAGTGACTTTCCAAGTATCTCCAGTCAAGGGGTGGAATAATGCCACCTGGTTAGACTAGGTTCCTTTCCACAGGGGCAAGGGGAACATGGACAGAAAACAGCTGCAATATCTTACCTGACTTCTTTTAGGCTATGGAAGCCTGCTTTTTCCCTGAACTCTGCCATATGGTATCTTGAAATGTATGCTCTGCGTCAGAATGTGTCTGCCTTTCTTTTGTGCTCATGAACCACTAGATCACCAAAGTATTTTTCTAACCCTCCTGTACATCCTGATGCAGTTTACTCATGCCAGGTATATTCAAAAACACTGGGGGTCTGTTTACCCTAGACTGGTGCATTTGTAAAAGGCGCTAGCTTCCTTCTTCACCCAGGGCTAGTGAAAAAAATGCGATGTGCAGGAGCCACTTGGGTCAGACGGAAATCCTGGCTGAGCTGACCAGCCCCTGGTCAAATCTAATGTGACAGAGGCTCATGGAATTTAGAGCTACAGAAATCTTAAAGGCCATTTAGTACAACCTGCTCATTTTATAGATGAGGAAATTGAGGTTTTGAGTAGTTAAGTATCTTAGCTAGGATCTTAGAACTATGAAGTGTGTGAGGAGGGCTTTAAACCTAGGTCTTCCTGACTCTAAGGCTCCTGCCCTATCATCTGGGACTACGACACAAACAGGCCCTTGCATTCACCTTACCCTTTTTTAATGTTTTGAAAGAAAATGAAGACTTTTGTTTGAAAAGATTTATTTTTATTATATAACTGCTCCATGAAAATTAAATTTCCAAGAAAATCAAAGCTACACAACAATGCACTTATTTTAGAGCATTACAATCAAAACAAACACAAAACCATAACATAAATCACTCTTCCTCAGAAATCTGAGCAAGGAAAAAAAAATTACAGAGAACACCATTTCAGAAGTTGAAAATGGAAAAAAAAATGGGCACAAATAAAGGTGTTTTTTTTTCCAGTCCTACATCTAATGTATTAAATCTTTGAAATTAGCAATCAGGATGTGTCATTAACAGCTCAAATAAGTGCTTAGCGTCAAAGAAACGATACCAGAGAAATTCAAACATCTGGATCAACTAAACAGTGAAAATTGTCCATAGCTTACCATTATAGATTGGTAGCAATTCAAAAAAGAAAAAGGCTAAAATATGCCCTCTTTTTTTTCTCCTTTTACCTTCTATTCCTAACGAAATACTTACAAAACGAATATCAGAAATGCCTCCCTTTACACCTTTCATTTCAAGAATTACAAAAGGAGCAAGTATGAGAAATACTCCCTTATTTATGCCTTTTATTCCAAATAATAAAAAAACGTAAAAATGCCAAAAGCGCCCACCTTTTACCTTTTGTTCCAAAAAATGCAAAAGAAACAAATATTTAACTACATATTCCAAATACAAAAGGAAATCTCAAAAATACCCACTTCACTCTTTTTGTTTCAAAACCATAAAAGTAACAGATATCAGAAATTCCTGCCTTTTACTTTGTGCTCCAAACAGTACAGAAAAATAATAATTACAAATATCCCCCATTTTTTTGTTCCAAGCAATGCAAAATAAATAAATATTTAACCATGTTCCAAATAACACAAAATAATTAACAAAATAATACAAAATGAATATCAGAAATGCCCACGTTCTACCTTTTGTTCCAAACCATACAAAAGAATAGTTGTAAATATCCTCATTGCTTTTTGTTCCAAACAATAAAAAATTGGAAATATCATTATTTTTGATCCAAACAATAAAAAAGAAACATAATACAAAAATCATAAGGATCAAAAATACCCACGTTCTACCTTTTGTTCCAAACCATACCCAAAAGAAAATTGGAAATATCATTACTTTTTGTTCCAAACTATAAAAAAGAAACATAATACAAAAATCATAAGTATCAAAAATACCCACGTTCTACCTTTTGTTCCAAACCATACCAAAAAAAAAATAATTGGAAATATCATTACTTTTTGTTCCAAACAATAAAAAAGAAACATAATACAAAAATCATAAGTATCAAAAATACCCACGTTCTACCTTTTGTTCCAAACCATACAAAAAAAAAATTGGAAATATACTCATTGCTTTTTGTTCCAAACAATAAAAACAGAAATATAATACAAAAATCATAAGTATCAAAAATACCCACGTTCTACCTTTTGTTCCAAACCATACAAAAGAACAATTGGAAATAGCATTACTTTTTTGTTCCAAACAATAAAAAAGAAATATTTAACCGCATGTTCTAAATGATACAAAAATCATAAGTATTAAAAATACCCACTTCATGCCTTTTGTTTCAAACCATTAAAGTAAGAAACATCAGAAATTCCTGCCTTTCACTTTGTGTTCCAAACGGTACAGAAAAATAATTACAAATATCTCCCGTTTGTTTCTTCCAAGCAATACAAAAGAAAAATGTAAGGGAAGTGCCAACCCCCAGCCTCTTGGACGGCATTCACTGGTCACGACTCAGGTAAACTGAGGGGAGACTGGTAAGGCATGAACAAGATGCTGGGGGTTGGCAATTCCCTGACAGAAATAAGTATTTAACCATGTTCTAAATAATAAAAAATAACAAAATAATACAAAATATTAGAAATACCCACGTTTTACCTTTTGTTCTAAACCATACAAAAGAACAGTTGTAAATATCCTCATTACTTTTTGTTCCAAACAATAAAAAAGAAATACTTAACCATATGTTCCAAATAATACAAAAATCATATATATATATATATATATATATATATATATATATATATATATATATATATATATATATATATCAGAAATACCCATGTTCTACCTTTTGTTCCAAACCATACAAAACAAGTAAGAGAAATCCCCCCCCCCCCACTACCTTTCGTTCCTAACAAATATCAGGAACGCTCCTAACCTTTTTAGCTTTTGCTCCATACACTAGTATAAGGAACAAGTATCACAAATCCTCCCTTTTACCTTTTGTTCCAAACAATACAGAAGCAACAAATAACAGAAAACCTCCTATCTTTTACCTTTTGTTCCATAGACTATAGAAGGAACAAATATCAGAAATCTCCTCTTTTTACTTTCTTCTCCAAACAAAACATCTAACAGAAATTTTTTTTTTTACACATATGCAAGAGTACACACTAAACATATAAGCTATGTTTCTACTGAGATTCACCTGTTAATCTTCCTCAGGCTCCTCTGCAGCTTTCTGAATATGCTCAGGAGAAGCAAGGCGGTAATCACTGGGACTAAACAAACTTGCAGAATTTTGTGCTAAATACTCTACAAAATCATGCAAATACCTTGTCACTAAAGTGGCACTATGCTCATCAAAGAATGAACAGGACGGCATGTCTCCAATTTTTACAAACGATCGCAACAGATGTGGTGCTCCATAGATCTGTGACATTGGGACTCCAGGGTGACTTGTGATTGATCCAAACAATAAAAAAGAAACATAATACAAAAATCATAAGTATCAAAAATACCCACGTTCTATCTTTTGTTCCAAACCATACAAAAGAACAATTGGAAATAGCATTACTTTTTTGTTCCAAACAATAAAAAAGAAATATTTAACCGCATGTTCTAAATGATACAAAAATCATAAGTATTAAAAATACCCACTTCATGCCTTTTGTTTCAAACCATTAAAGTAAGAAACATCAGAAATTCCTGCCTTTCACTTTGTGTTCCAAACGGTACAGAAAAATAATTACAAATATCTCCCGTTTGTTTCTTCCAAGCAATACAAAAGAAAAATGTAAGGGAAGTGCCAACCCCCAGCCTCTTGGACGGCATTCACTGGTCACGACTCAGGTAAACTGAGGGGAGACTGGTAAGGCATGAACAAGATGCTGGGGGTTGGCAATTCCCTGACAGAAATAAGTATTTAACCATGTTCTAAATAATAAAAAATAACAAAATAATACAAAATATTAGAAATACCCACGTTTTACCTTTTGTTCTAAACCATACAAAAGAACAGTTGTAAATGTCCTGTAAAAGTTTGGAACTTTTTGTTCCAAACAATAAAAAAGAAATATTTAATCATATGTTCTAAATAATACAAAAATCATATATATATATATATCAGAAATACCCATGTTCTACCTTTTGTTCCAAACCATACAAAACAAGTAAGAGAAATCCCCGCCCCCCTCCACTACCTTTGGTTCCTAACAAATATCAGGAACGCTCCTAACCTTTTTAGCTTTTGCTCCATATACTAGTATAAGGAACAAGTATCACAAATCCTCCCTTTTACCTTTTGTTCCAAACAATACAAAGGAACAAATACCAGAAAAACTCCTATCTTTTACCTTTTGTTCCATAGACTATAGAAGGAACAAATATCAGAAATCTCCTCTTTTTACTTTCTTCTCCAAACAAAACATCTAACAGAAATTTTTTTTTTACACATATGCAAGAGTACACACTAAACATATAAGCTATGTTTCTACTGAGATTCACCTGTTAATCTTCCTCAGGCTCCTCTGCAGCTTTCTGAATATGCTCAGGAGAAGCAAGGCGGTAATCACTGGGACTAAACAAACTTGCAGAATTTTGTGCCAAATACTCTACAAAATTATGCAAATACCTTGTCACTAAAGTGGCACTATGCTCATCAAAGAATGAACAGGACGGCATGTCTCCAGTTTTTACAAACAGTCGCAACAGATGTGGTGCTCCATAGATCTGTGACATTGGGACTCCAGGGTGACTTGCGATGGTTGCAACATACTGTGGTTTCTCAAATTCGTACAACAAATGAGAACCCAGTGTCAGATTGAAGTAGTCTCTAATAGCTGCTACAATTTCACCAACAGCGTAGATCTTCTCTTCTGAATTGTCATGAGAGTTTTCATAATGTTCATAGTCCTCCAGAATTGATTCCACAGTCTTCCTGGCAGGGAGATCAAATAACTTGTTTTGTGTAGTGACCATGTTCCCCTCTTCTACAAGCCATGGCTGTAGTGCTACAGGAATGTTTATCCGAAAGTCCATTCTTCTCACGAATCCTGGAGGGCTCACTGGCATGCTTCTCCAAGTTGGGGCCTCAAGTGTTTCAAGGCTGCTGCTACTACTAGCACCATCATCTGTACTTTCAGAACTGCCACCATCAGTTTCAGTCATCCTTTCCTTTGCCTGTACTGAGGCGGCAGGATATTGCTGTGGAGCCCCACAGGCCTGTCCTGGAGCTGCGCCTGCCATTCCACTTTTGGCAAGCTGCTTTTGGCTAGCTTCAAAGAGTTCTCTCTGTTTCTTTAGATTTTTTTCTGAATACTTAAGTAATCTGCATCGTGGAACCCACTCATCATCATAACTAGTTGGGTGGCTGAAAGGATCCGGAAAGTCACCATCATCATCTTTGGGAGGAAGGCGGCTTGTATCAGTCTTAGCCTTGGCCTTACCCTTTTTCTTGGCCTTGGCCTTGGCCTTGCCCTTAGCCCCCATCTCCTCTTTGCGAGCTTCATCACCTTTTCCGGGCTCACTGGTTTCAAGAATTTCAGAGCACACAGTGGCCTCACCAGACTCAGTGACTTCAATGGCCTCAGCGGCTTCACGGGAGTGCTGGCTCTCAGAGGCCTTCGAGGAATCAGCGCCCTCTACGGCTTCACAGACCTCAATGACTGCTTTACGGGTTGCGCAGACCTTGGCGGCTTCAGCAGAGGTATCAGAGGCCTCGGAGGCTCCCTGGGCTGCGGGGGCTCCCTGGGCCTCGGGGGCTCCCTGGGGCGCGGCGGCTCCCTGGGCCTCGGGGGCTCCCTGGGCCGCGCCGGCTCCCTGGGCCTCGGGGGCTCCCTGGGCCGCGCCGGCTCCCTGGGCCTCGGGGGCTCCCTGGGACGCGGCGGCTCCCTGGGCCTCGGGGGCTCCCTGGGGCGCGGCGGCTCCCTGGGCCTCGGGGGCTCCCTGGGGCGCGGCGGCTCCCTGGGCCTCGGCGGCTCCCTGGGGCGCGGCGGCTCCCTGGGCCTCGGGGGCTCCCTGGGGCGCGGCGGCTCCCTGGGCCTCGGGGGCTCCCTGGGGCGCGCCGGCTCCCTGGGCCTCGGGGGCTCCCTGGGCCTCGGAGGCTCCCTGGGCCTCGGGGGCTCCCTGGGGCGCGGCGGCTCCCTGGGCCTCGGGGGCTCCCTGGGGCTCGCCGGCTCCCTGGGCCTCGGGGGCTCCCTGGGGCTCGCCGGCTCCCTGGGCCTCGGGGGCTCCCTGGGGCGCGCCGGCTCCCTGGGCCTCGGGGGCTCCCTGGGGCGCGCCGGCTCCCTGGGCCTCGGGGGCTCCCTGGGCCGCGCCGGCTCCCTGGGCCTCGGGGGCTCCCTGGGGCGCGGCGGCTCCCCGGGCCTCGGGGGCTCCCTGCGCCGCGGGGGCTCCCTGGGCCGCAGAGGCTCCCTGGGCCTGGGCAGCTTCCTGGGCCTTCTGCATTGCAAGGGACCTGCGGGTGTCACGCATCCTCGGGGTTTCCTTGGAAACTTCAAGGGCCTCCCAGTCTTTCATGCTTTCAAGGACAACAACAGGCCTATTGGTTTCACACTCTTTAATGGCTAATTCAATGGCTTCTTCTCGGGCCTCAGCGCCTCCCCGGGCTCCCCGGGCCTCGGCGTCTCCCCGGGCTCCCCAGGCCTCGGCGGCTCCCCGGGCCTGGGCAGCTTCCCGGGCCTTCTGCATTGCAAGGGACCTGCGGGTTTCACGCACCCTCGGGGTTTCCTTGGAAGCTTCAAGGGCCTCCCAGTCTTTAATATTTTCAAGGACAACAACAGGCCTCTTGGTTTTACACTCTTTAATGGCTACTTCAATGGCTTCCTCTCGGGCCTTAGCGGCTTCCCGCTTTTCACGCTTTGCACGGGCCCCGCGGGTTTCAGGGCCCTGAGTGGCACCGGAAGTTTCAGGGGTTGTTGCGTCAGCCTCAGTGGCTTCCTCAGGGGCCTTACGGGGTTCAGGGGCCTCACTAACTTCAGTAGCCTTGGGGGCTTTAAAGCCTTCACTCATCTCAGTGGGTGAAATCGCCATCTTGGCCAGCTTTTCAGAAAGCTCTGCAGCCTTGTCCTCATTTCCGGGGTAGCGAATGAGGTATCTGATTTTTCCGTACCTGGCAGACACCTCTACACACACCGCTTCGTAAAGCAGGGGCCCTCGGAAACACAACACCCGCTCCCCAACTTCAAACTGGGGCTTTCGGGGACGTCTTTTGGGTCTTTTCCTTGGCGCCATCTTTCTGGTCAGGGCCCGGAGCCTCCGCTCACCGCACCCCCCGCTACCAGCGCCCCGCCACACAGTCCAGTCCGCCACACAGTCCAGGCGCTGCCGCCTCACAGAGGCCCTGAACCCCGCATGGACTTCCCACTCGCTAGGCCGCTGGTCTCACCTCAGTCTGGCGTTGGGAAACGGTGGAAGATGACTGGGTTGATCTGGCGTTGGTTTCCTAGGCACAAGCGACCGCAGCTAGCCTAGCTAACGGTGGAGAGGCTCAACCCACGCCAAGGTGATGGCGGAGAAGCTCACCTCACACGCAGGACATGGCGGAGACGCTCAGCTCTCACCCACGTAGCGGCGGAGCGGCTCGGTCCCCACCCCGGTGATGACGCACAGGCTCACTTCTAGCCAATGGTCAGGCAGCTTTGTGCTGCTGCTCCAATCACTGGCAAGCACTGTGGTTGCCACCAATAGCAGTTACTCTTGCCAGCGTAGAGCGTCGAGCGTCTCTTTCTAGTGGCTCTTTCTCCACCAATAGGGGCTACTCTAGCTAGCACGAGTGGATGGGTCTCCAGGGCAGGGTCCCCCCAAGCTGCGCAGTCCTATTCATGTGCAAGCATGCATGCATGTATGATGACTGTGTGCATTCATAGTTCATGCATGTGCGGGTGCATATACACTGGGGGTATGAAGTCGTACTTGTATTATGTGCGTACATGCAAATGGGAGACTCTCAAAAGGACAATTTGCCTGGTGCCCATGGAGGAGATCTGGAAAGCTGTCCTGGAGGATGGCAACTCTTCTTCATGTCTTAGATCTAGAGCTGGGAAGGACCTTAAAGGCCGGCTAGTCCCAGCTCAGCAGGGGGCCTGAGAGCAGGAGCAGGGGCGCACATGGAAAAATGTGATTCTCCAATTCCCTGGGTTATGTACAGTACGCACCAAAACTCTTAGTGAAGTTTTAAGCTTTAATTGCCTGAAGCTGCACTAAGGCTTTTGGGATACTCTGTGTGTGTGTGTGTGTGTGTGTGTGTGTGTGTGTGTGTGACATACGTACGTAGATGTAATCCTTTTTACTTAACTTCTGCTTGCCTCAGTTTTCTCACCTCTACAATGGGGCAATAATAGTAGCACCTATCTCCCAGAGTGGTTTTGAAGATCAACTTAGATAATATGGAGAAAATGCTTAGCAGGGTCTGGTGCGTATAAATATAACTATAAATATTACATGGTGTTGTTGCTACTATCATTGTTGTAAAGAAGACATAGGCTGGACAAGTAAGAAGAGAGGACATGATCTTTCTGAACTGCCAGAAAGGTGGCTCGGGAACTTGTATTTGGGAGGGACTGCGCAAATCTGGGAGATCACACATCCATTTGGAAACACTTTTCAGACAGGAAAAAAAAATGCTTCCTATTGCTCTTGAGTAAAAGAAAGCTGCGTTCAGATCTGTTTATATTACTCTTGTCCCCAAGTGTTCTAGATGATTAAAACTACGTGGCCTTGAAGCAGAAATGAAAATGGCGGAGAGTGCAGACTGTGAGCTGAGCTTTCAGCTTCCCAGCGTCTATGGGTGGGAGGGCAGCAGCACCTGCTGAGAGCAAATCCACCTGTCCTAAAGTCAAGTTGAGAGTGAATTGAATGAGCCTCCTGTATTCTTTATGCTAATAGAGAGAATAAGTAAAATCCCTCTCTGCAGAAAGAGGATGTTGAGCTTGTCTTTGAAAGGTGGCATGACATAATTGGGGGAATTTTGTTTTTTACTTTGAGACAAAGGACACTTGATTCCTAGGATTTAGGGTTGTTTCATCTCCCTGGGCCTCAGTTTCCTTGTATGTAAAATGAGAGGATTCAGTGGTTTCCTTCAAGACTCAGCTCACATCAACTTCTTCAGGAGGCCTTTCTCATTTATCCCCCTCCCGTTTCCATCCTAAGTTACCTTCTATGAATACTGCATATTATATATTATTTATAGATATGTATGTGTAGATGTATATCTGCGTATATGTGTGAATGTATCCATTTTTCTTTCGATGTATTTATAGTTGTGTGCATAATGCTTCCCCCATTGAACTGCGAACTCTTTGATGGAGGGGGTCATGGAAAGTTGGTTTGGTTTGGGGTTTTTTTGCCTTTCTTCGTATCCCCGGTGCTCAGCACGCTGTCTGGCCCATGATAAATAGTTAATAAAATGCTTCTTCACAGACTTACCACCTGGCTGAGCTGACTAGCTCTTTGGCGTCATGATCATACTGGAAATTCATTTACCCTTCCTTATAGAATCTGAGTTAGCACAGACATGTAAAAGCCCAAGGGAAAAATGCATGGGCACATCCACAGGCCTTTTGATCCTCACATATTCCAGGGGTGGGAAACCTGCGGCATTGAGGCCGCATGTGGCCCTCTAGGTCCTTGGGGGCCTTTTGACTGAGTCCAAGTTTTACAGAACAAATCCTTTTATTAAGGGATTAAGGGAATTTGTTCTGTGAAGCTTGGATTCAGTCAAAGCGGGGTGGGGGGGGGGGCGGCCGTACTTGAGGACCTAGAGGGCCACATGTGGCCTCATGGCTACGGATTCCCCATACCTGCTCCACAACATATGCCTGACAGTGGCCAGATCGTTTAGAATTAGTTGCCATATTACTCGCATAGTTTTAATTGATTATTGCTTTCCCTATTAAATAGGAAATGCTATTCTTCTCCTATTTCCCCAACTACAAGTTAATAGGTGTCAATGGGACAGCTAGGTGGTGAAGTAGATGGAGTGCTGAGCCTGGAGTTAGGAAGATGCATTTTTCTGATTTCAAATCTGGCCCCAGACACCTAGTAACTGTGTGACCCTAGGCAATTCTCTTAACCCTGTTCCCCTCGTTTTCCTTATATGTAAAGTGAGCTAGAGAAGGAAATGGCAAACCATTCCAATATCTTTACCAAACAAACCCCAAATGGGGTCAAAAGAGAGAACAGAACAAACGGGGGGCAGGATAAGATAGAGGGAAATATAGTCTTCCACAACGTGACTTTTATGGAAGTCTTTTGCATAACTACACGTGTATAACATATATTGAATTGCTTGTCTTCTCGGTGGGGATGGGTGAGGAAGGAGGAAGGAAGAGAAGCTGGAACTCAAAGTTCTAAAAACCAATGTTAAAAATTGTTTTACATGCAACTGGGAAATAAGATGTACAGTCAGTGGGGTATAGAAATCTATCATGTCCTCCAAGAAAGTAGGGGATGGGGATAACAGAAGGGAAGGGTGTGATAGAAGGGAGGGCACACTGGGGGAAGTGATCATCAGAATGCATGGTGTTTTGGGGTGGGTGGAGGGGAGAGATGGGAAGGAAATTTGGAACCCCAAATCTCGTAGAAATGAATGTTGAAAACTGAAAATAAATACATTAGAATTTTTGAAAAAATAAAATTCATCTAAAAAATCATCTCACATCAGCGGGTTTGATCTAAAATGCTATTGTAAATATTATTCAGTGTGAGTGGCAAGGAGACTGATCACAATGATTTATAACAGGGGTCTCTGCAGTGGGATACATTCAAGGATGTGCTAGGGTCACCTCAAAATGCTCTCAAGAACTGATGGTTAAATTTTCAGTATAAACATTTATACCTTGGAAATCAGCAGATGCTACAAATGAGGGCTTGATTTATTATTTTGTTTAGTGCCTAGACTTTAAAAAGTGATATAAAAATGTTAATAGCAGAAACTTTAAAAATGTGTGGAGAGCCCCCTCCCAAAAGCCGGTTGTTAAATATTTACCAGCACACCCCATTTGTTCACGCTTTCTTTCAATGTATTATAATGAATTGCAGCTTATATGACCCATTAAGTGGATTTGTAGGTTATATGATCTAATTTTAACTAAAGCCCTCACAAAATAGACAAAAAGCTTGAAAATTTCTTGCAAAGAAACCAAAGATAGAAGATGACAGTATTAATAAGATATATATATATATATATATATATATATATATATATATACACACACACACACACACAAATAGCTAACATGAAAATGGCAGATCTGACCCTTCTACTCTTAGTACAAAAAATGATAATCTAATCATATGTCATGAAAAGTGCCCCCCAAAAAACATAAGTTATTAAGTTTATTTGACATAGATTTTTATCCATTAATGTTGACTTTGAACCTGCCCCAAGTGTGTAATGTGCCCTGAGATATTATCTAATGATAATATGAAGACATCACATTTAGCAAGACATTTAAAAGCACAAGTTCTTGTGGCCAGAAGCGTATTTCATGTAGAAAACTCATGTTTACATTTTCAACAAATTTATAGATTTTTATAGCCTGTTTAAAAATCTTTCAAATGAAAAGTTTTAATGAGTTTTGAACCTATTTGTTGGAAATATTAAAATGCAACACTTTCTGGTTGCTTTATAAAAGCAACGAACTGGTATCTGAACAGATTGAAAACCATCAGCTGAATTTCAACAAAATCCTTTGCGTCATTGCTAGGTGGAATTGAAAAATGACCTTAATTATTTAATAAATGCAGCCAATGATGTATGCCTCACATTTGGAATGTGAATTTTTTGTGAAGTATCTTTGAAGTATTTTTTTTTTCATCTCGGATGGGTGGGGCAGTGAATCAGGAGGAATGAGTTCAAATCTGGCCTTGGACATGTACTAGTTGTGTGTCTCTGGGAAAATCAGTTAACCTCTCTTTGCCTCAGTTTCCTCATCTGTAAAATAAAAAGAATATCACTTACCTCCCAGGCCTATGAGGACCCAAATGAGATAATAATTGTAAAATGTTAGGCTCAGTGCTTGGTACATAGTAAATACTATATAAATGTTAACTATTATTATTAAACCAAGATTTAAAAAAATAATGAAATATCAAATAATAGTGTTCTAAAATTATTATCGTTAGTAATAATTTAGTGAGAATAGGTAGTTTTCTCTGCCATTATTTTTTATTTGATTTGAGTATTTCAATATTATCTTTATTTGATCTTTGTCTTACCCTATTAAATGTCTATTTCTGCATGTTTTATAATGGCCATAATATATTAGTACTATATGGTCTTTTATAATGTACCCAGAAATAAACCTTCATATATTGTTGCGTGAACCCCAAAATTTTTACTAACGGGGTAGGTAATCAAAAAAGTTTGGAAAACCTCTGGTCTAGGTAAGAATCAACCAGTTTGGCACCCAGAGATTGAAAGTGGGGTGGCAAGGGAGAGGTTTGAGAATATATATACATAAGTATGTATATATAATACATAAGTATATATATTATATATATGAATATATATAAAATATATAAGTATATATTATATATATATATATATATCATATATACACATACAGAAACACAGATGCATCCACATGGACACATTAGTAGTGATTGGTTGCCAGAAGGATTGAGCAAACTTGGCTAAAGGGATTCTTTCAAAGAGGCTATGGGGAAGTCTGTCATCAGGATAGCAGGCAGAAATTTTAGGGGCTTGCTAGTTTGAGTGGTAATTTTTAAAATATTGCTTGCTCTGCCTTTTTTTGTCTCAGTATGCGTCTCCCTACACTCGCACAGCAAGCAGTTTTTTCAAACTTAGCCTCCAGTGTGCTCATTTCCACTGTCACTCGCAGTACTACTGGTATTCACAATAAACTAAGCAGCCTGCCAGGGAAAAACTCAACATGCAGGGAGGAAAGACATTTCCCAGCCTCTAATAGGTGTTACAAAGTCTGTCCGAAGAATCCCTGAGAAATGAGTTGCTTTCCTTCTGAAAGCAATGCAAAACTTAGAATAAAACTAAAAACTTTCCCAAAGAACTTTCAATGTATCGATGCGTCTAAATACTAGTGAAATGAGAATCTCAGGTCACAGGTCTCAAGTGAGTTCAGGGCAAAGCCATAAGTTTGTCTTTGCTTTAAATTCTAAATCAGAAGAAAAAGGATAGATACAAAATGGCTTTTATATATTATCATGGCCCAGTCCTACACAGAACAGGGTTTCCACGTGAGTTGCTTTTTGTCTGGCGGGGGGGGGGGGGGGGGATTGTTTTAACCAAGACCCCAGAAAGAAAAATGTTTTCTGGCCCATGGTCATTAATTCACTCTAATATCACCATGTGAGGAGTTTAATTCTTAGTCCAGGACTCAGACACAACTTGGGATCATTTTCATTTGCTTTTGTCCCCTCACCAAAATTTAAAGCACAATGACACTGAATCTGGAAAGCTGCAAAAGAAAAGGCTGTTCAGGCAGATTTCAAAAGACTTCCCCTCAAGTGGACAAAATATGAATTAATGCATAAGGCGTTCTGTAAAGATGCCAGAGGGAATATATCTTTTTTTTTTTTTTTTTTTTTTTTTTGCCCATATGTTAAGTTTAATTTGGAAGACTTTGGAGAGAAACAACTTGGAGTTTTCACTGGTGTGCTGATGGTGGAACACTTTACTTTCGATAATTGTCTTCTGCATTTGACCCGGGAGTCAAAATGTTCAGTTTGCCTCCCCCCTCCACCCAACTGAGATCAGAGAGTGAGAAGATAAGCTTTATCCAGTCATGGATCCCACATGGCTGTTCTAGGCATCTTATCTTTAAAGCCACAAATCTTTGCCTACACATTGTAGGCGGGGGAAACTGCTTGTCTGTCTTCGGTCGCTTAAAGCAATTGAAATAGAGACACCTATAACTGAACAGCTGTGACGTGATCGTCCTCTAAGCTCGTAATGTGCCTGCTCATTTTGTGGCCACACTGAGGGAGATATTCAGTTTGGGAAAATGACAATTGCCAGGAACAGATCTCTTTTTTTCTCCTTATGTCTTAGAGCACTTTGTAAGGTGCCTCTGGCACTTATCCTATGATGTACGCCTTGCTGCATTTTCATGTGTTTATGTCCTACATTCTCAAATAGGGAGTTAGGATGCCAGAGGGAAGACACCCCTAATGTCTTTTGTCTCCTCCAGCTGAGGGACAAGCAGTTACTAGGTGCTCAAAGAAGGGGTGGATTTTCAGTTTGGACTTTGTCAGTTCATGTGCCACGTTCTCTGTTTCCCTAGTTACTAGTGTTCACCCCATCTTCCTACTCCAATGTTTATACTCAGATGTTTGTTCTCACAAGCAGCATGCAAGTTCCTTGAAACATGGGGGTTACTTTCATCACTGTGTTTGCCTTGCCAGGTGCAAAGGAGAAACTTTGTAAATGTTTGTTAGATTGGGTGGCAGGCTTTTGTGCAAAATAAATGGAAAGTCAGTCTGGTGTAGTGACCTTGGTGAATGCCTGCCATGGTGAGATTGAAATCAACGATGAACATTTATAACAGTGATGTAACTTTCCTTAGTCATTCTGAGCTCTTCCATAAAGAGGGAAAAAGTAGGCATATATGCCTTCTCTCATACACTTGAGGAAGAAAAGGGTCCCTTAAAGAGACATAATATAAGAGTTATTAGCATTATGTAGAATAATATCATCCTAGAGTTTTATGGTATTTTAAAATGACCAAGGCATTTTCTTATACGTGAAAGATATTACCTCTCAGTCCTTAGCCTTTATCATTTCTTTTTCTGGACTCATACTTTCACAGGGATTTCTCCTCATCCTCACCTTTTCACTTCTTTGCATTTAAGGCACTAAGTATTAGAATATGTGTGAATGCTTTGCAAGGTCTTATCAAGTTCTTCACAGAATTTATTCACTACCTGGTCCCCCCTTGATGCAAAAGCTACAATTATTTTCATGCTGATCTTTTTGCAAATAGTTATGATTAGGACTGTACGTACTATGTGATAAAATCTTTCTTGTAGCTTTGGAACATGTGATAAAAAATTAAATTCTGACAATTCCTTTCTAAACCTCCCAAAGAAATACCTGTGAACCATTCTTCCATTTACCTGTAACTTCTTTCTACTGGTCTTGTTTACGGAAAGAATATCAAAATAGTATTTAGCGCATTGGCTTGATTGTAAGCAATGTCTCTAGCTCATGCTTGTGTGTCATGAACACTTTCTCCAAAACAAACAAACAGAAATTGGCTGGTGCTTAAACAGGAAACACCAAAAAACATCACAAAGAACAAAACTGACAATATTTTAATAGAGAGTAAATGACTTATTGATGTGGGAGTCATCCCTGACTCAGCTATCAAACTCTCAGACCTAAGGCCAGAATATATAATAACCAAGAAGAAAGAATAGTAATGAGAAATAAAGACAGGACATACATTTAGATTTAATCCTGAAGTATTTCAGCAAGCTGTTGAAGACAAAAACTAAACAGTCATCCCAATGTCACTGAGGTTGAAAATTAGAAGAGGATGGATGCAAACGGAAGACAGAAAAGATATGCAAAACCATTTCCAAAGGCTCTTTTCTCTGGCAGGCACTGGGAAATCGCCGCACTTGAACCCTGATATTATATTCCCTGAGATACTTCTCTTTTTTTGGTTTAGTTTGGTTTTTTTCGGTAGTCATCGGGAGCTTTATTGACACAAAAGCAGCAGTTCTGAGATTTAGCAAGGAGCTACACAAAGGCAATGATATAGGAAAAGGACCAGGCTTATAGAGGATGATTTTAGGGTTTCCTTGTTGGGGTTGGAGATCTAGGGTAAAAGTTTTGCAATATAAAGGCACAGATTGAGGACTACGAATGACACATGATAAGGAAATCCCATTGCCCAGGATGAGGGATGGGAACAGGGAATTTTATGTTCCCCCCATGAGGAGGGGTGGGGACAGGGAATCTTATGGTCCAGGATAAGGGGAAGTTGTGGTAAGGGGAGACTTTAGGGCACCAAGGGCTTCACAAAGTCAATCAATATTACCTTAACTCTCAGGGCACTGTTTCTATCCCCATCATTTCCCCACACCACCACTAGGTAGAAGAACTCTTTCAGGGGGAAAAGGGGAGGTCATTGTCTTCAGTAGCTGCTTCCTGCTGAACAGGGGTGAAGAGTCCACTTCAGGGGCCAGAATAGGTTGGTGGGGGTGATTCAGCATAGGGGGCAGAATGCAGTGTCATCTGAGTCCAGGGTGGAGAGAGGCAAACCACTCAGGATTATCAAGGGCAGGGGTTGGTGTCCTAAAAGTTGCTGTGAGTGAGAAGACACAAAGTGAACCAGAAGGTTAAACAAGCACAGAACAAGTATAAGAGCAAGTAAAATGACCAATAAGGGGGTCACAATGAGGGAAAGAAGGGAGAGAAACCAGGACCCCCAGGAGGAGGTAGGAGATATCAGGCTGGAATAGATGTCTTACATCCAAGAGGTTCTGAGTGCTCAAAGGAAAAAATCCGTGCAGGATCTTCAGGGAATATTAGGGGAGAGCTATGGGAGTAAGCTAGTATTCCCAGCAATCATGTACTCCACCCACCCCACAGAGCTCCCTATTTGAATTAAGGCATTAGACCTCCAATGCTGAGGAAGCAGGCCGAACCCTTGGCACAGGGTGGGAATCAGGAATCAGTGGGCTAGAAACAGAAGTGGTTCAAGGTGGGGCCCAGAACACAGCAGAGCTAGAAAGCACACAGGCAGGCCCCCAGGGTGAGGGGCTTCGAGGCACAGTCTTTTCTGGCTAATCAAACCCTACATCCTGCCTCCTACTTGCTTCTCTGTCCGCCTCACCATCCGCTCAAATGCTTTTGGGAGAGGCGCAAAGGTACTGTCCCTGCCTGAGTGGGGGTGGGGAGGAGAGTAAAATGAGGCTGAAGCAACGTCCAGGGCATGGGGAGAGTGTGGAGCAGGTGTTCTTGTGGCATGATCGTCTGCAGGTGGAGAGCTTAGTCTAGGAGACACAAATGTGACAAATAAGTTCAATACGCAGGCCCCAAATAGAGGGAGCATTGAAAGTCGTGTCAGAAAAGAGGAAAACAAACCAAGAGCCCCATGATACTACTATTTACTTTTGACATACAGGATTTTCTGATCTTGTTCTTTTCTCAAAAGTTGCCACTCTGATTCCAGTTCCTCTCCGATGCTGTTGAGGATCCAACTCTATACATGGAAATAAGTAACACTTTGCAGGCAGAAGCTTTCTACCCTTGAGCTTAACAGTTAATACCGATGAATTTACTTATAAGAGACTGACTTTTTCATTCTAGTTACCATAAAAGACTTGGGAGGATCCATAAGTAATTAATTCCAAAAGGGTGCATAGCAATAATCTCCTTATAATAAAACATGTTTGTACCACAGAACACACAATATAATCAGGTACTATTTCCACAACAGTAACAAACTTTGAATGAAGATGACTTTTCCATTAATACAAAACTATTCCATCTTACCACCATCCTAAGAAAATGGCACTGAAATTCTTTTCCTCAAACTGAGGATGTTTCTGATCTAGTTTCACTAAATAATAGAATAGCAGGTATGTCCCTCAATCAGATGTACGAATACTCAATTATTTTAACATCATTTTAAAACATTTAAGAACTTTATTCCATACAGACATATCACTGTATGTGTGTTCGTCCTTCGTTGCTGAAGACCACCATGCTATCAGAGAAATGATGACCTGACTTGCACTTGACTTTGTTTTGAGAGAGGGAGGGTTGTGCAGGTCACCAGCCTCACTTCTCCTCCAGAGACATATGAATCCAGCGACCAGATAGATATTCATCAGGATGACTGGAGATAACCCAGGATGAGGCAGTTGGGGTTAAGTGACTTCCCAAGGTCATACAGCTAGTGAGTGTCAAGTGTCTGAGGTGAAATTTGAACTCAGGTCCTCCTGACTCCTGCACTGGTGCTCTATCCACTGCACCATCTAGCTGCCCAATATAGACATATATCTAGTAACAGGCAGATTACTAGGCCAAATACCCATTTATTAAGTTGTCTAAGGATATAAAAAGGAAGATAATCTTAGGCTGAATAATCCAGATCTTAAACACACACTTTAATGTAGTATTGTATCTCAGATGTATCCCAGCCTTAGTCTATGGGATAATGATTCAACACTGTGTTTGTACCTTCATTTCACAAATTTCTTTTCCCTTTGTCTAATTATTTCCATATCATTGAGAAAGAATGTTCTACTCCAGGGATTGAATCTTTCACATGTCTATGAAGGAGAACTAATTTACGCAAATGGGGTATAGAATAACGCCCCATTTAGACTGACCATTTGCTTTGATCGGAGAAATTTGCCATAAAAAGGAAAACCAAGGACATGACTAGATAGACCATCACAGTTCTGCAAACATAATATCAATTCCACCTCATTGCCAGACTCAGGAATACTCAGGTGGGAAACATTCCTTTTCAAAGGAACACAGTGGAGAAACTGAGCCAGGAGGATGCCATCCTAGGCAGAGGCTAGAATCGTCCTCTCAGCTGATCCAGAGGAAGATCTCCACCTGTAACAGTCACATGTTCCTTGTGTAGCTTGTGGCATTTCTCCCAGACGGTGGATTATTGACTATTGATGGATTTTTATGATCCATCAGATAACTCAAAACACAGTTTTTTATAGTCCCAAGAGCTATTACCTCAGATGGCAAGTTTCACTAACCAAAAATTTACCAGGACTCACATCTCAAATTTTAAATCTGTCCTGGTGCAAAAGCTAATTACTAGAGATCATTTCTACATATTTCCAACTTCTCACCAAAACAAGTCCCTTCTTTAGTAACTCCATGACTACTCAGTAGGAATTCTGCTACACAGGCTTGATAAGAATTTATGACTAGATGTCTCCAAAAATCCTTGTTTTAGTTAACAACCTCATAATCTGAGAGTAAAATTCTTAGTCTAACAACATCTAGATTAGAAGAGAAATTGTTTTTCTAATAACATAGGTAATACAAAATTACACAATATAAGAAAATTCAGAAATATAACCATACCATAAGCATGTATTTAAAACTTGAAACAGAACCAATTAAATACCAATCAGGTGACCTTAATTTAGTTGAATGAGCAAATCAAATCTGGATTCATAATCACAAGTGGTAACATTTTAATTCCGAAGGTCCAATACTCTTAGCACTTTAAAAGAAAAGATTATTATCCATAAATTCACATTTTTGCTAACCTAGGGGCAACTTGTAGGGAAGAAGAAGAGGGTGATCCTCTAGGTATGGGCATGAGGCCAGGGAGTACTGGGTGCAGAAGGAAGGGAGCACCTGCAGTTTTCCCAGTTCCCTGTTGATGAGAGAAATGAGGAAATTGAACTCACCCTTCCAGATAGGGCTTTGGAAGCTGTGTCCAGGTCCATGGCCTCCAACCACTGGACCCAGAGCCTTCCAGTCTTGGCTAGAGAGGAGCTGTAGTTCCTTGAATCTCTTACCTTTGAGACTTAGACCAGAAAATACATATCCCTCAGGGAGGGGAAGAAAAGGATAGGGACAGGGAGAAGGCTCACATCTCGGCAGTAAACCAGGCACAGAGGCCCACCTAACTCACCTCCCTCAATGTCCCACAGCGGAGGGGAAGGAACAACACAGAGTAAACCAAGGTGCTGGGGGAACAGCACAGGGTAAAATGTCTGCTCAAGCAGAGCCAGATGCCTTTTCTTTAAGTTTTGGAGACCCAAATTTCTACTAAAAGCTTGTTTTGTTTAGAAACCCCCTTCACACATCACTTATCTAGATTATACTGAGGTCAGGCTGTGTTACAGTGGAACACTAGCTGCTTTTCCTTAACATCTCCTCCCCGAATTCCCCTCCCAGCAGTCTCCATGCAGCCTCTCCCCACTTCTCCTAGCATTGCAGGAAAAGGGGAGAAAAAATGTGCCTTACCCACCACAAAGGTGTCCCCTTATACGAGGGTCCACAGTCCAACTCACTGCCCAGAAGTCAGTGGAACTACAGATGCAGCTGGCAGTGTCTGGGCACTCCAGGAGTCTCACTGCTGGGGAGACAGTGGGAGCAGAAAGATCTGGGGAAGGGGACAAGGAAAAGGGTGCTCACCTCTTATCCCAGTGGCTAGAAGAGCATAGGAGTCCAATTAATATTTGGACTCCTCGGTTTTGGAATCAAAATTTTGAGGAGAGAGAGAGATGGGAGAGCTGGTTCAAAATGTGAATGGATTCACTTAGACCTTCTCTGTAACCACTGGGAGCTTTCTTGACGCAAAAGCAGAGGGCCTGAGATATAGCAAGGAGCTAAAGAAAGGCCCACGACTCTTCTCAAAGGTAAGGTGCAGGTTAATTTATTTTCAGTATATATTGTGTACTAATTATTTCTTTTGTATTTCAGGAGCATTAGGGATAAAACACCTAAAATTATGATTGTTTTATATGAATATTTTTGGGGATGTGTTGGGAGTAGGAAAGAGAGAGAAATGAGGAAAGGAACAGTGTGGTGCAGAGGACCTGAGCTGACGCCTGCCTCAAGTAGATGATATTACTGGCTGAGTGACCCTGGACAAGTCCATATTCATCCTCAATTTCTTCATTTGTAAAATGGGGCTATTAAGAGCTAGAACTGATCCTATTTGCAGGCACAAGCAGAGGGAGCAGATGTGAGACACAGACCAGACTGGGAGTAACTGCGTCCAAGAGGAAGCAATGTGAAGCTGGCCTCAGCAGAGGTGACAGCTCTTGACTAGTAGCTGGCTAAAGACAGAGAATCAATGTAGAGTGGCCCAAGGGACCAGGTCTCTCTATACGCAAAGAATGGTGATGGCTACCATGGTCCAAAGCCTTTCCTTTCTCTACCTCTTTCCATCTTCCCTCTGACCAGAGAGGGAGGGAGGGGGAGAAAGAAAGAAATCAACCAGCCCATGTTATAAAACCTTGCAGTTTTGTGTTATCTCTTACTAATAAGAAACCACATGTATGCATTGGGCTTTTGTTTGGTTGAGGGTAGAAAGGGATGATAGTGATAGTGATGACAAGAAAAAAAAAGATCTTCAATGAAACATTACAAAAGAAACAGAAGAGAACCAAAGAATGACTTGAGAAGGGGAAGCACACCAGTATCAGAATTGCGTTAAATTTAATATATATTTGTTTAAGAACGTGCATTAGAGACTCACAGTTCCATATATAATCTTCCTTTTCTTCTTTGAAAATGTTCAAATTCATTAATGTTTGTCAAATTCTTAATAGTCAAAAAGAAAAACAATCAAAAAGAAAAGATGATAGGCCTGTAAACCAAGTCTGACAGCTATAATCATCTGAAAGTTCATGGAGAATGAGAGAAAGAACCATTATGAAGTGAATTGGCAAACAACATTTTCAAGAAAAAAGGGAGGAGGGTGGAGCCAACAAATTATGTCAAAGAATTTTATTTTTATTCCTGGAAAATTATAAACATTATTTAATGAATGGCCTGTGAGTATTTAGTCATTCATATACCATGTTTGTAAAACATTCCCCACTTGATGGCCATTCATGAGGCTTCCAGTTCTTCACTATCACAAAAGTATTATTAATATTTTGGATCTTTTGTCCTGTCACTGGCCTCCTTAGCCTTCTATGCCTAGTGGTGGGATCTGTGAGTTAAAAGCAAAAACTTAATTATGCCAGACCTCTCCAGGGGAGAGAAGCACTTATTAGAGGAATGGAGGTGTGTGCCACAAGGCCTGACAACCTTAGTAAGTTTCAGGAGACCTTGCCAGAAGAGCCTAAACCCCAAATCACTTCTATGAGAGGCTTTGAAAAAGTGATAAATAGTATACATGATTAGACCCAATTAATCCCAAAGATGCAAGGATCCTTAATGCAGCCTTGGTCAACCAGTTTTCAGATCCAATCATGATTATTTTCAAAACAATTGCCCTGGTTGGCATGAGAAAAATATTAGTGAGCTGAAGAGCACTGCTCTATATATTTATGAGAGGGGAAAAAAGAAACAAAGGGGAAAAAAGAACAAACCTAAAATAGGGACACAAACTATTTTTGTAACTATCCCATCTCCCATACCTTACAAGTCTAAATCACAGAGGGACCAAGACCCTTTAGAGTAGTTTTATTGTATCAAGACAGGCCATGGAATTAAGGAATAGAGACAAAGACATTGGGACCTTCAGAAACCCCAAACCCAGATTAGATTTGACCCCAGATGCCAGAAGCAGGGCAAATTTAACCCACCTCCAAAACAGGATAAATTCCATTACAGACAAGGACCCATGTACACACCCAAATTGTTCCAGAAGCCCACAGCATGAAGTACAGGAGGGGAGGGGTAGAGTATCAACTACAGGAAAATGGTTTTATCTCCAGATCCTGATATCCTCCTAGCACCCACCATCCTGGTCTTTACCTCCTCCTGTACCAATGAACCTTATGTCACTGTCAGAATTGGAAATGCCTTTTATGACTGTCTAATAGATACGAGAGTTAATATGATGTCTTAAGGAGCATACTAGACTCTCAATGTATTCCTCAAAGGGTCCAGACTACTACAGGAGTGACTGGACCACCCCAAGCTTTTTATGTTTTGTTATCCCAAAAAGTTCCCACTGGCTCATTGTCAGTAGATCATCCATTCCTTTTTTATACCGAAGGCACCAATTAATATTTTGGGGAGGGATCTCTTGTATAAGCAATAGGCCACAATCTCATGTTCTTCAGATTGTTTCCTATCCCTACACCTTCCCAAAGAGTTCCTTATCAATGTTTTCCACAGTATTAGATTTCAGGAGATATTTTTATCACCTTTATGAGTCCTTTGTTGTTAGTGCAGATTTTCCACGTGAGCAGTGAATCCATGAGTCCTTTCCTTCTTCTTTGATAGGTGTTGTAACTGTTAGCAGTTCCTGGAATGGGCCTTCCAAAGTTGTCTGGGTGCCTCCAGTCCACTGAAAGTTTTTAATTTAGACATTTTCACCAGGCTGAACATTATGCAGTGGCAGATCCAAAGGCCTAGGCTAGGAGTGAAGAGCCTGCACATGTGATCTCGAGGCTGCAGGCCAAATTTTGCAAATCTATCTACTTGCCTGTTCTTGTAGTATTTCCCTATTCTTATATTCCTATGAATAATCATTCGTATCATGAATATGTATTGGCATTATGAATATAATTCTTTATGTTATATAAATAAGCTTTGTAAACCTATCCAATTTTCATTAATCATTGAGGGGATACTGACTTTGATTTATTGGTAGTAGTACACCTTGTCATTAAATCAATGTACATGAAAGTTTTTGTGCCTCAGATTTTTCCTTTTTAAACAAGAATTCTACAAAGAATTTGAAATTTTTTAGTTCTCTCCTTAGAAAAATTCCAAACTGCTTTCCAGAATGACTGGACCAAATCAGAATTCCACCACCAGTATATTAGCCATCTGCATATACATCATTACCTCCTTCATGTTATTAATGAAAAATACTGAAAAGCACAATTTGTGGTTCAGTGATGCCCCATTCTTTGTGATCCCATTTGTGGTTTTCTTGGCAAAGGTACCAGAGTGGCTTGTCATTTCCCTCTCGAGCTCATTTTACCAATGAGGAATTAAGGCAAACCAGGTTAAGTGACTTCCCCAAGGTCACATAGCTAGTAAGTGTCTGAGGTCAGATCTGAACTCACAAAGGTGAGTCTTCCTGACTCCAGGCCCAGCACTCTATCCATCGCACCATCTAGTTGCCTTGAAAAGCACAAAGGCTACTCCCTAGGGTACTGATAGAGACTGAAGAAAAGAATGTACACTGTGACTAACAATATAAGCGTAAAAAAATCAAAAAAGCTTTAAAACTAAACATTTTAATTAAAATACCCAAACTTGTCCTCAAAAAACGATGAGAAAATGTGCTTAGATTCATTCTTCACAAAACTGGGGTGACACTGATCCTGCTGTCACATTTTACTGTGTTGGCTAGTTTTGCCAAACGTTTTGTCCTCTCTTTTTTATTGTTACAAAGAGTGGTTTCTAGTGGGGAAGGAGTGAGGATATAAGTAAGATGATACAAAAACAAAACGTGTGTGCGTATGTGTGTATGTGTGTGTTTGTGTGTGTGTGTGTTTAATTTGTTAAGAGATTATCAAATTTTCAGTTTATACTAAGTTGGAAAGCCCCAAAGAACACAAACAGAAACAATAAGCAGAAGTTACCAAGAGTCAGAATTAGACTTGATTCAAGGAGAAACTCTTACAAGTGTGATATCTTAAGAGGCTCTCTAGGAGATTCTTTAATTATCACAGTAAGACCCCATCTTCAAATTACTAAGAAAATAAATAGAGAAGGCACACACATCTGTGTTATGGCAATGTTTTGGCCCAACGCTGAAATAGCTATCCAAACGCACCAAATCCAGTAACTGCCTTCTTCCTTCACTTTGGGTTACAGATAATTAGCTATGCTACCTCCACAAACCTAAAAGTTAGTTTCCCTTAATGTTTCTCTAAAGCTCGTGAGTGAAGTGCTAAATTATTAATTTTCCATGTCATGAAATGAAATACTTTCTTGTAGATCTTGATTCACTAACAAGAATAAATGAACATATCTGAATTATTCAAAGAACTTCAAATTCCACAAATTGTACTCAAATTGAATATTTTGAATATTCGATTCAAAAGGCAACAAAGGGGATCACTCTTCCCATTAACCTCTGTTCTTTCAAGGTTAAGTGACTTCCCCAAAGTCACATAGCTAGTAAGTGTCTGAGGTCAGATCTGAACTCACAAAGGTGAGTCTTCCTGACTCCAGGCCCAGCACTCTATCCATTGCACCATCTAGTTGCCTTGAAAAGCACAAAGGCTATTCCCTAGGGTACTGATAGAGACTGAAGAAAAGAATGTATTCTTTTACTAAACATTTAACTGAGAATAACACATAGAGTAACATGAAGAAAAACCCGGGGAAATCAGAATCGAACTGTCATGTATGAAAGGTGATACAAAAAAGCACCTCTCATGTTATCTGAAGATCAAGGCTTCACCTAACTCCTCTTAGGTTATTGTGTACTTTACCTCGTCTCCAATTCACAAACTCCTAAAGAAAAAACCTCTTCTACATTCCTTGCCTTCACTTCCTCACCTAGTACTCATGTCTCAGTCCCTAGCAACATGGCTTTGTCTGAGATAATAAATGATCTATAAACTGTCACATCCAATGACATTTTCAACACTCCCATCCTTCTTTACTTCTCAGCAGTGTTTTACCTCACTGACTACATTTTTAGGGATAGTCTCTACTGCCTTGCATCTCACATTGTTTCCTTCTGGTTCCTTCATTCTGAAGGAATCTACCTCACATCCACTATAAGTCCACGCCAAAGCTGTGCCCCAGATTTTTTCCCTGTCTCCTCCCCTCCTATTCAGCAATCATCTCTAAGGGGATGACTCCCAGATGTACTTATTCATACTATCTCTTGAGCTGCTTCTCTGTGCCTACTGGATGTCTCCATCCAGATGTCCCATAAACACCTCAAATTCATCAGGTCCAAAGTGAAACTCATTTTTCTTTTTTTTTAAATTAATTTATTGTTAGTTTTCAACATTCATTTCCGCAAGATTTTGAGTTCCAAATTTTCTCACCATCATTTCCCTCCCCCACCCTGAAACACCATGCGCTCTGATTACCCTTTCCCCCAATGTGCCCTCCCTTCTATCACACCCCTCCCGTCCCTTATACCCATCTTCTGTCTTTTCTTGTAGGGCAGGATAGATTTCTATACCCCATTACCTCTATTTCCCAGTTGTACACAAAAACAATTCTCAACATTCCTTCTTAAAACTTTGGGTTCCAACTTTTCTCCCTTCCTCCCTCCCCACCCATCCCCACTGAGAAGGCAAGCAACTCAATATAGGCTACAAATGTATAGTTTTGTAAAAGACTTCCATAATGGTCATGTTGTGTAAGACTAACTATATTTCCCTGCATTCTATCCTGCCCCCCCTTATTCTATTCTCTCCTTTGACCTTGTCCCTCCCCAAAAGTGTTTACTTCTAATTACTCCCTCCTCCCATTTGCCCTCCCTTCCATCATCCCCCCACACCCCATTTATTCCCTTCTCCCCTACTTTCCTGTAGTGTAAGATAGATTTTCATACCAAATTGAGTGTGCATGTTATGGAACTCGTTTTTCAATCCTCGAAAAACTTACCCTACTTCTTTACTTCTATTTCTGTATAACTAGATGAAGATGAAGAAAATGCTGAGGATATGACAAAATCCAGCAAAAAAAGTGACAAAGTCCCTCACAAATTTTTTTCTGGAGAAGAGATGTACATTAGATAATAACAGCCAAACAGCTTCAGAAGAGCCTTAAGAGTACTGATTTAAGGTCTGTAAAATTCTTAACCATACACATGATCTCTTCGGCCCAACTATATGTGACCGCCCCCTTGCGTCTGCACGCATGCGCCCGCGGCCTGGCTACGTGGGACAGCCACACACGTGATATCTTTGACCCAACTACGTGTGAATGCTCACTTGCGTCTGTACGCATGCGCCCGCGGCATGGCTACGTGTGACAGCCACACACGTGATATCTTTGACCCAACGACGCGTGAACGCGCCCTTGCGTCTGCACGCATGCGCCCGCAGCCTGGGTACACGCCACAGCCCACGCACGTGATCTTTTTGGCCCAACTATATGTGACCGCCCCCTTACGTCTGCATGCATGCGCCCGTGGCCTGGCTACGTGTGACAGCCACACACGTGATATCTTTGACCCAACTACGTGTGAATGCTCACTTGCGTCTGTACGCATGCGCCCTTGGCCTGGGTACACGCCACAGCCCACGGACGTGATCTTTTTGGCCCAACTATATGTGACCGCCCCCTTACGTCTGCACGCATGCGCCCTTGGCCTGGGTACACGCCACAGCCCACGCACGTGATCTTTTTCGCCCAACTATATGTGACCGCCCCTTTGCGTCTGCACGCATGCGCCCGCGGCCTGGCTACGTGTGACAGCCACACACGTGGTATCTTTGACCCAAGTACGCATGAATGCGCTCTTGCGTCTGCACGCATGCGCCCGCAGCCTGGCTACGTGTGACAGCCACACACGTGATATCTTTGACCCAACTACGCGTGAACGCGCCCTTGCGTCTGCACGCATGCGCCCTTGGCCTGGGTACACGCCACAGCCCACGCACGTGATCTTTTTCGCCCAACTATATGTGACCTCCCCTTTGCGTCTGCACGCATGCGCCTGCGGCCTGGCTACGTGTGACAGCCACACACGTGATATCTTTGACCCAACTATGCGTGAACGCGCCCTTGCGTCTGCACACATGCACCCTTGGCCTGGGTACACGCCACAGCCCACGCACGTGATCTTTTTGGCCCAACTATATGTGACTGCCCCCTTACGTCTGCACGCATGCGCCTGCGGCCTGGCTACGTGTGACAGCCACACACGTGATCTTTTTGGCCCAACTATATGTGACCGCCCCTTTGCGTCTGCACGCATGCGCCCGCGACCTGGCTACGTGTGACAGCCACACACGTGGTATCTTTGACCCAAGTACGCATGAATGCGCTCTTGCGTCTGCACGCATGCGCCCGCAGCCTGGCTACGTGTGACAGCCACACACGTGATCTTTTTGGCCCAACTATATGTGACTGCCCCCTTACGTATGCACGCATGCGCCCGTGGCCTGGCTACGTGTGACAGCCACACACGTGATATCTTTGACCCAACGACGCGTGAACGCGCCCTTGCGTCTGCACGCATGCGCCCGCAGCCTGGGTACACGCCACAGCCCACGCACGTGATCTTTTTCGCCCAACTATATGTGTCCGCCCCCTTACTCTGCATGCATGCGCCCGTGGCCTGGCTACGTGTGACAGCCACACACGTGATATCTTTGACCCAACTACGTGTGAATGCTCACTTGCGTCTGTACGCATGCGCCCTTGGCCGGGGTACACACCACAGCCCACGCACGTGATCTTTTTGGCCCAACTACATGTGACCTCCCCTTTGTGTCTGCACGCATGCGCTCTCGGCCTGGCTACACGTGACAGCCCACGCACGTGATCCCTTTGCCCGACTATACATGACTGCCCCTCCATTCCGTACACTCATGTTCTTAGGGGGAATGCTCTCTGAGGACCCTTCAAGTTTGGACGTTTGGCCCTTAACCTACCCCCACCAAGGCGCAGGATTCCCTCTCCCATATATATAAAAAATATGGTTGGGGTGGGGGTTGGGGTGGGAGCCCACCCTCCCTGCCTCTTTAGGGTCAGGAAGGGTGGGGAGATGTTAGCAGTGAGAAGTTGGAATGAGGAGGTAGCCTTAAGATGAACAAGGAAAGGCCTGCTCCACAGCATCTCAGAGGTGCAAAAAAGAACCTGGAAGACCATCTACTCTAGAACAGAGCCTGCTAAGAGCCCCCTTTATGTATATCTGGCAAGTGGTCACCAAGCCTCTGCTTAAAGAGTGTCAAGAAGAAGGAAGCTAGCCCCTCCCCAGGCAGCCCATTGGGACAGGTTACTTTGTTGGGAAGGTTTTCCCAACTTTGACCTTAAGTCTATTTCTCCACCTTTTCCACCCATTATTCCTGGTTCTTCCCCTTAGGGACCTAGTAGTACAGATCTTCTCCCTCTTCCACATAAAATACTTGAAGATAACTCTTATGTGTTCTACTTCCTGCCACTCCACCCCTTCTCCACTATCACTACCACATTTTAGGAAGGGTTTTGATAAGCTGGAGAGTGTCCAGATGAGTACTACCAGGGATGGACAAGAGCGTCCAGTCCAGACGATATAGAGGGTCCGCTGAAGGAGCAGTGGGTGTTAAACTGGAGAAAATAAGACTTTAGAGGTAGGCAAAATAGCAACCTGAGGGACTCTGGGACATAGACCAAAATTTAGATTTGTTCTGTTTAGCCACAGAAGGCAGAATTAGGAACAATGAATGAAAAAAGGGAAGATTTCAAAGATGTCAAGAAAAGAAAAGCCACCCCAATTCCAAGAGTTATTCAAAAGTGCTTTAGTCAGTGGTAAAACATTTATTTATTAAGCTCCTGCAGGCATGGCATTGTGCTAACTGCTGGGGATAGAAAGAAAAGCAAAGACAGTCCCTTCTCTCAAGGAGTTCACAGACTAGTGCAGAAGAAAACATGGCAAACAATTATGCAAAAAGAAGCTATATATACTCAGGACAAATTGGAGATAATCAGTAGAGGGAAGGCACTAGCATGAAAAGGAATAAAGAAAAGTTTCATGCAGAAGGTGGGATTTTAGCTGGAATACCAGCAGCAGAGAAGCCAGGAGGGATAGGGAGATAATTTCAGTCGTGGGGGGAGGAGGAGAGAAGGAAGCCATTGAGAATTACCAGAGTTTAGGAGAAGAATGTCTTGTGCAAGAATGGCAAGGTGGGGGCAGGGATAGGAGGTGGTGGGGAGGAGAGAGGGACAGGGAAAGTGTCAGAAGACTGGAAAGAGGAGAGTACCAGGTTATACAGGTCTTTTGAGTACCAGTGAATTTTCTATTCCTTCCAGACCGTAGGGAGTCACTGGAGTCTATCAAATAGGGGGGTGACTTGGTCAGACTTGCACTTCAGTTGATTCTTCCTCACCAAAGGTTAAGCAGAGGCCAGAAAACCAGTGACTGGATATGCTACAGAGGGGACTAGAAGGCCCCTAAGGGCCCTTCCAATTCTTAAATTCTATGACTGTGGAAAGTAAGATGATAATTTTAGGTAACCTTAATACTCCTCTTTCAGAGCTTAATAGTATATCCTTCATTGGATGTCTTTAGAAAATATATACTTTTGACATTTGTCCAAATTGTAGATGTCATTCTGCTTAAGACCAAGAGAAATGATTTGATGACTTTGAGACAGGATAGCTAGTCCTCGCAAACTATCCATCAAAACTACACATCCATCAAAACTACACATCCAGTAAATTCATGTGTACATGTTGATTTGGATATTGAGGGCAATGAAAAAGGCCATGTACTTACTTTTCTTTGAAATTCATTTTATACTCTGCCTCACAGATAGTTGAGAGTCTTAGAATTTGCGAAATAAAACCAAATGATGTCTGCTTATTCATTAAAAAAAAAAAAACAGACCTAAAACTGGATTTTATCCAAGTAAATCTGAGTTCCCTGAGGAGAGATATACATTTTGTTCAGATATTACCATCTTCAGATTTCCTACTTCATGTTTTTTGGTTTCTCATTTATTCTGGTTGATGGATGTGTTGAATTCTGTATGTAATTTTTCTAAAATGTGGGAAAAGATTCATTTCAATTTTTAAATTGTGAGGCAAAATATATGAAATCCTTGAAAACTGACAAATATGAAATACGGTAGAAGGGCAAAAACTCTAGTTCTGCCAAAAAAATTTCTCAAAACAGAACCTATGAAAATATATTACATTGTTTGACACACCATACATACAAACAAATCTATTTTTACATTGATATGTATTTGTCATAAATCTAGGGAACACATTGTAATAAATATACTAGAATGGTACCTTTAGTAATGCTTATACATTTATTCTTTAGCAAGTCTAATTCTTTCCAGAGATTGGTTTTCATTCTATACCTAAGAGGAAACTTCGTCAATTTTGGAAGGAATCTTTGATACTGGATACTTCATTGTTGCAAGTATTTTTGAGAAATCATTTGAGTATATTTGAGAAATTAGCCATGCAACTATATAAAGTCAAAGACAGTTAATAAGCTGTTGCTTTAAAACAATTTCAAGGAAACTTCAGTTTCTCCACAGAGCAGAAATTTATGCTATGGAATGGGCCCAGAGGAGTATGAAAAAATCAAGAGCTGGTGATTTGCCCTATAGAAAGAAGTATGACTGAAATAGGGCACGAAATGGAATCCATCTTTGTCACTGTTGACAGGTTCACAGTATTATGCCATTCAAGATTCTACAGGAAATAATACATTTTGCTATTATCAAATTCAGGCCTCTGACTTTTATTTTTAATCACAAAGGACCATTCAGTTGATCAAAGAAATTTGTTTCAGATGAGCTAACCATAAATGCTTGGAGGGTCAAACCAGTTCCTTGGAAGGTACAAAAGATTATATATTTAAGAAATAAAATATGTTGCTTTTAAATCAATGGCTTCAGGTAGTTCTAAACTTTGAATCAGTTCTTTTCCTTCTCAGAACGTTTCTATCTTCTAAAGCTGAAAACAATTTGGTCTATTATATGTTAATGGCAAAGTTTCAGTGGAATTCTATTTTAGTTTCCTGCCTCTTCAATTCTGTAGTCTATCTGAGTGTCTGAATCTCTATACGAATATCAGAAAGGGATTTATTATCACCTAATGTTTTGTGTAACTTGGTAGATAAAGTAATACAGACATATCAGAAGCAAAGGTGAATCACCAGTTGTAAGGAAATAGAGAGGCCAATACAAAAGCATCCTGACCTAAGGAAGAAAGCTGTATGTTATGCCTACTGTGAATAACTCAATTTTTATCACAAAGTGTCAGTTAATCAAATCGCTATCCACATCTTTTCTCTGCCTGAATCTACAACGTGCAGTATTGTGGGGCTTTGGAATAATTAACGTTTCCCTAATACCTTTTGGTTTTACATCAATCATTGCCAAGTATACTACAACTTTCCCACCTACATAGTGAGCCCTCCTTTGTAACAGGATGACACCAAAACCTGAAAAAACACAATGCCTGTGGCTTAGCAGTTTTAAATACTGAGTGTTCTACAGCCTGGATCACCCATTCCTTTAAGGAAAGTAAGGAGGTGCAGAAGGGTTTTATCAAAATCTCAATAAAATCCCCACTTAGAACAAATTTAAAGGTTTTTCTTTATAAGCATTTGAGTCTTAGTCTGGAGAAGGGAGAGAAAAAACTCAGACAATTCTTAGAAGGAATTGGAGAATGGAAAATAAGGGCACATACAGTCATTAAATTATTTAACTAAGCTTGAGGACAATCTCAAAGCTCTCTGTAAAGTAACAGTAAAAGAAGCAACAAAAATATGACTTGTCACAAACTCTCTTTATAAGATTGAATGTATTGTTCCTCTCAATTGCAGTATGTACTTGTACATATGTGCAAAAATATAGAATTAAACCCTTTTCCTCCCAAAGAACTTAGTTATGTGAGATATAGGACTCATGGATTTTTCTGAGTTTTTTTCAGTTTATAATTGCACAGTTCTTGTCCTTGTTTAGAATTTTTCTTTGAAGAAATATGAAAGCCATAACAGGAGTCTTAGGTTGTAAACAGCATTTTAAGTATAGCAACTAGAATGATGATCTCATGAGAGGAATAAATATGCAGAATACAGCATTATAGATGTATTCAAAGTATAGGAAATTTTCCTGTAGCTGAAAAAAATGCTTCACTAACCTTTGATTTCATTTCTGTGGGACCTCCATCCATAGCCCACTTATAGCTGACAGTCTTAAGTGATCATCTACCTGCAGCTCAGGACTGTTATATACCTAGAAAATGCTAAAGGCATAATTTGAACATATCTTGCCCCTGACTCCAGATCCAGCATTCAATCTGCTAGACCAGGCTGCCAGCTCAGAAGCTGCAGCACAATGAATAGAGTCTGAAGTCCAAGGACTGACATTTGAATTGTAGCTCTGAAACTGACTAGCTGTGTGACTATAAACAAGTCACTTAAGGTCCCGTGGCCTCAGTTTCGTCCTCTGTTAATACAAAAAGGTTGGAGTAGAATCCTTAAGATTCCTTCTAGTGCCCAATCTACAATTCTGTATAGGGATAAAACAGATGACTGGAGAGTCTACATTAAGTATCATTTGAATGTCATTTTCCCTTATGCCTTTTCCCCTTACATCTTTCAGATGCTAAGAAAACACATCACTTTGGACCACTTTGATAAGATTTGGCCTGGTGGTCTTGAGACCACCATGACAGTCTCCCCTTAGGAGAAACTGCTTCTCATAGAATCTATGCATGTTATAACATTAGGACTGCTGGTCTGGAGGCCATCATGATGGCCTCCCCTTAGGGGAGACTGGAAGTTTATAGAACACACTCATGGCAAAATATTGACAATAATATTTTTGAAGGTTAGTAAATCTGGGTCCCTCAAAAAATATTTTGTTTACCAACAGACTGTTTTTCTCCCTGATATGCAAAAAAATGCCAAAATATTATTTTGCCCTGACCTCTGATATGTAAATTGGTCAGCTCTACAAGAATCCCACTCTTAGAAGGGCACTTTAGAGTATGTCTTCCCCTCCTGCAGAAGCATCCCTTCCCACTGGAGCACTCACCCTCCCAATGGACCTGTGTCTGTGTTCCCCAACTCAGTGCTACGTGAGCTATACTCTTAGGTCAGAGTATGTGTCTAAGTTCTGTCAGTTCCCTTTCCCTTTCCCACTACTTGCAATAAGGTTTTGCGTTGAACTGATTTCCATTGTTTCACATGTCATTCTCAATACTTCAGCTCAGTAATGGGGTTGTTTTCTTCCATGTCTCTGGCTAGCTTTCATCCTCTGTTTCAATATAAACTGGGTACCTGGACAAGGAATGAATATATTGATAGCTGCACCTAGCCTGAGGGAGCAGGGCACTGAGCCCAACTTTAGAGAGCAAGGGTCAGTAGGGGAAATGTAAGTCCTCTCTGAAGGACTTCCTTATGCCAGAGAACTATCACAAAATGATGAACTTCTCCATTTTTTCCAAAATATATTTTTCATTTACTGTTTCACATGCTGGTAGCACAGTGGCACAAGCAAACCTACCAATCTTGTGCCCATTTTTGTGGGGAAAATGTTGCCAGAAGCCTCTTTGACTTGTCTTACATCCTCTAGCTTTCACGGTTTCTTCTCCCCCTAGCAGAGAGGACACAGAGTGTTTACATCAGTGCTAAGTGCTTAATTGTTTTCAATAAACATTTACTAATTGGTATCTACACAATGACAGTGACCAGGTTACTGAAAAACCAAATCACAAAATTTATTCTGTCTCCAGGAGGAAAACAACCATTTGCATTCCCTCTCCCCTCAGTCCTCCCCTCACTGACATATGTTAACATAATCTTCCTTTCATTATTTACAACCTCCTTGATTAAGGATAGCTGGGGGACTCAGTGGACAAAGTGCTGGGCCTGAAGTCAGGAAGACTCATCTCACTAGCTGTGAGACCCTGGACAAGTAACTTCCTGCTGACTGTCTCACTATCTTCATCTATAAAATGAGCTGGAGAGGGAAATGGCAAAAGCTCTCCAGACCCTTTGCCATAAAAATCCCAAACTGGGAAACAAAAGAGTTGGACACGACTGAAAACGGCTGAGCAACAAAAAGCAGATTAGGAAACCTGCTAGTTCTTTAGGGAAGGAGCAAATATAAATTTAAAGGTCACTTCCAGGTAATACTGAGGCATCGTTCTTGATAAATCATAGACATTTTTAGACTCAGATCCATGCTATTTCCATCTTTTGCAAATGCAACCTATGTGCTTTGTCTACAACATTTTCCAGTCTTATGTATGCCACCCTGAAAAAAAAGCCAAATGGGCAGTGATGGTGTACTTGGGTACATGTGATTGGGCCCCAATTCTAAAATCACATATCTCTTTGAAAGTCACATTTCTCCCTACCCCAAAGCACCATCCCAGACAGGTTCTCCCTAGCCCAAGGACACAGCCTGCCCCAGCAACAACCTAGGTCATAAGGACATTTACTACTCACTGACCAATCATATGTATCTTAGACTTACACATATGTATATTCCCTTACATATATCTTGTGTAACAAGACATTGATGGGAGCAACCTGGTATTTCCGAGTCAACCCTGACCACTAGTTGACTTAGGGACATTTCAGGCCTAAAACTGCACCTCCATGTAACCCCTGCTTGGGCTATTTCCCAATGAACTCTGGGTAAAATACCTGCTCAGTAGATACCAAAAGTACATGTTCCTTTAAGAACTAACCACTCCTTAACCACTTCCTAATTCCACCCTAAATCACCTAATTAGCATATTGGGCATATGCTTTATTTATATTTATTTATAGAATATCCTATATAAACTTTACCTGTACCCCTCTAAGGTTGCAGGTTAAATTTTATCTGCACCCCTCTAAGGCTAGTCAGCACTAAGGAATACCAGGCTTAGGTATTAGGATACAAATGATTGGTCACTGAATAGTAAATGTCCTTATAACCCAGTATACAGCCAGTTCAGCCAGTACACAGCTAGTTCAGTCTAATAAGTTCTATAGAGGGCAGCTGACTAATGTAGCAGGAAGGGAGATAAAGGTTGTTGCTGGGGCAGGTTGCGTCCTTGGGTTGGGGAGAAACTGCCTGGGATGGTGTTTTGAGGCGAGGGAGAAATGTGACTTTTAAAGAGAAATACAACTTCAGGATTGGGGTCCAATCACATGCACCAAAGCACTCAATCATTTGGTTGAATTTCCTGTCACATTTGATTGCTGAGTCACTTTCAGGGATATAAAAAAGATAACACAGAGGAACCACAGGAGAAGAGGAGGCAAAAGTTCTGATTTTCAAAAAAAAAAATGGGGGGAGAACAGAGTCTGAGAATTACAACCCAGTAAACAACTTCAATTCCTGGCAAAATTCTAGGTAGTCATTAAAGGAATGGTTAGTGATCATCTAGAAAAGGAAATGGCATTACAAAGAGCCAGCATGATTACCTTAAGTCATGTCTGCTAAGGTAAGCTAATTTCCTTGTTTTCCTCTTTGATGGGGTTCCTAGATTGGAATGGGGATCTTGTAACCATAACACTTCATTTAAACTTTAAAACATCTGACAAAGTTTCTCACGCTATCCTAGACCACATGACTTGGCCTTCGCAATCAGATGATTTTTAAGGCTATCCGAAGGAGGGCTCTGGTGGCTCACCCCAGGATTCCACTCTGCTCCCTGTTCTGATGAACATTTTTATCATTGACTTGGACAGTAGCCTGTTCAGCATGTCCATCAAATGTACAGATGTTAAAAATCTGTGAGGCTTAGGTACCCCACCGGATAAGAAAGACCAGATTTTAAAGTGTGTGTGTGTGTGTGTGTGTGTGTGTGTGAGAGAGAGAGAGAGAGAGAGAGAGAGAGAGAGAGAGAGAGAGAGAGAGAGAGAGAGAGAGAGAGGAGAGACATGCATCTAGGTGACTAGAGTACTAGCCCTGGAGTCAGGAAAACCTGAGTTCAAACCTAGCTTCAGACACTGTGTGACTCTGGGCAAGTCATTTAACCCTGTCTGCCTCAATTTCCTCAAGTGTAAAATGAGAATACTAATATCATCTACCTCCCAGAGTTGTTGTAAGGATCAAAAGAGATAATAATTATAAAGAGTTTAGCACAGTGATTGGCAAATAGTAAGCATGATATAAATGTTAACTATTATTAGAGAGAGAACTCAGCTCCACTAGTATTTAATTTTTCAATGAGAAAAACAAAAGACCTCAAAAAACTTGATACTTTTCCCCTTGTTCCAGCCCACATGCACATGAACATACATATACATACACGCACACACACACACAAGCTCTTGTTTCAGAGGACCTATGTTCAAATGTCACCTCTTATACATGTTAACACTATGACCTTGGGCAAGTCATACAAGTATGGAGCCCACCTTGCAGGTTCCAAATGGTTCCTGAGACTGAGAGTCACAAGGGGTCTCCCTCTCATTTTACAGAGAAGGAAATTAAGGCTCAGAATGGGGAAGAGACTTGTCCAGGAAGGGAAGGAAGGAAGGGAGGGAGGGAGAGGGAGAGAGAGAGGAGGAAGGAAGGAAGGAAGGAAGGAAGGAAGGAAGGAAGGAAGGAAGGAAGGAAGGAAGGAAGGAAGGAAGGAAGGAAGGAAGGAAGGAAGAAAGAGAGAAAGAAAGAAAGAAAGAAAGAAAGAAAGAAAGAAAGAAAGAAAGAAAGAAAGAAAGAAAGAAAGAAAGAAAGAAAGAAAGAAAGAAAGAAAGAAAGAAAGAAAGAAAGAAAGAAAGAAAGAAAGAAAGAAAGAAAGAAAGAAAGAAAGAAAGAAAGAAAGAAAGAAAGAAAGAAAGAAAGAAAGAAAGAAAGAAAGAAAGAAAGAAAGAAATCTGACCTGTAAACCCCAAGTTAACTGGGTGTCCCCTGGCCATCCAAATTTAACTTCAGAAAACTTAGCTGGGTTGCCTCTAGGAGAAGGATACCTAGCATTGGGCCACAGACATCAAGAAAATCTCTGTACATGAAAGAAATACAAGAAACCAAAAGAGGGATCAGACTGGCTCCCATTTAGAAGTTTTCTGCCATATACTTTTTCATGTTTAGAACATTTAAATTATTTGATCTGTTTCAGCAGGTTAGGAAAGGGAGAAAATTATCTGCCTGAACTGCTCAGCACTGGACTGGAAATAGGCTATTCCAAAGGGGAAAAACCTTTGTGAAGAAAGATCTGCAGTGGCCTCTCATTGGGGGAATTCAGAATGACCTGGGAAAGCTTAGGAATTTTCTTTAACTGGTGGGCAGATCAAATATACAATTAAGTCATATTTCTATGCATTTTATTTCATCAGGTTAGCCAAATGGACAATAGTTTCTGGGATATAATTTGCAAAATTCTCTTGAGCCTTCTTCACTTCCTGTATGTAAGGCATATAGCATACGGAGGCAAACTATTCTTTTAAGAGGGGTTCCCATAGAATTTTTTCTCTTATATCTATTGATATATGATTTTATATGGCTTGGATTTCCAAAAACATTATTCCCTACCAGACCTTCCTTATAACAGTGATTTTAAAAACAAGAAAACCAAATATTTCCAAGAGTATGTACCTATTCTGCACCCTCTGACCCGTGACCTCAACAAAGCGAGTCAGTCACCAACCATCTGTTAAAGACAGCTAGGTGGCACAGTGCTTAGAGCACTGGGTCTGGTCTCAGACAATTATTGTGTGACTTCAGCTTTGTGGCCTTGGGTAAGTTACTTAACCTTCATTTCCTCATCTGTAAAATGGGAAATGGTAACAGCATCCCAGGTTGAGATGCTGTTAATAGGATCCCTCCTCCAGGACTGTTGTGATGATGAAATGAGGTAATATATGTAAAGTACTTCTCACAGTACCTGGCATATAGTAGGTGCTTAATTCATGCTTCTTACCTTCCCCCCCCCCATTTATTAAGCCCTTGCTACATGCAAGCTCTGTGCTAAGTGCAGGGGCTACAAATAAAGGAAGATGAAAAGTCTCTTATCTCAAAGATCTTATATTTTCATGGAGGTTACAAAAATAAATATTACCGAGGTACATGCAGAGGGCAGCTAGGTGGCTCAGTGAAAGTACTGAGCCTGGACTTAGGAAGACCTGAGTTCAAATTTAACCTCAGACACTTCCTAGCTGTGTGACCCTGGATAATTCACTTCACCCTGCTGACCTCAGTTTCCTCATCTGCAAAATGAGCTGGAGAAGGACACGGCAAACCACTCCAGTATCTTTGCTAAGAAAACCCCAAATGGAGTCACAGAGATTCAGACACGACTGAAACAAATGAACGATGTATATCAACATATTATATATACAGACATACACACATAGATGCACATAAATGTAATAGGCAAGGTACCAAGTGATAAGGGCCCAGGGCAATGACTGAGTAAGTGGAGAAAGGGGGAAAGACGGATATTTATATGTATATGTATAAAGATATGCGTGTGTATGTATGTACAAATATATGTCCATATGCCCAATGGCATATATGGGCACAGGTACATGCATTGTGCTTACATGTAATATGATGACATGTACATATACAAGTGTGTATAATATCAATCTTTTCCCTTCCCTCCATTTACTCAGCCATCACCCCAAATTCAAGCCCATATCACTTCTCACCTTAACTATTATAATAACTTCCTTATTAGCATCTGCTGTCAGTATCTCCCCTCTGTGACCCATTCTCCATATAGCTGCTAAAATAACCCCACCAAAACATAAATATGACCATAGCATTTTCCTGCTCAAGAACCTTTGGTGACTCCCTATTGTCTCTTAGATTGAATACACATTCCTCAGCTTAGCATTTACAAGCTTCAGACTGACTTCACAATCTCATCCTAGCCTATCTTTGCAGAATTATTACTCTGCTTCTCACATTCTATGAACAGGCCTGTGCCTAGGTTCTCCCCACATACTTGGACAATTTCCCTTTTCACCTTTTGGAATCCTGAGTTTCCTTCAGGGCTCATTTTGTCCCTATCTGATACTGCTCTCTTCCTCTTCAGATTCTGTTGTCTTACTAACCTATCCACATGTTATTTGCTTCCAGGAGAATTCAAGCCCTTTGAGAGCAGAGAGAAGTTTTCATTTTACCTGGCAAGGTACTTGGGATATAGCATTTGCTCAACAAATGCTGATTGGATCAGATTGGATTGTTGTAAGAATTTGACACATTATGCAAGTCAGCTGGTATTATCCAGGTGTTGAGGTTTGGGGTGAAGTGGGGACCCCAAAATACCAACATCCTGGGTCCTGCTGGAACGAATTCAACATAATCCTTCTCAAAGCTAAAGAAAAACAAAGTTTATTAAAGATTCGCCATCCTGAGTTGACTCTTAAGGAGCCTAAGCTTTTGGAACACTTGTATTAACAAGCAGGTCAGATAGAATCTCAGCTAGACAGTCTGAGCTGGATCGAATCTGAGTGCCTTCATGGAGGTGAGATGGAACTTAAATACAGGAAAAGACAGAGGGAAGAATCCAGTTGTTGTCAGGTAGTCTGAGGTCCTAAGGATGTCTTGATAGGAGAAGGAGATCAAACCCAGGGAGGATACTGATGGGAGTGGCCCATAGTCCAGACAGTCCACAGTCCTGGCTGGGTGACTTGGACCTCAAGTGAATGCTAAGAAGTGTCTGGTAATAGGATCAAATATCAAAATAATGCTAAATTAAGTAAGGGGAATCCAAGGAGCCCCCAAGGCCAGGTTTCCTGGGGCCCTTCAGACAGATGGGACCAAAATCCTCCTGGTTCAGGAGACAAAGATCTTGGCTCGGGTTTGTCCCTCATCACAGGGACTCCTTTTCTATATACCCAGGATTTGTACATGGCCTGGGGTCATCTCTTTCAAACCTTGCATGAGCAGATTCATGCTGTCTGTGGAAACTCAAAGGTGGAGGAAGTGGATGACCCCATGGGAAAGATCAGGTGACAGAACTGTCCATGTCTTTGATTTCTCTATACTCTCCCATGTCCATGAGAGAGGGAAAGTTGACTCAATGATTTCTTTTTTGTTATTTTAAAATTATGTTGTCAACTTCATGTTTTTTTTCCTTGAGGAAAAAAAGTCTGTGGAAAATTTTCACTAGAACCAAATGTCCCTCATGAGTTGTCTGAAAGTCTGTAAAATGTTAATTTTTGTTCAGATGGTGTTTGGGTTGTTTTTTGTTTATTTTTGTATTTGCTTTTGTTTGAAAAAAAGATAAAAGCATTTTTAACGTTTCAGACTTGATAGGTGACTACTCCTAGTAGAAGTGCATATATCTTGTTTTGCTTGAAAAAAATAATAACAAGCATCCTGCCCTTTAAAAGGATACTTTAAAACATTTTAAATACATGCAGCTGCAGTATTTCCCCAAAGCCAGAAGTTACAGTCTCTCCCCAAAAGTACATAAGGACAATTTGATACAGTGGAGAGAATGATGGCTCTGAAGTCAGAGGACTTTCAAATTTTGGCTTTGCCTGCCACCTTCTCTGAGCCTTAGTTTTCTCATCCATAAAAAGAATGTTTAAATAATGGTTCCCTCCAGCTATAAATCTAATATCCTTAGATAAGCACGTATCCCTTGATCAATGAGATTTCAAGAATTCTGACAAATTCACTTTAGGGAAGTGCAAAATTTATAACACCTCTACCACCATTCTATTCCTGTTCTTGTTTACCTGATATGAGGAAGGAAGGAAGGAAGGAAGGAAGGAAGGAAGGAAGGAAGGAAGGAAGGAAGGAAGGAAGGAAGGGAGGAAGGGAGGGAGGGAGGGAAGGAAAAACCCATTTAGTAAGCACTTACTTTGTGCTAAGCATTGTGCTGAGCCCTGGGGATACAAATAGAAAAGTCATACAAACCTTGTTCTTGATCAAGGAGCTTATATTCTAAAGGGGAAGACGACACATAAGGAAGGTTTTGGCTATAAGGACCCATGGGCCTTGGGGTACAGCAGCAAAGCAGATGATAATGCCTCTTATTTCATATCATTTTTAATGTCACTATTCTCCAGATTTCTAGGTTCAGGGAGACGGTGGTCAAGGTGGTGGTAGTGGTTTGACTCTCTTTTTTTTTTTTGCTCTCTCTTTTTCTGTCTGTCTTACTCTTTCTCCCTCTCTCCCTACAGTTAGTCTGGATTGGCTGGTGGTACTGGGCACACTGATCCCTTCTGGACTAGGTTTGCTCCCCTAAATAAGGACTTTGGAGTCTCATCTGGAAGCAGGGCCAGTGCTGTCAAGAGAGAAATGCATTGCTATTCCTAGAGATCTTGGTGGCATTTAGTAGAAAGGGTTGCCACTCATAAGAACAGCAGCTTGGGCCTACAGAAAACTACATTTAACACCAAATTCGGGACTGCCTCATTAAGACAGGGAAGAACTCAGACAAATAAGGCAAAGCAGACATGAAGGAAGGGACATGTCTGACTGTAGACAGCTTCTACCCGCTGATGTGACCAAAGAAAACTGTCCAGAGTGTCATCATGCACTCAGCATAGTATGAAACAAGGCATTATCGTGTGTACTGTATTATATTGAGAATAAATACAATAGATTCTCAATGAACTGAAACATCTACTCGACAATAATATAAATACTGCTGTAGAAATATACTCTTCACTCGTATAGCAAGCCTTTGGAGCATACCCTCCCAACACACACTACCAAGAGGCATGCCTAAAGAGATGATCGCTATCTCTCCCTCAGGGCACCCCTTGGGGCAGGCACTAGGTTTCTTCTAGTTCTTTTAATGCTCATGGCTCAAGCCCCACTTCTGGAGTGTTCTTCTCCATATTAGATCACCAGCAGTTTTTGCAAAGAGCCATTTACTAAAAGCATATAGCAAGAACTAAAGCACCAAAGCATTTCTCTAAACTGGGATGCATGTTCCCCTCTACTACCTTGCTTCCTGAGAATCAAGCAGGCTCACCAAATATCCAGGTGGGCTGGCAGCAGGCAAAGCCTACTGGGCATGCTCAAAGCACTGGGCCCTTATTAACCAGTCCCCCAGTTACACTCAGAAGCTTTTAAGTACTTGAAAACCATTATAAACTTTTTTTTTATATCACTGTTTTGTATGTGCTGCTTTAAAAACTGTTATTTTTCATGGGAAACCACAAGACAATCCAAGTCAGGCCTTTCTTTCATAAACTATGGGATCTGAATGCTCTTGTTTTCTATGTCTATTAATATTCATAAAGTGCCATGCCATCTTCAGAATTATCTGTTAAATTTGTGTTCTCTTTTGTCTACATACTGAATGACTAGTTAAAAAAAATTCAAGATGCTTGTCTATATTCCAGGGCCATATTTAAATTGCATTCTTAGGAATGATGAATTTTTAATCAGGTAATGCTTCTTGCATTTCAACACCATGGCTTTTAACAAAGGTAATTCTACTGCTTTCTGACGGCTAAATGAAAAAAAGTATTATATTTGTACTACAATGATAAACTCACTTTACTGTTTTGTTTCCGAGTCTTTTGCATGTCACATCAAATGATGATAAAACCCACAGGATGTCCACATTCTTTTGCTGAAGCACCGTTCAGTTAAAATGTGAAAATTATTAGAAATCACATTTCTAGTCCATAGGAATTAATAACTAAACAAAATTAAAGTTCAATCTCTCTGTAGTTGACTGGCAAGTCAAAAGAAGTGCCATGTTGTTTTTGTAATTATATTTTTGTAAGGCTTAAGTATGCCTTGGTAGATTTAATCAGGTACACGTTAGACTCTTATAAATACAATAATAAAATCCTCTTTAAAGAAATAAAGAACTACTTAAATAATTGGGAGAATTACTCATTGCTCATGGTTGGGCCATGCTAACATAATAAAAATGCTACTCCCTAAATTAATTTACAAATTTAGTTATATGTCCATCAACCTGCCAAAAAGATACTTTATAGTGCTAGACAGAATTATGATAAAATTCATTTTAAGGAACAAAAGGTCTAGAATCTTAAGGAGAGAAATGTAAAAAAAAAAAAGTAGGTATAAAGGCTTATAAATATTGCTATAAAATATCAATTCTAGGTCACAAATTACGCTAACAAACATCAAAACTGCATGATATTATTTAAAAATGAGAATAATTAATCAGTGAGCTGATTAGAAACATTAAATAAGAATCAGAAACAATCCAGTAAAGTCATTGTTCCATACATCTGAAAGCAAAAAAATACTCAGGGAAGAACTCTATGTTTTGTAAGGACTGCTGAGAGCACTAGAAAGCAGTTTGGCAAAAAATTAGATTTATGCAAACATTTTACATTATATAACACAATAAGAGGTAGGAGTGGAGAGATTTATTCATGGTGGCATGGCTAGAGAAGTCTTGAAAGTGTGGGGAAGTCCTGACCTGAACTAGATAAGGCCATAGCTGGTCTACTGAATCTCAGGGAGAAGTCCACTTTTCTACTGGAGAGGAAATAAGGATAATGGTCCAAGTGGAGATGGCAGGGCTGGCAATGTTGGTGAGTGAAATTGAATAAAATGGAAAAGATTTGAACAATTCTTCTGTGTAGGAGGCTCCAGGGAAGGAGCTTCCTTTACTAATGCAAACTGATGTTTCTCTGCAACTCACAGTTTTAGGGAGTTTCATAGGGGCACAGAGGTTTAAATGAGGTAACACAGTCAGTATGACTGTGGCAGAACTTGAACCCAAATCTCTGTAACCTCAAGGCTGGCTATAACAGCAAGGATTCCAGCACACACAGGAGGGCCTGCTGTATAGGTTCTTAGATCTGCTTTTCTAAAAGGAAAACAACTTTTGAGGGGTCAACAATTACTTTAATCAAACACATTCTCCGACAGAGAAGATATAAGCAGAGAAATAAAGACCAACAGGGCTTCCAACTGCCTGACCATAAGCAATACATATATCACAGATCAACAGACAGATCCAAATATTCCACCATTACGTACGTACACAGTTACCAGAGAGAGAAGCACCAATACCTGGGTTTTCAAGGGGTGGAGGGCGCTTCTCAGCAGCCTCCCAGAGTCTCATCTGGCCAAATAAACACTTCCAATGAGTAAACCCCCAAGTAAAACCTCACCTCAGAGTATTTATATACTTTTCAGTGGTGGAGGGCAAGACTCTCTGACCCAGTGCCTCAGTAGAAATTAAAAAAGGCTTTGAGGCCTGTTAATGGGTGGGGAGGATCTTTAACTGGTCCCCCTACCCACCATTAACCTTACACTAACATTACACTGGCTCTCTCTTATTATCACGCCATCTCTCAATAACAGTTTTGTCCACATGACAAAGATAAGACAGAAAGCAATTGATTAAGGGGAAAATATTCATATCTCTATTGGTCTCATATCAGATATATAAGGAACACCATTATATGAGATGAAAAGCCATTCTCCACAAGAAAATATGTCAAAAGATATGAACAAGTTTTAAAAGAAGTGCAAATTATTAATAACCAGTAGAGAGATTGCTCTAAATTACTAATAATACATAAGAGAAATACAAATGAAAAGAAAACTTTTAGCTTTTACCTCCTAACTAGCAAATTGGCAAAGATCACAAAATATGGGAGTAGTCAATGTTAGAGACATTGCAAAAAGATATGAACATTAATATTCTGGTGGCAGAATTGCGAAATGATCAACCATTCTAGAAAGCAATGTAGAATTATGCTTTTAAAAAGCAGCTAAAACGTCCATATCTTTTGACCCAGACATTCCACTGCTAGGCATATACTTCAAGGAGGCTATATATACATATACATACACACATATCACAACACTTTGTGGTAGCAAAAAGTTAAAAACAAAGAAGATGCCCAAGGATGGTGTGTGGTGCCACGGTGAATATAACAGGATATCATTTTACCATAAGACATGATACTGTGAAGTTTCAAGAACAGTGGGAAGATGCTAAAAATAAATTCTGACTGAACTAGGCAGAGCCCAGGAAACTAATGAGTACAATGACAATAATGTAAATGAAAGGAGTTGCACCTCCCCAAAAAATCAACCCTTTTGGGGATTCATTTTCCTCTCTTATAAAATGAAAGGACTGAACTGGATATGGCTCTTTCCATCCCTAAATCACATGATCCCATAAACCCTGGTCTCCTAACTCCTCATTCCTAGTCCATCAGTTTTGCCACTGGATGTTGCTGTGCCTCCAAAAGCTTGAACAAAAAGACTAATTTTCTTTTTTTTTTAAGAATTAGGATAAATTTTGGCTAGAGGAGCTGTAGAAAATGTTACAGATATCTCTAAGGTCACAAAGTACTGCATTTTCATAATGATAAGTATACTGAAGTGTCTGGAATGGTAAAAATTATTCCAAGCTTTAATAATTTTGGTAAGACACCAAGACATTTTTGTTTTCCAGGAAATTCAGTATCGCTGAAGGAAAAAAAATGCAACCGAGGCTTTATCAAAATTAATTGAGAAAGCAAAATTGGGTAGACATCAATGACAGATCAATGACAGCAGAATGCACTTCCTCCAAACATGAGTAGTCCACAGAAGCCCCCAAAAGACAATGACTCGGAACTTTCTGGACTCTTTTAATTTCTTCCCTTCTCCTCTGTGTATTACTGCTGTCTGGAGATGCTTTGATCCTCTAGGGGCTTTAAAGACAAACTAAAGGATAGTATATTGTGGCGGACATATAACATCTGTCTTTCACTGGGTAGTGGAAAGTGTGGAGGAAGGGGGAAGTACTGGAAAGAATCATCAGAAATATGGTTGGAGGCTAGAGTAAGAAAATGGATTTTCATAGAGCAATTAAACTACATCACTTGAATACTAGATTTCAAACATATATTTAAAGTCTCAGATGGCACAGTCTTACTACACATAAAAGTAGAGATAAGAAAGAATTCCTTTAAGCTGAAATTCACTTTGTTGTTTACTCATTTCAGTAGTATCTGACTCTTTGTGACTCCATTCGGGGTTTTCTTGGCAAAGATCCTAGAGTGGCTCACCATTTCCTTCTCTAGCTCATTTTACAGATGAGAAAACTGAGGCAGAAAGTGGGAAGTGACTTGCTGAGGGTTACACACCTAGTAAGTATTTGAAATTCACTAGCTTACAAGTTTTTTGTAGAGATTGTCTAACGACATTCTTAAGAGATAATCTCCAGCAATGTGAGGTATTAAAAGTCTAGTAACAGCTATAATATAGGATGTATAATAAGTAAAGTTACAGTTATTGTTTATATTGCTGCTGTATGCATATTCTGAAAGGAACACATTTCCTAATTATAAAAGGAGAAAACATTGTTTATACATGCTTCACTAAGCAAAGGGTTTCTGTGAGATTCCATGCTATCTGGATTCATGTACTGAAAAAAATTAATCTTCTTATAATCCCTTTGTCTTTGGTAAGACATGCCCGTCATTTAGAGGGTTATAAGGGTTATAAGACCTCCTGTTTGTGACTACTGCTTCCTCTCTATCAGAATAAAAAGCCAGATAGCAAAGGATAATGGTCAACGATGAGCTTAAGAAGCAATTCTCTCTAGAGATGGGACAATTGTTTTATCCCCACTGAGAATGTACGGATTCAAGACCGTGGTAAGAATCAGAATGGGTATGTTTAATCGATGATTCTGTCAGTCAACAAGCATTGATTAAGCAGCTAGGTGGCAAAGGGGACAGAGTTCAAGTTTGGAGTCAGGAAGATCTGAGTTCAAATATAGCTTCAGATACATACTAGGCACTTAAACTATTCCTGCCTCAGTTTCCACATTTGTAAAATGGGGACAATAATCACACTTACCACTCCCCCAGGGTTGACATGAGGCTCAAACAAATTAATAACTTTAAAGTATTCAGCACAGTATCTGGCACATAGGAAGCAGTATATAAACGTTAACTATAATAACAAAAATAATTTTTCCTATGTTCCAGGCACTATGCTAAGCACTGGGGATACAAAGAAAAAACGTACAAAGAGTTTACATTCTAATGAAGAGGAGGATGACATGCAAAAAAATGTGCATTCAAGATATACAGAATAAAAGGAAAAGCTAATCTTAGGAGGAAGGGATGGGGAAAGCCTCCTTTCAGACGCTGGATCCGAACTGAGTTGCAGCAGGTATTTATGGAGCATTGACTATGTGCTATGCACAGCCTATACTAGGTGCTGAGAATACAAAGCATAAAATAATCCTTACTCTAAAGGAGCTTGCAATAAAACAATCAACGAATGCTGTGTGTGTATGTGTAATGTAAACATATCATAAATATAAACAGAACAAATATAACAAATACAGGATAGTTAAATAGAAAAAGTAGTTAAGGAGGGAGGGCATTTGCAGTTTGGTGAAGTGGGAACAATTTGGCATAAAAGCCATTATTGTGTGAGCTGAATTTTAAGGAAAAGAAGGATTCCATGAGGCAGAGATGAGGAGGGGGTGCAGTTAGGCCATGAGAGATCGCCATGACAAAGGTACAGAGTTGGAAGATAGGAGATGTGGGTGAGGACTAGGATGGGAGGGGAACCACCTGGCTGGCTGGGTTAAAGGGTGGGAAGGGACATAGCATTTTCAGTTGTGCGATGAAGTCAGAAGACAGACTGCAAAGGAAAGGGAGGACAGGCAGTACAGCCAATGAGTGTAGCCAGCTTTTTCTAGGAGTTTGGTTGAAAAGGGGTCAGAGATAGTGGATGATATGTGGTAGAGAGATTTCCTGTTTAGGAATGGTATGAATGAGATGACAGCTGATTGCACCTCAGACATTCTACAATCACCTCTTCCTATGGAGTGTGCTTTGTGGTGAACAGGTAAAACTATGTCAACAGGTGAAGTGGAGAGTTTAACAATCATTTGGTGGATCTCTACCCTGCACACATTCTGATGTAGACAAACAACTGTCACACTGCCCATTTCACTTTGCTTACAGGTCTAAGATAAAAAGAAGAAAAAGAAAAACACATAGGATTTCCTTGGAGAGTTTTTTTTAACCAGGACAGTGCCATTTTTGGAAACATGATGAGAAATTCCCTGAGGATGAGGTGACCCTCATTTAGTTCTGACACCTAATTTACTCAAGGTTTGCTTGTTTTTCAAAAGGTCCACCCATGGTGCTCACTAATCCTTTCCTGTGGGGTGAGTCAAAGCTATCTCAAATGATAAACCCCTCCCTAACATCTAGATTTGGGCACTTGCGGATTCAGACACTGGACAAATATTTCAGTGACTCTGACTGACTCCTTGCAGGACTGCTTTTATATACCACCTGGATACTTCAGTACAAATCATAGCACCCTTAGTATGTCACAAACTTCAACATAACAGAACAGTGGGTATTTTTTTAGGTATGGAAAAGAACTGTCCTTTCCAACGTACAACAGACAATGTTCTAATGTCTGCCTCCACTGCCAAAATCTTAGGATCATCAGCTTTAGACTGGAAGGGAATTTGCAGGTCATCTACTTGAACATCTTCTTTTTGCAGAAGGTCACACAGAGACAGAAATTCAACCTGCATCCTCTGACTGCAAACGCTCATTGGGCTACTCCAGACCACTCCTCAATGTGCTCTGAAGCATTATGACCCAAGGGAAAATCGATTTTGCAGCACAGACCACTTGATTGTACACCACAGACTTTGCAGCTTTGCCTCAGAGATGGAGCTTTACCGCTGAACTTAAGCAACTTGACAGCACTAAGGAAGCTGCTTCAAGCATCCTTCAGGAGTTGGACAACATACAGCAGACTGAACCTTAGACCTAAAAGACCAAACAAAAGACTGAACCGCAGACCCACACTTTAGAGAGCATCTAATCCAATCCACTCATTTTACAGGAGAAGAAAATAATAAGGCCCAGAAAAATTAAAGGACTTCACTAAAGTCACAGAACTGACAGTGTGCATTATGGCCAGGGCTCCCGAGTCTTTGCCCAGTTTTCAGGATAGCTAGGTGATACGGTCAGGAAGACCTGAATTCAAATACTGCCTCAGACACTTACTAGCTTTGTGACCCTAGGCAAGTCACTTAACCCCTGTCTGTTTCAGTTTCCTATTTTATAAAATGGGCATAAGAACATCTACCTCACAAGGGTGTTGGGAGCTTCAAGCAATATAACATGTAAATCTTTTAGAAAGCTTCCAAGTGCTATACCACTAAATTTTGTTACTACTATTATTTCCAGGATACTATGATAGATCTCAAATTTCTTTTAAGTATAAAGATGTGCTAGCTAGGTGGTGCAGTTACCCTGTTTGCCTCAGTTTCCTCATCTGTAAAATGAGCTGGAGAAGGAAATGGCAAACTGTTCCAGTATCTTTGCCAAGAAAACCTCAAATGGGGTTACGGAGAATTGGACAGGACTGAAATGACTGAACAGCAAAGGAATGGGTGACTGGTAATGAAGTCACTCCAAACTTTCAGTTGCAGCTTTGACCAAGCCTGCTAAGGCTTTCATTCTCTCTCCACCCACCCCCACTAAAATGAAACATTTAGCAACAAATTAGTTTGATTCCCTTCTTCCCCCCTTTGGCCCCAAGAAAGAAAGTGTTTGTGATACACAGGCTTGTATAGTTGTACCTTTCACTGCTGGGCAATTGAGGGGGGAGGGGAAGGGAAAGAGAGCTAAACACAGTGGGATGCACTACAAAGCATTTAAATCAAATGGAAGTTTTAGCAGACAACTACTGTAGATTAATGCATTTTTGAAAATGTAATTGTTCTAAGTATGCAAAATGGATAGCTAGAATCCCAATGTCAACTCCAAGTCTTTATGGCTCCCAGGAGAGCCAGTACTTAGCCATAAGAGATTCCAATATACGCCAGAAATGTGGATGACAGGAACTTAACATGAAGAGCTCTAGACTCAAATTCAGGTCATCTGCTCATTTTTTAACTTTATCAGATTTCTCTTACACAAACATTACCATAATCAATTGGAAGTAATGCTTATTACTTGATGCTAAACATCATTACTTTAAGCCAGTCTGCTATTGATTTTGAAACAACTGAGCTCCAAAAAAAAGTTTTAGTTAGGTCCATTAAGTACAGTAAGATTTTTGACCGTGTACCACTTTTATTGCATTATTAAAAATCAGTAAGCCCACACCAGAATTTCCACATGAATGTATCTAGGAAAGAAGTAGCGGCATCTCCATGATTAGCTTTCTATTGTGTCAGATATAATGATTGTAACAGAAGCAGCCTCAGAATCAATGCCGCAATAAACCAGATGTTTTTCAAATGATTGTCATTAACAAGACGCTATCTTCTCAAAGGAATGGGCACAGAGAACCTGAAACTAACAATCTGTTTCTTGTTGAAATAGCAACAAAAGAGGTTTTAAAAATTAGTCCTTTTCATCATCATTTCCATTTTTCATTCAGAGGGGTAAAATGCCCAAACCTGGTACAAAGCATCATTGGAACTCGGGAATTTCTAACTTCCCCTTATTTATTTAAGATTGATCCTTAGATCTGAAAGGGACCTCAGAGACTGTTAAACGATGGAGTCTCATGGCTTTGAGACCACCATGACAGCTTCCCCCTAAGGGAGGCTTGTAACTGATAGAATCTATGCATCAGTCTAAGATTAGGCCTGATGGTTTTGAGGCCATCATGACAGTCTTCGCTTAAAGAAGATACTCATGGAAAAATATTGACATAATATTTTTGAAAGCTGGTACATTAAGTACCAACCCCAGGTTTTGAACTAAGATCCTCTAGCTGAAGAGTCAGTACTTTTTCCATTATAACAATAGAATCATAGAGGTTCAGGGACAGAAGGAATCCAATCCAGTCACATCCTTTTATAGAGGTTCATGGAGGTTGCTCAGTAGCACCAGGACTCAAAAATGCCAATCTTCTATCAGGATCTTTTCACAACCTAACATTGCTTCCTTCATATCCCTTAGATGGAATTAGGGTCATTTGGGCTATTGGGCTAATAATGACCCCATCCAGAGCTTCTCCTGAGAACAACGTTTTCTTAAAAAAAATCTCATAGTCCTAGAAACCTGGCTTCTCCCAGAAGACAATGAATCTCTGACAATACTTTCCAATACTTGAATATTCCTTCTCCCAGGCCCCCTGACATTGCTGAGCAGGAGGAGGAGGAGTTAATTTTTCTGTCCCTATGAAGATTCAGGTGACTGTGGTCTACCAGCCCTTACTTCCTTCTCCTGCCCTTCTCTAGGAGTTAGGCACACAACTCACAGGCTTCCTTTCCACCTGAATATCTGTCTTAAAAGGAAGAGACTTCAGCATACATGCTGACATAGGCAGGCCTCCCAGGCTCTCAATCTCAACTCCCACAACCTTTACCCTTCCAAAACCTCAGCCACACGTAGGGATAATCACAGTGGATCTCATCATCATTTACAAAAGCTTGTTGAACTTCCATGATTCCGGTATTTTCCTCCCAGACCACAAGCTCTTGCCCTTTCATTTCTCCATTTCATTCTTCTCAAATCTATTCTTCATCCTCAACATGGCTTCAAGGCACTCCTTGCTTTCCTAGTCATTTACAACTTTTGCAGTTTCACCTTCCTCCCTTTGTAATCTTGACCCAATTAACCAATTTGATTCTACACTGCCATCTACCCTTTAAGCCTTTGCTCTACCTCAAGACCCATTCTACTCTGGCTCATGCCACACCACAAATCAGGACTTACCCTTGTAATCCTCCTTGTTCGCCATTTCTCTTAATGGCCTGCTAAATGTCACTAGAGGAAGTCACTCAACCATGTTGACAAACAGCACACTGATGTTATTAAATTTCAACTGGACCCTCACTGCAGCAAGGCAACACTTTCACTCTTCTCTGATTTAGGGGGAAGGGAACAAGCAATTACTTGTGAGATGCTGTGCTAAGCATTTTATAAATATTATCTCATTTTATCCTTGCAACAATCCTGGAAGGTAGGTGCTATTATTATCTCCACTTCACAGTTGAGGAAATTGAGGCAGACAGAAGCTAGGTGACTTGCTCAGGGTCATACAGCTGGTAGCTAAGGCAAGATTTTAACTCGAGGCCCACTGCTTTATCCACTGGGTGACCTAGCTGCCACTAGATTTACTCTACTGTACTCCTAGCACCATATATTCCAGAGGCCATGTGGTATTCAGACTGAAGGTTCCTTACCCGTGTTCCAGTCGATTTCTTCTCTTTTCAAGATGCTACTACATTCCTCTCCTTCAGATTAAGAGCAGAGTTCATATATCCTCTGTATCTACTTGATCCGTGCTGATTGCTGTTTCTCATTCCCTATTATCTTTAGTGTCATTTCATCTCCTTTAGAAGTATCTCAGGCCTTTCTTTAGCTCCTTGCTAAATCTCAGGCCCTCTGCTTTTGCGTCAAGAAAGCTGTCAATGGCTACAGAGAAGGTCTAAGTGAATCCATTCACATTTTGAACCAGCTCTCCCATCTCTCTCTCTCTTCAAATTTTGGTTCCAAAACCCAGGAGTCCAAACATTAATTGGACTGCTATGATCTCCTAGCCACTGGGATAAGAGGTAAGCACCCTTTTCCTTGTCCCTTTCCCCAGACCTTTCTGCTCCCACTGTCTCCCCAGCAGTGAGACTCCTGGAGTGCCCAGACGCTGCCAGCAGCATCTGTAGCTCCACTGATTTCTGGGAGGTCAGTTGGACTGTGGACTCTCATATAAGGGGACATCCTTGCGGTGGGTAGGTCACATTTTTTCTCGCCTCTTCCTGCAGTGCTAGGAAAAGTGGGGAGAGGCTGCATGGAGACTACTGGGAGGGGAATTCGGGGAGGAGATGCTAAAGAAAAGCAGCTAGTGTTCCACTGTAACACAGCCTGACCTCAGTATAATCTAGATAAGTGATGTGTGAAGGGGGTTTCTAAACAAAACAAGCTTAGTAGAAATTTGGTCTCCAAAACTTAAAGAAAAGGCACCTGGCTCTGCTTGAGCAGACATTTTACCCTGTGCTGTTCCCCCAGCACCTTGGTTTACCCTGTGTTGTTCCTTACACTTCCCTGTGGGACCTTAGGGGGAAGCGGTAGGTGGGTCTCTGTGCCTGGTTTTCTTTGGGGGTCCCTGCACCCCGTTTCAGGGTCTCTGTGCCCTTGTAGGCCTTTGCTCCTGGTTTACTGAATAGATCTGAACCTTCTCTCTGTCCCCAACATTTTCTTCCCCTCCCTAAGGGATATGCATTTTCTAGTCTAAGTCTCAAAGGTAAGAGATTCAAGGAACTACAGCTCCTCTCCAGCCAAGACTGGAAGGCTCTGGGTGCAGTGGTTGGAGGCCATGGACCTAGATACACCTTTCCAAAGCCCTATCTGGAAGGGTGAGTTCAATTCCCTCATTTCTCTCATCAACAGGGAACTGGGAAAACTGCAGGTGCTCCCTTCCTTCTGCACCCCAATACTCCCTCACCCCATGCCCATGCCTAAAGGATCACCTTTTTCTCCTGGCCTATTGGTCACCAGATCCTTGCAGCTGGACTCAGCACATTGCCCGTAGGTCAGCAAAAACGTGAATTTATGGATAATAATCTTTTCGTTTAAAGTGCGAAGAGTATTGGACCTTAGGCATTAAAATGTTACCACTTGTGATTATGACTCCAGATTTGACTTGCTCATTCAACTAAGTTAAGGTCACCTGATTGGTAATTAATTGCTTATGTTTCAAGTTTTAAATACATGATTGTGGTATGGTTATATTTCCGAATTTTCTTATTTTGTAATTCTGCATTACCTTTGTTGTTAGAAAAACAATTTCTCTTATAATCTAGATGTTGTTTGATTAAGAATTGTGCTATCAGATTATGAGGTTGTTAACTGACACAAGGATTTTTGGAGACATCTAGTCATAAAATCTAAGCAAGCCTGTGTAGTAGAGTTCCTACTGAGTAAATGTTTAAAGGCCTGGAACACTTATCGTGATAAGGCCAGTTTGATCGAATATGTTCTTGTCTTAGGTAAAACTTTCTCCCCGAGGTAAAACACCTTTTGGTACATAGGAGTTTATAATTATTGAGAATTTTGGTCTTATGGCATTTTGGGGATTTGTGATACTTAAAAGATATTTGGCACCAACTTGGTTTCCATAAATCCTAATCTTTAAGGCTTCCAACTAACTTACTTTATGAAAGTTTAGTCCTTATCCCTTTGAGCATGAATTGTGAGCTCTTTTGGAAAGGGAAATAATTTTACAAAGAAATGCTCTGCAAAATCTCTTTGTGTAATTCTAAAGGCCTACTAAATTCCATTTGCAAGCTAATTTGTTTCAATGACTTGATACTGATAACAGTTTTTCCAAACTGACTGTGAGGTGTCTAAGTTTCACTCCTAGGTTTGTTGTGTGCCTAAATAGGTGCTTTCAGAGAAACAGAGTCATTGGTTCATGCTCCAGGTAGCCTAAGAAAAGGCACTTTTGTGAAGGGCAGGCTGAAAAGTTCAATGCCCCATTCCAAATTTTTAAGGGGTGAACAGAAAAGTGAAAAGTTAGAACCTTAGCAGATTCTGTTGGTTTTGTCATTGGTCATTAAGGAATTTTGAAACTCATTAAATAGTTTTGAAACACCTCCTTAAGGAGGACGGGTCAAGAAAAAGAAGCCAGCCAGTCACTATCCTCAGTTGGTAAGATAGCCCTTCCTTTTAATTTTTATATGATCTGGAAATGCAACTGATGTCATCCAAAGTGTATTGCTTGTGTTTGCAGCTAAAACAATTTCGTTCTCATTTATGAAAATTTTAAGTTTTCCAGTTATAGTTTTAATGCTAAAACCTAAAGGTGGTACACTGTGTGCATATATGTGGAAAGGAAAAAGTACAGCCCCAGCTGCTCTAAGGACCTTGTTTGATTCATGGAGTTCCTAAAGAAGGAACTTATTTTGGTGAGAATTTGAAAATATACACAAATGATCTACAGGAACTGGCTTCTGCACCAGGACAAATTTAAAATTTGAGATGTGAGTCCTGGTAAATTTTTGCTTAGTGGAACTTTACATCTGAGGTAAAAGCTTCTGGGACTGTAATACTGACCTATGCTTTGAGTTATCTGATGGATCATAAAAATCCATCGATAAACAATAGTCAGTAATCCACCATCTGAGAAATATGCCACAAGCTACTCGGAGATCATTACAGGTGGAGATCTTCCTCTGGAACAGCTGAGAGGACAATTCTAGCCTCTGCCTAGCATGGGATTCTCCTGGCTCAGTTTCTCTGTTGCATTGCTTTGAAAGGGAGTGTTTCCCACCTGAATATTCCTGAGTCTGGCAATGAGGTGGAATGGAAATTATGTTTGCAAAATGGTGATGGGCTATCTAGGCATGTCCTTGCTTTTCCTTTTTCTAGCAAATTTCTGTAATCAAAGCAAGTGATCAGTCTGAATGAGTAGTTATTCTATGCCCCATTTGCGTAAATTAGTTCTCCTTCATAGACATGGGAAAGATTCAATCCCTGCAATAGAACAATCTTTCTGAATGACAGGGAAATAATTAGACAAAGAGAAAGGAAGTTTGTGAAATGAACAAACACAGTGTTGAATTTTTTCCCATAGACTAAGGCTGGGATACATCTGACCTACTACATTAAAGTGTGTGTTTCAGATTTGGGCTATTCCAGCCTAAGATTATATTCCTTTTTATATCTGAAACAAC